>JADMNL010000022.1:217075000-217277500 GCA_016271365.2 Neoceratodus forsteri
TTTTCCACGTCGTACGGTTCCTGAGATATAACCTATTTAGTATTCCAAGTCCTCATTTTCTGCTCCGATACCTATTATTATGCATACATTCTTTGTACTCACTGTCTTTCTCTTGCAGGTTTTGGGGAAAACCAGCCTGTGCACTTACATTACTGTTACCGTTGCCCTTTCCGCTTGCGGTTCTGTACCCATTTCACTTACCGTTGACGTCTATGCCACCATGTGCAGTATCCTTTGCATTTTCATTTGTGCTTGCGTTTCTGTTACTTTTTGCCATTTGTGTCTACAGTACTGTTTCTCTTTCTGTTTCACTTTGCGTCACCATGCCCATTGACATTTCCGTTTGCAGGCACCATGTTACTATGTGACAACACATCACGTGGCAGACCGTTCCCGTCTACGCCACTGTGTGCAGTACCCTTTCTGTTCTCATTCATGCTTGCGTTACCATGTGCGCCACTGTTCGCGCTTCTGTTTACGTTGCTGTTCCTGTTACTATGCCCCAAGACATCACGTGGCGGGATCGCGGGGCCCTCACTATTTCTCGTTATCATTCTCAAAAAGAAGGGAAATTAGAGGCAAAAAACTCCATTTAATGCATTAGTTAGGGTTGTTCCACAGCGACAAAAGTGAGGAAATTCGGTGTTAGGGTTGAAAACCCCCCTTGGACCCCCCGCCCACCCCCCAACCGACATTGGGGTGTGCATTGGGGTCCTCGGTCCTAACTCTCACCCCATTCTCCTGCTCCCGTCTGCTGTTTTACATGTGATGGGGTGAGGTTGGGAACTATTGTTAATGAACACCCCAATGCCGGTGAGAGGCGGGGGTTATTCAACAACACCAGCTCATTTTGGCATGTAACTACCATGGATTAATTTACTCTAAACATATATATATATATATATATATATATATATATATATATATACATACACACACACATATACACACACATACATACACAGTGGTCGTCACAGTAAAGTTTCATCAGTACCCTGGTATACCTCAGCAACAGTGGTAATACCGAGCATTACCTCATTACCAGTGATTAATGTGGTAGTCCAGTACTCTGGCATGTGGTAGTGCAGTTTGTGGATAATTAAATGACCCCCGTGCTTCATTTTCAGAAATGCACCAGGTGGTGTTGGTTGCCCTACATTTTACCGGACTTGCTTGCAGTGCTCCAGCAGGTGTCCCCACAGTTCATTTATTTTTCACAACTGCTTATAGTGATGTTGAGCAGCAAATTTATTTTTTACAACTGCAAGATGTCCAGCCTGTAGCAAATCAGTAGGTTTTCAGTTGTAAAAGTAAATGTGCTTCTGTTTTGCTCTGGACCTGCCTAGAAAGGAGCCCTAGACTTGGTGTTGCTAAACTGAGAGCCCCACAAAACATGGGAAGTTTTGCTCTCCCTTGGTGGTAGCACTACTAGTTTGCTTTTATCCTTAAACAAACTCTGATTCATATAGTAGAGCCCATTAATAAAACACACTCTCAACCCTTGCGGTTGTCTATGGAAGAAAGTCTACTTAAGCCACACTGTCTTACAGACCTTATGTTCCTACCCTCTTGTTCCAGTTAAAAGACAACCCAAATATACAAGGATCAATGCAAACACTTAAGAGAGTAAATAACATTATTAACATGAGTAAGGTACCACTAACTTTCATGTTCATTTGGAGAAAGTCAATATTAACAGATGGGGGAAGAGAGTTATCAAATCCTGACTGGTTGAAAGTTGGCATTATCAAGCTAAATCACCTTACTGACCAAGACACAGGGCTGTTGCTTTCATTTCAGGAAATCAAGGATAAATATGGTCTCCATTAATTCCATTTCCACTTTTACCTTTGTTTGAGGGAGCTATTCAGAAAGGATGTTTTGATAAATTATTATATCCTGCCTAAAAGTGAAGAATGGAACTAATTAATTAAATTAGGGTCCCTTAGGAAGAGAGTTAGCCATATATGTAAATAAATAGGAAATAACATGCTGTCTACCTGTGTAACAAACAAGGCCAAAGACACCTGGGAGGAAGCATTGCACCTCAAGCTCACCCCCATGGAATATGATGCAGTGTGGAAAATGGCCAACCAAAGATTCAAAGAGCTACAAGGTAGTCTTATCTAGTTTAAATATTACATGGGTATTATCTAAGTCTAAATAAGCTATGTGCAAGGAGGTACATAAACAATCCCATTTGCTCGAGATGCAATCATCTCAGAGCAGATCTAGCCTACATGTTATGGGACTGCTGTAAAATTCGAGATTTCTGGCACTCGGTTCGCATTTCATGCACAAAAGTCACCAAAACTTATATCCCACCTCATCATTGATATTCCTATTGAGGATATTCCCAGATTATCTGGCCTTAGACATGTACCAAAAAATCTGGATTCCTCATGCTTCACTAAATGCTTTGCACCTCGTATTAAGACATTGGAAACAGCTAATATTCTTCAACTGAAACTCTGGCTGGAAGCTGCATTACTGAACATAGGATTTGCAAGAAAGTGAGTTGTGCTCACAACAGAGGGAGGTGAACCTTACAATTGTCTTTGGTTTGTAGCAGATATTCTGCTGGAGGAGGTTACTTCTAACTGAAAGGTGAAATAAGGAACTTAGAATTATCAGGAAAAGACAGTCTTTCAAGCAACAGAGGGAGGTGGATCTAGCTTTACGTTTGTTACAATTCTTAAGATTTTCAGTGCAGGAAGAGTTTAAAGCACAGCTGACTTATTTTGGGGCTGACTGCTTTCAGAGCACAAACCACCAAGCTGTTTTGGGGCTGGGGAGGTTTACCTATGTCTGACTTGGATGTCTGGATTTTTCTCTGTTTGATTAGCAGGGTATTTTCTCTGTCAAATTGTTGTGTAGGGCATCTTGCTGACAGGAAGGCACTCATCGAGCGGTGGGTCAGAGCTCTTAGCCGATTGTTTTTGAGGCAAGTTTAGGCCCAACCCCTTCCACCCTCACCCCACCCACCCCTGGAAATAGTTCCTTTATACCTGGGGTTCTGACATTTCCTCAAAGAGTGCAAGGTGCATATCGGTGTCATATCCTCTCTAGCACACTGCACTGACAATATAAGCATACATATAGTATAATATATATATTTCTATATAACAAACCAATCACACACAAAAAAAAAAAGTAGATAAACATGTGGGGAGTAGTGCAATGTAATGGCTGTGAGGCAGCAGTCTTCCGGGAGTCTTTCTGGAGGCTGAGATGCTGCCCTATTTGCAGACAACTCTCTGCCCTGAGGGAGGAAGTTGCCTGTCTTCAGGCCACACTGGACAATAGTAAGGGAACCTTCCCCCAGGCCACACTGGACAGTAGGAAGGGAACCTCCCCCATCCAGGGAGCACCAGAGCCACCACCACTACCTCAGAGGTTGAGAAGAAAGCACAGCAGTTGGACCACAGTGGGCTCAGGGAGGGTGAGGATGGTGGCATAGAGGCACACCCAGTCAGTTGTTCCACTCCACAGTCCATACACCATTCTGGGGGGAGCATAGCTCCCCTGTGGATGCACCCACAGGGGACACTAAGGAGGCTGAGGACAACTGTCACAAAGGAGGCCCACAGGAAGGAGGCAGAGGACACCACAAGGAAAGGAAGCAGCTCCTGGTGGGGGACTCAATTATTAGGGGGACAGAACTGTGGGGAGCAGGGAAAACTGAAGTAAGGTGCCTGCCTGGTGCCATGGCTTGGAGGGACAGGAAGCGCATCCTCAGGATCATGAGAACAGCTGCACGGGAGTCTGAGCTGGATGTCATTGTCCACCTAGGGACAATTGGCTTGGCTCAACATGAGATTAGAGCAGTGCAGAAGGACTTTGTATAATTGGGGAGGGGCCTAAGACATGTAGCACACACCGTATCCTTCTCTGAGGTGCTGCCTGTCAATGGCATGAGTGAGGCGAGGGTACTTTGCACCATGCAGTTTAATGAATGGTTGAAAAAATGGTGTGGAGCACAGGGTTTTGACTTCCTTGGGGACTGGGGTTCCACCTGGAGGGACACCAGCCTATACTGGCAGGATGGTCTGCATCTGTCCAGGAAGGGAACAAGTCTTTTGAGCAATCGGTTTAAATGCTTCATTGGCAAGCTTTTAAACTAGTCAAGGGGAGGCACTGAAAACAGCAGGAAAATCCCAGCCTCTCCCTAAAAAACAGGGTACTAAATGAGAAAAAGACTGAGGTAGAAGGTCAGTGGGGGATGCTGCAACAGAAGGTAAAGCCATCAAAAAATGGAGAGCAATGAGTACCAATGCCCGTAGTCTGAGTAACAAGCTTCCTGAATTAGTGGCCTTGATGGAGGAGGAACATCTGGATATCATGGCAGTCACAGAAACATGGTAGACACAAAACCATGACTGGGATGTAAACATACCAGGATATGCTATCTACAGGAGGGACAGGGAGCGTAAAAAAGGAGGAGGAGTAGCTCTTTACACAAGGGAAGGAATCAAAGCAACAGAAAAAAGGAAAACAGGGAGGAGAAGCACTGTGGGTAAATTTGAGACTGGCAATGGCACCACAATCCACATAGGGTTAGACACGAGACTCTCTCAGGGGAGGAAATGGACAAGGAAATGATAGAAAGTATACTTAGAATGGCAGAAAAAGGGGGGTTATTGTTGATGGGTGATCTGAATATGCCAGATGTTAACTGGAGTGCAGTTGCAGCAGCCACTTCGAAGAGTGGGGTTATTCTAGATGCCCTACAGGGGGCATGCCTTAGACAACTAGTATTGGAGCCCACTCGAGAGGGAGCAATCTTAGACCTGGTTCTCTCAAATGGAGATGAAGAGAGGATCATAGATGTAGACGTGGGTAGCCATCTGGAAACTAACGACCATCGAACAGTATGGTTCACAATAAACACAGCAATAGAGTCAAGCCATACAAAGACAAAAGTACTGGACTTTAGGAGGGCTGACTTTGCCAAAATGGGTGAGTGCCTAAGGAATGCACTAGCAAATGGGCAGGAAGGAGAGGTGGAAGAACAATGGGGAATAATAAAAACTGCCATCACATAAGTAATAAGCCTTTGTGTGAAGCAAATAAACAAAACAAAACAATGTAAGAAACCACTATGGTTCTCAAAGGAAGTGGCAGAGGAAGGTTCAAGAGAAAAAGAAAGCATTCAGGAAGTACAAGGAATCACAGAAGGAGCAGGACAGAGATCTGTATCAGTTAAAGCAAAAGGAAGCTGGGAAGGCAGTCAGAACAGCAAAGGCCCAAACCAAGGAAAAGATAGCCAACTCAGTTAAGAAGGGGGATAAAACCTTTTATAGGTACATCAGGGAGCGAAGGAAGACCAAGGGAGGGATAGTGAGGCTTAATAAAGGGGAGGGAGGGTGGGCAGAGGGTGACTGTGAAAAGGCAGAGATACTAAACAAATATTTTTGCTCAGTATTTACAAAGGAAGAGGAGGAGGTACATAAAACAAACAGTAGAAACACTCTGGATACAGAAGTTGATACCAGCCCATTTACAGAAGAAAGGATTCTGAAAGAACTCTTAAAATTGAAGGTGAACAAAGCAATGGGGCCTGATGGGATTCATCCCAGAATTCTAAAAGAACTAAGGGTAGAACTAGTGACACCACTGACTACCCTCTTTAACAAATCATGGGAGGATGGGGTGGTGCCCGAGGACTGGAGGAGGGCAGATGTGATTCCCTCTCACAAAAGTGGAGCAAGGCAGAAGCAGGAAACTACAGACCTGTTAGTTTAACCTCAGTGGTAGGGAAAATGATGGAATCACTTCTGAAGGAAAAAATTGTCAAGTATCTAGAGGCCAGAGGGGCACAGGACCCAAGGCAGCATGGATTCACAGCGGGAAGGTCATGCCAGACAAATCTGATAGATTTCTTTGACTGGATGACCAAAGTAGTAGATCAGGGAGGGGCTGTGGACATGGCCTACCTAGACTTTAGAAAGGCATTTGACACAGTCCCACACAAAAGATTAATCATGGCCCCTGGTGTTCTGCGGCAGAATTTTCTGATTTTCTGTGGCAGGGCTCCTTGACTTCTGCGGCAGCATTTTCTGATTTCTGAGGCATGATTTATTCATTTCTCTGGCAGAATGCAGTTCTGTCATTGGCTAAATATGATGTGATGTTATCGATGACATCATATGCCGAGCGTAGAGGAGGAACTTCAGGATAAACAAGGTGGGAAAGAAAGCCTGACACTATGGAAAAACAGTATATTTATAAGAAAATTTACCAAAAACAATGAATTCTGCGGCACTATATATATTCTGCGGCATGATGCAAATTCTGCGGCAAATTCCGCAACCACAGAACTGCAGAATTCCAGGGGCCTTGAGATTAATATACAAGTTAGCCAGCCTGGGAGTGGGTCCCAAGATGACAGCCTGGGTAAAGAATTGGCTGGAGAATATGACACAGAGAGTAATAGTAAATGGAGTCCACTCTGAAGAAAGGGAGGTTACTAGTGGGGTACCACAGGGTTCAGTATTAGGACCGGTCCTCTTCAATGTCTTTATAAGCGACATTGCAGAGGGACTGGAAGGAAAAGTATGTCTCTTTGCAGATGACACAAAGATCTGCAACAGAGTTGATGCCAGTGGGGTGGAAAGGATAAGAAGGGACTTGGCAAGGTTAGAGGAATGGTCAAATGTATGGCAGCTTAGATTCAATGCTAAGAAGTGCAAGGTAATGCACCTGGAAAACAAAACCCAGGGAAGAGTACACAATGGGGGGTGAGATACTAGCAACAACAAAAATGGAAAGGGACCTGGGGGTAGTCATATCAGATGACCTAAACGTGGGCAAGCAATGTGAGAGGGTAGCAAGGAAGGCTGGGGGGATACTGGGATGCATAGGGAGAGGCATCACCAGTAGAAAACAGGGAAGTTATTATCCCCCTGTACAGACAGTTGGTGAGACCCCATCTGGAGTACTGCATGCAGTTCTGGAGACCCAATCTCCACAAAGACATAGACAGAATAGAAGCTGTCCAGAGGAGGGCAACTAAAATGCTGCAGGGTCTGCACCAGAAGACATATGAAGAGAGACTTAAGGAGCTTAATATGTATAGCCTCAAGGAAAGGAGGGAGAGGGGGGACATGATAGAAACTTTCAAGTACCTCAAGGGAATCAACAAAGTCCAAGAGGGTAGCATCTTTCAAAAAAAGAGGTGTGCAAGAACAAGGGGGCACAATTTGAAGATAGAGGGGGGACGACTCAGAGGTAATTTAGGAAGTATTTTTTTACAGAGAGGGTTGTGGATGCATGGAACAGCCTTCCAGAGGAGGTTGTGGAGTCAAAAACAGTGGTGGAATTCAAGCATGCATGGGACAGTCATAAGGCAAATTTGGGGGGGGGGTGGGAAGAAGTAGCTGGTTAACTAGGATCTGCAGCTTATCCATTAGGTAGGGAAATGGGCAGACAGGGTGGGCCTAGCGGTCCTTATCTGCCGTCAAATTCTATGTTTCTATGTTCCCATGCACCCTCCCTCCATGAATGATGTACTCAAATGGTGTTGCTGGCTAATGATGAGAGGATTCGCTATTTACTTCATGACAGGTTAGATATTTTCCATAGAATCTGGACACCTTTTGTTGAACTGAAGTAATAAATCCATGTTCAGAATGTATTATTTTAGAGCTCTGTTACATGTTAGTTATCTTTACCTTTCTCTTCTTATAAGCTTAGAATCAATTCAAGCAAGTTTTTTTCTCTTATAAAAAATAAGAGCGGGAAACCTTTGTAATTCGTGCCTTATTGTTTCATAGTTGATTACAAGTCTATTGGCATTAGCCTTTTTCCACTGATACGTGGCCAGTCAAAGAGTCATTTTTGTCTATCCCATATACTGTATTTGTTGAGTTCCTCTTTGAATGGCCTCCATAGTTGTACTGTTTACAACTGCTGCTGGCAATGCATTCCAGGAACTGACAACCCTCCGATTAAACCAAGCTCCTCTTTTATTTGTTCGAACAGTTTGACTATAATCTTATTCATTGCTGTAACATGGATTTTTATGTCTATTATTCTGGAAAATCAATAAAAATGATTGTGGAAAAAAAAGGAATGGAAGAAAACAAAAAGAAAAGAGTGAATCTTGATATTTTTTGCCAGACAAACATTACTGCTGCAAAAAAACTATATGGTCACTAACAAATATTGTTGCTTTAAAATGATCTTCCCTTTTTGCTTCCGAAGTGCAGCGCTGTATGGGAATATGAGAACAGTGCATCTGCACCCAGACATACACATTGCATAATACAAAACATAAACACAGACGTGTGCTACTAGATGCTTTGGATAACATGCTGCCTGTCCGCCTGCAACGAAAGATACACATACAGTAGATGATACACAAATTACAACAGTGGTTCTAGATGCAAAAGAAAAACCATTATGATGACATTCCTTCTAGAGCAAGGGATATGCATTTATCTCCTGCCAAAAATCATTGTGTAACTTTTTTCAGTAAAGTTTATTTTCCCAGCCCTGTCCTTGTTGTCCCCTGATCAGCACCATCTCCTATGGACCTTGCTTACTTGCAAATCCCCAACAGATTTTCCCCCATAATGGGGCCAAATGAGGAGAGAGCTGTCCCCCCAGTGTGCCAGTCCAGTTCGGCAAGGGGTCCAGGTGATGGAGCAGGTTGGAGACAAGCAGGCAAGGGTTCATGAAGCCCACACCACTTTTACATTGTTTTTCTCTTCCCACCTCCACTAATGGAAGATGTACCTCTTCAGGCCACGACACACACTGGTGATCCTGTGGAGGGGTGTAGTGCTGCACTCCATATGTGATCTGCAGAGTTTGTTTGAACAAACTTTCATATTTGGAACTACAGCTTGGCTGTGAGTTGTCATCACCTGCCTTTTGAGCTGGTACTTCATGTCTCAGTGTGCAGCTTTTATGTAATTTTTATCCCTGCAGAGGAACTGGCCCACCATCAGGGTGTGCCAGTGCAGCAGAAACCAATGTTGTCCCTCCCAGGGCTGGGAGCACTGCTGAGTGCATGCTCTTCTCCAGCCTCTGTGCACCCAGACACATTTTACCTTGATTTCTGCATGTCCTATATTTATTCCAATATGTAATGGGAGGTGTGTGTGTGTGTGTGTGTGTGTGTGTGTGTGTGTGTGTGTGTATATAACTATATATATTCTTGGCAAAAAACACCATTTAATGCATCAGTTAGGGTTATTCCACAGTGACAAAAGCGAGAAAATTCGGTGTTAGGGTTGCCAGCTCTTGCACCCCACGCCCACCCTGCCCCCACCAACAGGCATTGGGGTGTGCGTTGAGGTCATCAGGTCTAACTCTCACTATCTAATGTCTGTAGATAGATAGATAGATAGATAGAACAATAGATAGATAGAGACTGTCTGTAGATAGATACTGTTTGTAGACAGATAAACAGATAGATACTGTCTGTAGATAGATACTGTAGATAGATACTGTCTGTAGATAGATATAAGCTGTCTGCAGACAGACAGACAGATAGATACTGTCTGTAGATAGATAGATACTGTAGATATTGTCTGTAAATAGATACTGTCTGTAGATAGATAGAAACTGTCTATAGACAGACAGACAGATAGATAGAGTGAATCTTGATATTTTTTTATAGATAGATACTGTCTATGGATAGATAGATACTGTCTGTAGATAGATAGATAGATAGATAGATAGATAGATAGATAGATACTCACTCTGTGGGTTTGTGATGACTCCAGGTCCTCAGCACTCCACAGGACAATGAATTGCCACAAAGACAAACAATAAACAGCAACTGTAAAAATAAAGATTTATAGTGTATGGTGAAGGCTTGTTGTGTATGGAATTCAGTGGCTTTCAAAATGTTGCAGTACCACAGTTCAAAAGGTCATGGAACGTGATTGTACCACACTGTACTACAACAACATTTTGAAAGCCTCTAGAGGCTGCACGCGCTCAGCTCATTTTAAAACTGGACAAGACACAGAAAAACTCGGAGCCAGCGGCACGATCATCCCCTGAACTGATGACGAACAGGGCACCACGAAAAAAGGCAGGATTGACCAGATACTTTAAACTATTAAAAAAAATGCAGGATCAACCAGATATTTCAAACTACTCAAATTAATGGGTGAATCCTTTCACTCACGGTCCTCTCGCTTAGCGAGAGATACATCCGCCATGTTTTTTTCCTGGAATCCCCGCCCAAAGGCTACTGACAGCCAATGACAGACCACGCTACAGATGTAGGGACGCTTGGTCCCTAACAACCACAGCACTAACCTTAGCAACCTGACGAATACCAGATTAAAACGTAGTAGAAAGAATTCCTTTTACGGCTTAAAAAAAAATTTAAATGCTCACTTAAATTATCGTAGGGGCACCGTACACTATAAAAAATAATGGATGGGCAATGTTATGCCCGACCAGTGTGCTGTGCCACTTTGGGGTTCCGATTCCCACGGACCTCTCGAGCTTTGCTCTCGAGGTCATGGGGAATCAGAACCCCTCAGTGGCACAACACACCGGTTGTGCATACTTGCCCATCCACTATTCTCTATATTGTGGCAAATTAAAGAGCAGTGGTGAATGCCTGTCCTTAGCGCTTCAGCAATCCCCTTCTTAAGGGAATGTCTATGGGTTTGTGTCAGCTTATATCTTGGTGATCTTAGCCATCTGGACAGTGAAACTTGGTGTGTCCCTTCCCAGTCCTATGAGTTTATTATTTGAAAAGTTTGGCAAAATCAGTTTGGTGGTTCAAAATGTATTAATTATTGAATTTATATAAAATTATAAAATATACCCAATTTTTGAACTTTTTATGCTCCTGGCAAGTGAAAAATGACAACAATTTAAGGATGTTCCCTGGTGTTTCAGCATCCCCATGTCAAATTTTTCATTTTTTGTCCTGTACATGATGGCCTTCTAAACATTTTTAATCCACAGTGCTTGTTTTTAAAGAGGTAGTCAGGACAAAAGTGTTAAATTGCAGAATTAGAGTCAGCATTTCTCCAGTAAGCATCATGCCAAAAATTATTTCTCTCAGTTAATTTGTTTAAAAGTTACAAGCCATTTTGTAACTCTGATTTTACTCCCTGTTCAAAGAAACCAGTTTCAATAAAGAGCTACTGATGATGTCATAACCAAAATTTGCAACTTAGTCCTCCCTGTTAGCAACCTTCTAGGACTTAGTAACACAAAATTTAAGAAACTGTAAGTGTCATAATCATAATGCATTTCCAGAATGTTCAGATGTATGATACTGTACAGGAGGCAGTATAGCCCAGTGGCTTAAGACTCTGAGCTGCAAACCTGGAGACCTGGGTTTGAATCCCATAGCCCCCACTTGCATACTATGTGACCCTGAGCAAGTCACTTAACTTTCTTGTGCTCCCAGGTCACACCTGGAAACAAGCTTCGGCTTAGTGTGCCTCTCCTGGTTAAACAATTTCCCTTTCCCTTGAGAATGTACCAGGAGGTTGTTTTGTAATGTTGTGTTGGACAAAGCTATCGAATGTTTAGATGGTGCACACTTTCAGAATGTTAGGGGAACATGCAATCTCAGAATGTGGCAGAAACACACATCTAGTAATTTGGTGGGACTGACAATTTTTGAATATTTTAAGGATGCACACTGGCAGCATGGGACAAGATGCACCATTCTGTTCTGAAATTGCTTTTCCCGGCTGCATTCCAAACTTGTGCGTACCCAACGAATTTCAAAACTGTGCAGTGCATCCCTACCACATTCCGACATAGTGGGTCCCTTCCGCATTCTGATATTGTGTGCTCCTGCCACATTCCAAAGTGCATGTCCCTACTACATTCCACAATTGCACATTCCCACCACATTCTGAAATTGTGTGTCAATGGGGAAGGAAGACTGAGCATCCTGCAAAGTGCTACCAGTCTCCAGGGAGGAAGGCGGGGTATAGGCTGGTGATTGACTACCCCCCAGTGGATGCGGGGGGGGCAGCAACCAGAGCATGCATAACTAGGGAGGCATGCTGGATATCAGCACTCATGTGCCACATGTCATTACACACCATGCCTCTGGCTGTGGAAAAATACCCAGAAAATTATTGGGCTGAGCAGGAGGATGTCTGCTCCGTCGAACCTCATGAAGCTTACTGAGGCACTCTGTCCCCAAATTACTATTTAGTCTCTGATATGGGAGTAGATGCCCTTCCTTGATGGCCCCACCCTGGTGGGGGGGGGCCAACAAGGGTGCACTCTAGGAGCAACAGGTAAGTCCCAGTGGATGCAGTTCCTTAGGACAGAAGTAGAGAGAAAGCACACAGCTGAAGAAACAGTAACACAGGTAACAGTAGACTCAGCACATAAATCAGTGCATCAGGAGGTGGTATTGCACAGTGGTTTAAGGCTCTGAGCTGCAAACCAGGAGATGTGGGTTTGAATCCCACAGCCCCCACTTGCATACTGTGTGACCCTGAGCAAGTCACTTAACTTCCTTGTGCTCCCAGGTCATACCTGGAAACAAGCTTCAGCTTAGTGTGCCTTTCCTGGTTAAACAATTTCCCCTTCCCCCATAAGAGCAATATTTTTTAAATAGGAAACAGATAAGCTGTCACCACTGCAGTACGTAGTACAGAGACATCTGATAAGGGCAGCAATAAATAGAAGCAAACGGCTACATAGGCAGCACTGCAGTAATCCAGACAAATCTACCCGGGACACTATCACAAGAAGGCAGGAGAGGTGCAACACAAAAACTAGCAGAAGCCCAGAGTTCACTGAAGGGAGGGAGGTGTACTGAAAGGGGCAGTATGGCTGGCTCATGCCCAGCTCCCACAACTGAACCCTTTGCAAGGTAGCCCTTCCTGTGAGGAACCACATTAGAAGACCTCTATGGGTGTCTAGCTATACCTTCAGGGAGTGGTTCTATGTCATAACGGTCATCGCCAAATGGCAAATGCCATTACGGCGAGTATGTCACCGAAAATAGAAACAGCAATCTACACTTGCAGCGATGACAAGTGGCTGAAAACAAATCTACTTGATATGCAGGGGCTACACCCCCACCACCACCCTAACTGAAGATTAACAACTCCAGGGGAGTGCATGTCAGGGAGGGGGTGAAACTTGGAAAAAAAAAAACTATTCTCCCCACTGTACCAAAATGCAGCGTGCGCCTCCCCAGTCCTGAACCCTGTACCCTCTCCAGTACAGCCGCCTGTCTCTGCACTACCTCCCACATACCTGCTGTCCTCTCATGTTCCCCTGCTGTCCTCTTCCATTTCCCCTCTTCCTCTTCCACTCAGCTTCTTCTTCACCTATAACTACCCTAAAAGGGTAACTCACATTTCAGGTGCCAAGATTGAGTTGCTCATATTTGAGTCGCTCAATCTCAGTCTCTCTTTTAACAGTACACTTCAGGGAGCATATGTGATTGGATCCGGGGAGGGTGGTGGATGGGGTGACTGCAGATGCTGGAGGAAAGGTCCTGGTGTGATTCACCATTGTTTGGTGATTGGAAGGTGGGGGAGTCACAGATCAGGATGTGGTGACTCTCTCTAACTCCTTATTTTGTGGCAGGCTGCAGGGAAACTGATTTGTTAAAGTTCTAAGCTGGTTTTTTAAAAGGAAGAGAGGCTCTTTGTTAAAAAGTGTATCTCTTCTGGATGTGCTGCCGATTGGGTCTAGGGAGGGTGGTGGGTGTGGCTGACCACCAGTCCTGGAGGAGACAGCCTGGTGTTATTTGCTGTGGCTCAGTGATCGGAGGGGAGAGGATCACTGATCAGGACGTGGTGATTCTTTCCAATTCCTACTTCGTGGCAGGCTGCAGGGAAAAACTTGCAGCTTTCGAGGTGGTCAGCTCAGGACAAAAACACAGTAATTGAAAAATTGCAATAAAAAATAAAACTTGCCAGAAAGCTATTAAAACAATTCAAAAATACATGTAGAATGACGAGGATGTTTATATAAAAGAAACAGAGTAACGAAAGACAGACAGACATCTATTTAAAGAGCCTCTCTCCCCAACATTCCTCTTTTTTATATCTATTGTGACCTGTATTAGGGAGTTAAGGTATTAGTCTTATGTGGTGTCAGTATGGTAATATTAGATAGTGAATTATTGCACTGTATTTGTCTTTCACCTGTATGTACCAAAACCTTGTTTTTTTAAATACTGTTTCTCCATTCTTAGGGCCAGATATTCAAACAATTGCGCCCAGTGCAAAACCATAGCGCTGGAATAGCACAAGGCTGCAATATTCAGAAGCCCTAATAGTGCCGGCGCTGTGTGATAGCGCCGACGCTAAAAGTAAATGTATGCTGCGGCGGGAGTGAGGGGAGTGGTCATGAATGCTGGCTGTGTGGCATATTCAAATGTATAGCACCGCACTACAGGCATTAGAGAGACCTGTAGCGCGGCGCTAAATACCACTGACAAAAAGCTGGCGGTAATGTAGCAGTGCTCCCCAGCATGATCCCCGAGCCCCATAGCTGGGGTATGTGAGAATTACCCTGGTGTTCTAGTGGCCCCCCCAACCCCAAGCACGATCCCCAAAGCCGTGGTATTTATAGAATATCCCTGGTGTTCTAGTGGTCCCCCCAACCTCCAAGCATGAGTATGCAGTATTTAGTAATGCTCATGCATACTGCAGTCAGCGGCTGGCCGTGGTGGTGAGAGAAGGGCTGAGCCGGTCGCTGGCGCCGTATCTAGGCTGAGTCTGGGAGGATGGGCAGTGCACTTCTGGGGGGGGGGGGACTACTAGACCACTGGGTATTGCTCTCTTTTGGGATTACCAGGCATCAGGGATCGTGCTTGGGAGGTGGGGACACTAGAACACCAGGAATATCTCTAATTACCGTGGCTACTGGGTCAGGGATCATGCTTGTGGGGTGGGGGGACCACTAGAACACTAGGGAAATTCTGTATATACCACGGCTGGGATCGTACTTGGGGGTGGGGGTCCACTAGAACACCAGGAAATTTACTAAACACCATGGATACTGGGTCGGGATCATGCTTGGTGGTGGGGTCCACTAGAACACCAGGAAATTCACAAATACCATGGCTACTGGGTAGGGATCGTGCTTGGGGGTGGGGGACCACTAGAACACCAGAGACAAGTAGGTGTTTTACATGGACCGGGGGTCAGGATTCGTGTCTGGGGGTGGGGGGAACCACTGGACTACCAGGGAGTGGAACCAACACAAGTGGGAACAGGGACCATGACGGCTGAGACGGGCTGCCTGGCCCAGCCTGTCTGCCCAGGGGCATCATCCAGGGCACGTGTGGCCACAGGTAGTGTGTGTGTGTGTGTGTGTGTGTGTATCTATCTATCTATCATCTATATATATATATATATATATATATATATATATATATATATATATATATATATATATGCGTGTCTCTCTGTATCTATCTATATTTACAGATCACTACAGATCTACACACACACACAATATATATATATATATATTATGTACTCTTGCAGTGCTGCATAGGTATGTTGTATGCACTGCTAGTACCTGCCAGCACACAGTTCCTGCTGCTTAATGCCTGTGATTCCATTCTGACCAACAGGGGTCGCTGTGGGCATGCCTTGGCCTGCAGCGTCCAGCCTGTACTGCCATTCCAACTAACAGGTGGAGCTGTGTGCACCATGCAGTAACACCGGGCAAACTGCATGGTAATGTATGCTAAGCAGCATATGAGATGCAAATGTGCCTGTTTGCCCACGGATTACCTAAGCAGGCTCATTTGCATGGGAGCTTTGAATATAGCTCCCGTTTGCCCCGGGCTAACCAGTTTGCACCAGGCTAATGTGTTAGCACTGTGCAATCGGGTTAGCCCCTGGCAAACCTCACTTCAGCATAGCACAGTTCTGCAGTGTGTGTGACCTACATTGTTGTTTGTACTCATACCTCTCAACTGTCCCTGATTTTCAGGGATCTCCCTGATGTTATCTCAAAGGTTTACTCTGTCCCTCCTAAACATTGTGTTTCTATGACCAAACAGTGGTGGTTGTAAGCATAAAATAATGTCAAACATTAATGTTACAGATGTGTTCTTCCTTAGAAAATGCATGTTACACTAAACCACTTATTCTATGGATATCACCAATTTGTAAGATGTGTCCCTGCTTTTAAACCTTTGTCCCTGACTATGTTAAGCCTTGTCCCTGATTTATGAGGCAGGCAGTTAACAGATGTGTTTGTAGTAGATGTGAGACATTTCTGTGCAGTCACACACAAAGTTCTCCACCTGCAACACTGGCTTGCTTCAGCGTCTAATGAGCTGCAGTTGCAGTTTGCACTTCCCTGTTGCTATATTCAGTGCTGTCTTATTCCCAGGCTATTTTTTCCCTGCACTCCCAGACCAGTTTGCCCGGCTACGTTAGACTGCTATATTCAACAGGGTTAGCACCGGGCTATTTCCTTTTCAATACTGCTTGCTTTGTGCCCCGGGCTTAGTTTGCCCACCGGGCAGTGCTAATTTAGCCCCGGGGCAAAGTTTTGAATATCTGGCCCTTAGGGTTTTAACCAATCATGTTTGGGAATATTATTGGGTGCTTTTTAGGTCACATGCTAATTTTGTATCTATTTAATTGGTGCTTTGGGAACACTGTTTTAGCCTTTGAAGAAGGACCATTTCAGGTTCGAAACATGTCAGGCGATTGTCCAAACTTTTTGCTTTCAAACAATAAATGTAGTTTTATCCACAACTTTGCTGTGGTGTTCCTTTGTGGGTTGGTGTGTGCAGGAAATCTTATGCAGGTGAGCCTTGAATAATGCCAACAACTACATTTGTGGGAACTAATTTCCTTGCTGCCATCCTGTAAATATTCATAGTCGGTAAACAGCCTGGAAAACTCTTTGGGCTGCATCAGAAAAATTGGAATTTGAAACCCCAAAGAACATCTTTAAATTTTGAAACTGAAACTGGTTTGTTAGAGTTCTTTCCAATTATGTGTCTTTGAAGGGTTTAAAGTTAGATTTTATTTCTTTTTTAAAGAGGGACTCCAGTCAAAACTTCTGGCATCAATAAATTCAGAATTTGGATCAACATATCCTCAATCAGCCTCACGCCAAAAATGGGATCTAAGTTACTTTGTTTAAAAGTTACAAGTCTTTTTGTAACCCTTAATTCACTGCCTGTTTAAAAAAGCCAGTTTTAGAGAAGATCTACTAATGATACCATCTCCTGAACTCAACCTAGTCCTCCCTGCTAGCTACCTTCTATGACTTATTTCTCCTATGTTACTTAGAACTGCAGTTGTAGGAAACAACTTTTTTTTCTACTGTTTATTTTTCCTCCTGGGAGACCTGGCAGGTAGCTGTAATCCTTCTTATGGAGAAATTCACTCTCCAGTCACCCATGCCACTGCTTTGAAAACCCCTGGAAATTTTCTTGCACATTGCCCCCCACGGTGGGGCCAGGGAGGAGGGCGCCAGTCTTCCCCGAAACCTGATCCAGACACCGGGGGCTTCCCTCCAAGATGGGGGGGGGGCCATCACAGACCTGCCAGGCTCCATTTCCTCATTTTCTGCCATCCCCTCCTTCCTCACCAATGTGAGGACATTGGTACATGCCACTCAACTCATACTACCCTCCAGCCACTGCCAGGGGGCAGTCAATGAGCGAGATGACAAGTCTCCCTCCCCCCGAGTGAGGAGAGCAGTCTTCTGGATGCTCGATCCTCTCTCCCTCCTGCAGACCCCCAGTGGCCCAGGCTCATTCCCAAACCCACGTCGCTGGCATGGCGTAAGGTGTAGGAACCAGTGCTTCAACCTCCAGTGCCACCAGGCAAGGTTGTATTAAACATCTGAGAAAGGAAAACTGACACTGGTTGGTCAGCGCATGCACTTCCATAATGTTTAGATGCATGGTACAGTACTTCAGATTGTGATGGGGGGGGATATAATGCAAAAATGGCTTTAGAATGATAAAGTTGTGTGCAATTGTTATGTTGACTGTGCTTGCACACCTAACGTTTTGTGGCAATGATAGGGGATTTCAGGGGGGAGGGGGTTACTGCCGAGCCCATTGCAGTTCACAAAAGCCAGAGCTTGGCAGTTTACACCAATGACCACGGGTTGTGGTTCTGACATCACTCTCTGCTTGGTGGGCTGAAGCTTTGTTTATATCAAAGAACCTAAGCCACTCCAATCAGAGGGGGCTTCAGTTCTTTAATTTACACAAAGCCGTCAGCAAACAGCTGACACAGTCTCCGTTTATTTAGATTCAGTTGCTTTGGCACACCCTGAGCAGAGGTAGAGGGCAACAATTGCACTTGAAGGGTTTGCTGTCTCCAGGGCACCAACCAACATCCTTTCCTGCTGCAGGAACTCAACTCCCACACAGCTGACCCCACCTTCCCATAGGGACTCGCTGTTCTAGCTGGATTGGTGTGTATTTCTCTCTTTCTCTCTCTCTCTTTCTCTCTCTCCCTCTCTAAAGTTTGTCTGGTATATGAGAGGGTTGCGGTGATTGTACTTACTGTTTATTATTATTTCGGAAGACACTTTTGAGCCAAGGCTCTTTTACAAAGGTTCCACGTCGGGGAAACAATACAGAACATAGTGAGGACAATAACAAGTACAGTAGTTTCAAGCAGCCATAGGCTTTGTCAGGTACATTAAAGCTTAGGCAGTGTACTCAAAGGAAGGAGCTGCTTCAGAGCAGACAGCAGAGAATGCTGGCTACTATTTTCTGCTTTTGGTACCCACCTCTAAAACTGAGCTGCTACTGTGTGTAGTCATTTTGGGGGGGGGGGGCACAGGCAGCAGAGAATGTTAGCCACTATTTTATGCTTTTGGCACCCATCTCTAAACTAAGCTGCTACTGTGTGTAGTTATTTTGGGGGTGAGGAGGGTTGCCCTTTGAACGGAGCACTGATGGTGTCATTTTTGCAATGGTGCCTTCCCTTCCCAAGCTTTCTTGTTGAAGTGATGATGAGATGAAAATGGCAGATCATTTGAAATATAATCCTAGCCCTGAAATAGACACACGGGGTGGCAGTCTTTCTCTGCCAATAAAGTGTTATTTACACACACACACACACACACACACACACACACACACACACACACACACTGAGAGAATTGCATTGCACTGGGAACATACTGATGCACTTTGCACATCAAACGTGGGCCCTATCTTCATCAGTGTTTCCTCCTTTTTCACTTCCCAGGGATCAGGGTTTGTGTCCCAGAATATTTACTAGGGACACTGTCATCTTTCCCCTACTTTTCCAGTTGCATAATAGCAGATGTCCTGTTGGCACTGCAGTGATTACAAATATATTCATGCCACAGGATGTTCTTGATACTGGAATAGAATGCTATTTTTTTGTGTTTTAGTGGCAAACTAGTCCACCTTGAAAAGCGCAGCTCACTGTCTCAGTGCATCACTGATGTTGGTACAGAGCCACAGGTGTACTCGCTCGTGGCGAGTTTGAATTTTTTGGGGATATGTCAAAGATATTGCCTGTTAGTACAAGGTATTCTGACCTCTGACGTGGTAGTCCTGACTGAAAATGAGTGTTCTAACCTCTTTAATTCTCCAGCTGAACATTTCATCCAGGACTCTGAGCATGCACGTTAGCATCATCAAGACTACTGTATCAGAGGTCAGAATACCTTACACTAACAATGTAATATATTTCTTTGAATTATGCTTAGAAAATTTAAACTCACCATTGATGAGGTTACCCATAGCTCAGTACAGTGTCAGATCTGGGGACACAAGGGAGCAGCTGCCTGAGCTTTTCAGGACGGACCGCTCGAGTTTACAGTTTGCCAGTAAAACATAAAAAATCGCATTCTATGTCAGTATCGAGAACACCCCTGTGACAGGAATGTATTTTTTTAATCACTGTAATGCTAACAGGACAGCTGCTATTATGCAGTTGGAAAAGTAGGGGAAAAACTGAAAGTGTCCCTTTAAGGTAAGGACTTTAATTGTATGATCGCTATTACCACACCAGCCTTTTACTTAAACTGCCTATAGACCTGGGGCTTGCCATATTCTATTTTGTATTAAATGTGTTCCAGGTCACACACTTCTTTTGACAGTATTTATTCTGCAAGTATTATTATTGATCTCGATTAGAAACATAGAAGCATAGACTTTGATGGTAGATAAGGACCGCTTGACCCACCTAGTCTGCCCATTTCCCTACCTATTGGATAAGCTGCAGATCCTAGTTAACCAACAGCATCTTTCTTCCTAACCCTCAACAGAAGTGCCTTATGCTTGTCCCATGCATTCTTGAATTCTCCCACTGTTCCTGACTTCACAACCTCCTCAGGATGACTGTTCCATGCATCCACAACTCTCTCTGTGAAAAAATACTTTCTAACATTACCTCTGAGCCATCCCTCCTCTATCTTCAAATTGTGCCCCCTTGTTCTTGCACGTTTCTTCATCTGAAAGAAGATACCATCTTGGACTTTGTTGATTCCCTTGAGGTACTTGAAAGTTTCTATCATGTCCCCCCCTCCCTCCTTTCCTCGAAGGTATACATATTAAGCTCCTTTAGTCTCTCTTCATATGGCTTCTGGTGCAGACCCTGTGCCATTTTAGCTGCCCTCCTCTGGACTGCCTCCATCCTGTCTATGTCCTTGTGGAGATGGGGTCTCCAGAACTGTATGCAGTACTCCTGATGGGGTCTCACCAACTGTCTGTACAGAGGGATAACAACATCCTGTTTTCTACTGGTGATGCCTCTCCTTGTACATCCCAATATCCCCCAGATGTCCTTATTGCCTTCTCACATTGATTGCTTACCTTTAGGTCATCTGATATTACTACCTAAAGGGCCCTTTCCATTTTTGTTGTTGTTAGTACCCCCCCCCCCGTGTACTCTTCCCCTGGGTTTTTGTTTGCCAGGTGCATTACTTTGCACTTCTTTGCATTGAATCTAAACTGCCGTACTTCTGACCACTCCTCCAACCCTGCCAAGTCCCTTCTCATCCTTTCCACCCCTTGTGTATCAACCTCACCATAGATCTCTGTGTCATCCGCAAGAGGCATGCCCCCCAGTCCCTCTGCAATGTCACCCACAAATACATCAATAAGGACCGGTCCCAGCACTGAACCCTGCAGCACCCCACTAGTAACTTCCCTTTCTTTAGAGTGGACTCTGTTTACTGTTACCCTCTGTGTTCTGTTGTCCAACTAATTTATTACTTAGACTACCACCTTGGGACCCACTCCCAGGCTGGCTAACTTGTTTATTAATCTTTTATGTGGGACTGTGTCAAATGCCTTGTTAAAGTCTAGGTAGGCCATGTCCACAGCCCCTTCCTGGTCTACTGCTTTGGTCACCCAGTCAAAGAAATCTATTAAATTCATCTGACATGACCTTCCTGCTGCAAATCCATGCTGTCTTGGGTCCTATGCACTGCTGGCCTCTAGGTACTCAACAATTCTTCCTTTCAGAAGTGATTCCATCATTTTCCTTACCACTGAGGTCAAACTAACTGGTCTGTAGTTTCCTGCCTCTGCTTTGCTCTCACTTTTGTGAAGGGGAATCACATCTGCCCTCCTCCAGTCCTCAGGTACCACTCCATCCTCCCATGATTTGTTAAAAATGGTGGTCAGTGGTGTCACTAGGTCTCCCCTTAATTATTTTAGAATTCTGGGGTGAATCCTATCAGGTCCCATTGCTTTGTCCACCTTGAGTTTTACGAGTTCTTTCAGAACCCTTTCTTCTGTGAATGGACTGGTATCGACCCCCCCCCCATCCAGAGTGCTTCTATGAATTGGATTAGGTACCTCCCCCTTCTCTTCTTTTGTGATTGAGTGCTTGATTTGCACAGGAATGATGTTTTTTAACATGATGTAATAAATTGCTAAAATGTGAAGATTGTCCTACAGACAATGGTGTCTGCTCTGAAATAAACTTTGTAATTTTGGTTTCTGTCCAGTACTATGGCATTTTTCTCTACCCTTCCTAAAACTGGCATTTCTGTCTTAACAGTGAGGATTGTAAATACACAGTAATGCCAAACATTCAGATTACAGGCATGTTCTTCTTCAGAAAATTAATTTTACACTTAGCCCCTTTAACCAGCTGAGTTATCACAAATTTTTAAGATGCGTCACTGAGTTTGGGACTTAGTAAAATACAGACTGCTGGATTAAACCAAACTGTAAAAACCTGGTGGCTGGTCCAATGGGAACAGCTTGACTGGGTGCAACATGCACGACCAGCTGTTTCGGATGGATTAGACATTTTAGCTTTTACGTTGCGTACGCTTGCACACCCAACTATTGTGGCAAGGATAGGGGATATCGGGGGGGGGGGCACTGCCAAACCCATTGCAGTTCACAACAGCAAGGGCTCAGCAGTCTACACCAATGATCACAGGCTGTGGTCCTGACATCACTCTCTGCTTGGTGGGCTGAAACTTCATCTATTTCAAAGGACCAAAACCACTCCAATCAGAGAGTGCTTAGGTCCTTTGATTGCATGAAGCTGTCAGCAAACAGATGAGCAGCTTTCAAAGGAGTCTGTCAGTCTTTAGTTTTGTTTAAATGAAAAAAAATACATCCATTGATGTCTGTTTCTGCCCCCCCTCCCATAACTGCCAACCCACCGACTCTCCCTCTTAGCACACACCCATGGCAAAATGTTGAAACCTCATAGAACGTCGGGCAAAACAGTGACTGACACAAAATGTTGGCAAGTCATAAGACAACATTGGAGATTCTTTGTTTTGCAGGTGGGCCTGCCCCCACACCCCCCAATGTGGGGGCTTCATCCCCCCCACCCTGGACTAAAAATAACCAACTCCAAGGGGTTGTGGACTTCAGGGATGGGGAGAAACTCAGGAAGGGGGGACATTTCTTTCTTTATTAAAAAAAAATGTTGCAAGACCAGTAGACCTGGGGGGAACCAAACTGTGACCCCAGGTCTCTAACCCTGTCGTGTACTGATGCCTTAGTCACTCCACCACAGGAGTGGCTTGACCAGGCACCACACCAATGGCAACTTGATCCTTCCCTCATTCCAGCAGACAGTGACAGGGTAGCAGTAATTCCCTTATGCAATTCTACCCCTGTCACTGTCAATGTTTTCGCTGGTGTAACAGCGCAGTTAGTACCGTATTGGTATTGCAGCGAAATATTGACCTGGGACATATATGGCCTGTAACAAAGAAAACTGTCCCTCGATGCCTGTAGCTGGCGCCCCTGTAACTGCTCCCTCCTACCCAAACCTCCCTCTGAGCACCCCCGCCAACAAACATAACACTGACACTGGGGGTGCCCAGTCCCCCAATGTGGTCCCTCATAGTTTTTTTTTTTTTTATTATTTTATTTATATTGATGGCTTGTAACAAACAAACCCATCCCTCCATGTCTGTTGCAGGCGTTTTGTAACTGTTCCACCCACCCAACCCTCCTTCACAGCACCCTCCCCCACACACAAACGTAACACTGACACTGTGGTGCCTAATCCCCTAGTATTATTACCTGAAATATAGAAAACTGTCCCTTGTCATTTTGTTGTTGTTGTTTTTTTAACCTTGTAAAACAGAAAACCATTCATCATAGTCTGTTGTGCTGTAGTCTCCCCCACCGACCCTCCTCAGCACCCACCCACCCACCCCCAAGCCCTTACCTTACCAGCAGGGGTCTGGCTAGTGATCTTCTCAGACTGCAGAGACGTCTTCACTCTTCAAAGCCGGACCACGAATTGAGGAAATCACGTATGCGGTTCAATGTATTTCAATGGGGTTTCGAACTTAGTGGCATAACTTGGCATAACATCCCTGACAAGGCCAACACTGACTGCCCAAAAATTATCTACTCTGTCACTATGTTTTTCTTGCCTACTTTGTTATACTTACCTACTTTGTTTCTCCATTTCAAATTCACATGTTAATTGTACTAGAATAATTTTGTTCAAGTTTACACCGGCCAAAGTGTGAAAAGCTGTTATTTTGTAATGTTTCACTTAGCTAATCTCAGAAATTGATGTTCTACTGTGCATCACTGATGCAGAACCTTTGTAAATGAGCGCCCAGCTCAAAGGTATTGAAGCAAAGAATTGAATAAATAAATACATTTTTGAATATTTTTGCCCTAAATTTTTAACATACCTTTTTTGGGACTCCACCTCATGAACAATTACAGTGACATTAGGCAAATGTGTCCCAAAAGGTGATTTCATGGTTGCTGTGTGAAATCACCTTTCAGGCAGGAGTTGAAAATTTTCTCTGCCCTTGTTCATGAGGTGGGGTCATAAGAAGGCTATATTGAAAATTTGGGGCCAAAATATTAAAAAACAACACAGTTGTGAGTCTTTGTTGAGATTTGCAAATATAGGATTGTAACTCCAGTAATTTTCAATATTTTGACCCCAAATTTTCAACATAGCCTTTTCTTCACAGTACCTCATGAATGTGACAGGTGTCATTTTTCAAATCCTGTCCAAAACATGTTTTTGTACCTGTGGCACAAGGCAAGGGGTCATAATGCCTAAAACAAAGACAGCTCCCACGATAACAGCACAGGCAAAACAGCTAAAACAAAAACAGCTAACAAACATAATGTTGCTGCACCAAAACAATGCAAGACATGCAATAGCATAGCACCCTGAATAGAGAGGCATGAGACTCGTAGTGCAATGAATGTAGTGACATTTAATGTAAACACACAGGTGTTACACACAGTGCAGTAACACACAGCAATGCCCCCCCATAATGCATGCCCCTCCCCAGCAAACTGTCCAGTCAGACCTGGAAGCTCAGTCTAAAGCCAATGCCTGCAGGTAGTCGGCTGTAGTGTGGGACCCATAAGCCACCACAATATTGGAAATGCACTAGCTGACATCCTTGTACTTCTGCTTCACTGTTGGCATGGTGTTTCCCGCAGAGTGCAGTGCCAGCTTT
Source organism: Neoceratodus forsteri (assembly GCA_016271365.2). Classification (NCBI taxonomy): domain Eukaryota; kingdom Metazoa; phylum Chordata; order Ceratodontiformes; family Ceratodontidae; genus Neoceratodus; species Neoceratodus forsteri. The sequence continues at coordinate 217,099,874 of JADMNL010000022.1, forward strand.
AGATCTGTAATGTGCTGCTCTGTGGTGACGGTCCTGATGAAGCACCATATGTTAGGGTGACACGCCCCAATCCTAGTGGTGAAACTATGGTGCCAGGCCTCAATGGCATTGTTAGTGTGGGGCATGCCTTCCCTCACTGCCTCATTCACATTCCAGCACTGAACTGGGTACAGTGGACGGTGCCTGCTGGATCAACTGACAGGCCAGCTAACCCACGTGTCTTCAAAATAGTCAAGCAGCGGCATAAACATGTCCCACACCTCCTTGAAGGCCTCCACAACCCTGTCAGGGGGCACAAATGCCAGCACCACCAGTGGCCTCACATGAAGGGCAAACTCTGGATCAGTGGTGTAGAGCCCAACCAGGCCCTCGGTCTGCTGGGCCTTCTGCCACACAGCCTGGGCAAGGTGGAAGAGGCATCCATGCTGCTCAAAGTCAGTGATCATGCTTCTTGGTGCCAGGCCAGGGCACAGGGACTTTAGCTGCTGCAAGGCGGCAGTGTACAAAGCGACCACTCATTAGGATGTACACTGCTGGGAAGATCATGTTGTCCAGCAAGCCATGTAGAGTGTAGAGCTGTGAGAAGAGTGGTGGCATGACCCTGAAAGTGCCATTCGCAAACAGGCTGGCACACCTCTCCAGTTGTGCAAGCCTCGGCTGTGTGGCAAACAGCAGGTACCTGCCCTCCTCAGGGCAACTATTGAACTTGAGGAACAGTTAACTGGTCTCAGTCCTGGTGTACTCTTCAGGTATGGCAAGGTCTAGCGGGGTTGTGGGCATGGGCAGTTGTCTATGTGCCGCTGTCCTGGCCCTGGCACAGGTCCTATTCATGAGAGGCACTGATGGCAGCTGGCCACTGACAGCTGCAGGAATGCTGCTGGTGCATGCTGTCACAGGTTCACAGCAGGTTTTGGTGGGTGGTCTGGGCCCTGCCCTTGACAGCAGACATCACACCCCTGGCAGCTACGTTGGCAGCATCTGGGACATGGTTGTGTTCACCACCAAGTGCACCACCTCTTCCACTGTTGTGTGTATATGGCCAGGGCACTGTGTGAACTTGTCCTCTATGCACTTCCAGTAGTGCCTGTCATGGTGTAAGTGCTCCTTCCTGTACAGGAATCTTTCTTGGAGTGGTAGAGAGGCTCTCTTCTGGCTTTTCACATACTGTAGTGGCACCCTGTCCTCTGTTAACACACCTACTCCTGTGGATCCAGATGGGATACTGGACTTGCAGGAGCATACCCTTATATAGTGGCCACATGAGTACATGACTGCACACACCTGTACCCTGTAACATGTGCTAATGGTCCCCCTAGCCAATCCACAGAGATGGTATTAATGGGTGTGCCTGCCTGGTCTGGCTGTGCTGTGCTGCTCATGGGGCTGTTGCCATTGGTAACCTGTAGCATCCAAAGACAATTCCTCAAGCCTGTCAACTGCTGCCACTTAGTATCCCCCTGTTATGCTCCTATGGGAAGGGAGCAGGACTGTGAAACAGCTGTTGGACTGGCCACATGCGAGCATTAGGTTGCATATCATTCCTGGTGCATGCCCCTGCCACCTCCCATAGTGATTGCTGTACCTGTGCAGGTGCATTCCTTCAGCTCTGCTGCCCTCAGACAATCCTGTCTGGGTAACACAGAAGCAGCATGCGAGTATATTGAGCACTGCTGATCCACAGAGTGCTACTGTGGAGCACCGACACAACATCAGGTATATGTGCCAACCCGGTCACAGCCATGCACCACTCGCACCACTTCACCACACTGGTAGCTACAGCCGCTGCATGGTTCTGTGGCCACCTGTTGTGAGGGCACTGCACTATACTATGGCTGCAATGGGACCTCATGGTGTAGCCTCACTGTAGTGCTACCTGTGGCATCAGTGTGCTGGTGTTGTGCGGTTTTGGTTGTCCCTGATCTGTGGCCATGTTCGGGAGGTGCACATTTGCCACTGCCACTGTGACAGTGGCATCTCCAGCCGGTGGCACCTGTTGGTGGTGCTACGGTCCACAGTTTCCACCGACAGCAGCTTTGGGTATGGCTGGTATAGGCCGATTGCCATTTCTGTTTGGGATGGTTGTGCTCATAGACTCGGGTGGAGATGTGACCAGCAGGGGAGGGGGGGGTCTTGTGCTGTACAATGTCATGGGTGGGTGTGATCAGTGGCATGGGTGAGGGTTTGACCGGCTGTGGGGGGGGGGTTGTGCTGTAAAACTGTTGTCTGCGGGTGTGCTGCAAAAAAGGGTGCATGGACCCCTTATGCCTGCTTTGGTCACACAGTGCAGGCACACTGCAGTGCCATGGCAGGTGGCATGAGCGGTTGCTGGTGGGTGCTGTTGTTGCATGTGGGATGGGCAGCAGTGGGATCCATGGCATGGTGGCCATCACTACCTCTGTCATTCCAACTGAGCCTTCCCCTATACTTTCCGGCTAGGGGTCTTTATCCTCCTACCCTGTCTCCCAGCCTGCCTATTTACTCCTCTATATGTGCTCCCCCACCCCTCTGCACCATGAGTGCAGCATGGCTGGCTTCCACATCCTCATGTGTGTTCAGTGCACTGGGCCCCCCCCCCCCACTAAAGAAGATCGTGACTGCTGCACAATGGCTGAAAGAGGCAGGACACCACCTACATTGCTGTTTTGCCTGTCGTGATGTGTGAAATATGCTATCTGTACTACAAGCTGTATTTCACCATCACTGTTTTGAACCAGGAGCTGTTCTGTGCTTTGTGCTATTTTGTCACAATCCCTATTTCTGTGTGCACAGTTTTGTATTTACTGTTCTTTTTCAGCTGTTTTCCAAACAGCATATTGACCCGGTACCAAATAGGCGATCAGAATTGCAAAAAAAAATTCTTTAACAAGAAGCCAATGTTGGGCATTAACAAATGTTTGTTAGAATACTGCAGGTATGAGATTTTGAAATGTCATCAGGTTGCAGCTGTTTGGTTTTTTTTTATACTTTATTCAAGTGTTTTCATTTTCCTGGCGCTCTGCCATCAACCCCCATTCCAGTCACCTTACCTCGCTCTCCTATGGCTGCCTTCCGCTGTGGGGCCACGACACCACAGCCTGCCTGTCAATGACAGGAGAAGGTGTCGGCATCACTGACATTGCCTCCCTGACTTACCCCCAGGGTGGGATTAGGGGCTTGCGGTGGTGCCGCGGACTGTAATTCAGTCGGTGGAGCAGCGGAGCAGCAGACAGCCATAGAGGCAGGCGCCAGAGCAGTGTCATCTTGAGCTGCTGGTGTTTCTCTCCCTTGGGAGGGCGGGGATGTGCAATAATGTCCAGCATCTGCCCCACCCCCAGAATGACCAGACGACCTGGTTGCTGCCGTACCCCTGGCCTCCACCAGAGGACCGTCGAGCACCAGTCATGCTCCCATCCCTCCCCCATGGAGAAGGAGAGCAGTCCACAGGATGCTCCATCCTTCTCCCCCCTGGCCAGCCCTCCGATGACCTAGGTCTGTTCTCGAACCCAGGTTGCCAGCGTCGCAAGTGGAAATCCAACCACTGCACCGACGGACCAACCTCCAACCAGGTTGCAACTGTGGAATGCAGCAATAACACAATCTCAGAAAGTTGCTGGCACACATTATTCTGGAATGTGGCAGGGTTGCAGGGATGCAAAAATTCATAATGTGGTGGTGTCATACTGTATATTTTTAAAATGTGGCAGAGATAGCACAATTTTGAAGTGCAGGTGACACATAGTCTCATAAGTCAGGTTTGATACAATAGCTTGCACCAAGAAGTCTCATTAGTTGATATATTTACTTTCACCTATTTTATTGGTTAGTTTACACCACAGAAGACATCTGATTTATTTTTGAAGTCATTAATTGAACCACTGTTGACTATACTATGTGGGAGTCTACTCCAGCTAGACACCACTCTCTGGTTAAACCAAGATCCCCTTTTATTTGCCTTATACAGTTCCCCTTTTAACTGGCGGTCATGGGTTCTTGCAGATTTAACCAGTTTTACTTTCTAAACCCACACATTCCCAAATGCCTAGATTTCCAAATGCTGAGTATACAAAGCATAGATCTCCCCGTAACCTACAATATTCTAACGAGTATAGGTTCAGCTTTATCATTCTATCCTCATAGAGGAGGGACTGCAACCCTTCAGTCCTTTTCACTGCTCTTCTCTGAACCGCCTCCAACTTTTTACTCTCTGTCACATGATAGGTATTCCAAAACTGCACACCATACTCCAGTAATGGTCTCACCAGTGCACCGTGCTGTGGCAATATTAGTTTTTATTTTATTTAAACAGCAGTTTGGAAAAACCTTTGAGCCATAGGCTCATTTACAAAGGTACCTTGTCACAGTAAGACAAACCAAAATACACAGTATAGCAGTACAACACATAAGTATAACAGTAAATTAAGACACAGATACAAACAAGCTGGTACAGGTAGGATGGATGCAAACAATACCAGAGTTATGTCGTCCTTAGCAGCTTAGTAATAAGCTTTGTCATAAGTACTGAGTATGGCTTTGACTAGCGGCAGTTACAGTTTATTAGTTATTATTATTATTAGTTATTAGGTTTGTCTCTACTCTTAATGTTATGTAAAATATAGTGTAGCATTCTATTTGATTTATTGACCACTTTGGTAGTTTGTGACCTAAATGTAAGGTCATTTGCTACTAGAACTCCCAGATCCTCGTCACAATCTACCCTTTTTAGAATACATCCACTTAGCTTATAGGTTGCATGGATGTTATTACTGCTAAAGTGCATGACACTACATTTTCCTATGTTAAATCTCAATTTATGTAATTCTGCCCAGGTACATATTGTGTCCAAATCTTTTTGCAGATTTTGTGCATGCATTTCTGTTCTTACGGCTGCCCCTACTTTACTGTCATCCACAAACTTTGATATCCATGGATTCTTGTAAGTGGTTAGTGAAGAGACAAAGATATTGAACAAAACAGGGCCCAACACTAAGCCCTGCGCAACCCCACTCACCCCTCTGCCCCATTTTGATATATGTCCTCTAATATTGACCCTCTGCCTCCTGTCACTAAGCCATGATGCAATCCACTTAATAATCTGTTGCTCAAAAGTGGCAGGGACATGTAATTTCTTAATGTATCATGGATGCATACATTTGGCATGTGGTAGTGACACACAATTTCAAAATGTGATTGAGATGCTTGATTTCTGATTGGGGTGGCATCATGCAATTTCATAATGTGGCATTGACATGGAATCTCAGAATGTGGTGGTGACACAATTTCAGAATGTGGTAGTCACATGCAATTTCAGAATGAAGCAAGAATGCATAATTTCGGAACACGACTTGGACATGTAAGCAATAAGGCATGATGGGGTGTGCATGGAACACATTTTACCGCACGGCCAGGGGCGTAATAAGGCACAAGGCCGAGTGACTTTAGCCACTAGCCGTGCGGTAAAATGTGTTCCACGCACATCCCAGAGTGCCTTATTGCGCTTATAAAATTGGCTCCTTTTTTAAAAACGTTTTACAGTTGGGAAAAGCATGTTTATATGTAGAAACAATAGATTTACTTGTGTACATTTATGATAAAATAGTCCTTCCACCCACTACAAAATGATGTCATTGATGATGATGTCATTGTATTATTGCCTACTTTCTTCCCATTTTTTTTTCCACATTCAAGATACGGAATGTTTATCATAGAATGTTTACCATGGAATACATGGATTCAAAATTCTGCTCAGTTCCATTGGCAGAATGTTTTTCTGCTAACACTCTGTATGCATAGACAACAAAGGCCTTTGTTACAGCCAGAGCCTCAGTTATCTCTCTGTCAGGACAAGAAGAGAGTTCCCTGATGAGCAGGTAAAGATAGAAGGGGGATTTTTCACTGTAAGCAAAGAAACAGTTGTAGTGAAAACTATAAACAATACTTATTGTTTCTAATTTGTTCATGTGTGTAAGGAGAGTGTGATAATCAAGGAAACTACAGTTAATTAATTTGTTTTATTTTTATTTAAGGTAGTTTTATTTTTAGGGCCCAGATGAAGTTTTTTTTTTTACAGTGTAAAGGTAGCAGCCATGTTTGTGGTGGAAGATCAGTTCTGGCTGTAGGGGGCTAACTGAAATGCCTGTGTTCCAAATGCCCATTGATCTGGTTTCCAGACTCTTCACAGTCCTTTTTTTTAGCCATGTGTAAACCATATTTTACACATAAATAACAGCCAATCAGATTCCATGATTTTACCCTGCCATTTTATAAGCAATATCAGAGTGTGGTAGTGAAACTCATTCTCAGAATGTGTGGGGACACACAATTTCTTAATATGGTGGGGATTTAAATTTTCAGAATGTGACAATGACTGGCAGCTTTGGAATGTGTCAGAAAGGTATTATTTTAGAATGTGGTGGTGATGCAAAATTTCAGAATGTGGCGGTGGCACACAATTTAGAAATGTAGCAGTGACAATTTTGGAATGTGGCACTGAAACACAGCTTCAGAATGTAGTGGGGAATGCGCAATATTGGAATTTTGCTGGGATGTGCCATTTAAGAATGTGGCAGGTATGCGCAATTTGGAATGTGGCTGGGACGCACAGTATTGGAATGTGGTGGGGATGTGATGCAAAATTTTGAAAAATAGTTGGTGCATACAATTCTAAAACATGGTGGGGATAAGCAATTTCAGAACAATATGGTATGTCCTGTCACATTCCAACAGTGTACATCCCCACTAGTGATGCACGGATATCACTTTTATCCCAGATTTCGGGTCCGGATATTTTTTGAGTTTGATCTGACCTGTTTTGGTTCAACATTGGGTCGGATACTACTAAGTAAATAAATACAATATATCAATCTGCTGTAATAACTAAGTTTATTACACATATGCAATATAAATTTTAAATATATTTAAAATCATTGTACTTTGCACTTTTATGTATCGATATTGCACATCCTTGCACATCATTGCACTTTGGCTGTATTTCAAGCTTTAAAAGCTAAAATGGACTTAGACCATGTATTCTGCGGGGGGGGGGGGCAAATACCAAATTACAATTGCCCGCAGTAAATATTACTACGTTTCAAACTTTCACACTTTCAAAACTGACAACATTAGATAAGAAGTTTTGTAACAGATTTTTTTCAAGAAAAGTAACTTTTGCATTCTCTGTCAATAAACAAGAACGACGTTCTGTAATAATGTCCCCTGCAATACTAAAAGTTCACTCACTGGGAATGCTACTGGGTGGAGCTGACAGATAGTGTTTTGCAAGTCTGGAAAGCATCAAGAAGTGCAGATTGTTAGCTTCCCAGTAATGTAGGGCATCAGGTGTCATTTTTTTTGGGAGCAGATGTTTTGATATGTATATTTCAATCTCTGTATTTCTTGAAACGCCCGCCACATTTTCAACAGCTGTGGGAGAGAAGGTATGTCTCAGTGATATAATGAGATGAGCACTGAAAAAATACAAACGCTTACAACAGCATAGAGCTAACTAAAGGACTTACTTTCCTGTGGCACAGCATTACACTGTGTAAAGGTGTCCCATGGGCCCTCAGCCTCACACTCAGGCTACAGAATGGGATCAGCTCGCACATCCTTCATGCTTCTGGGCTTGCAATATGTACAGGCACTTAAAGGCTTTTCTGTAAAGCTGTTCGTTTTTCTGTGGCACTGCTGGAATGTTTAAAATGCCCCACTATAGCTCTTCCAACTGAAAGCACGTCTTCACAGGACTTCTGTCTCATCAATCTCCATGTAACTACTGCATATTGTCTACTCTGTAAAGCTCACATGTAAGCCTGTTGTACACTGTGTTTGACATATGCCTGTATTTTTGCCTGATTCCTAAATGTACTCTGATTTTTTGTCTGCCCTGATGTTTGTTTCTTGCACTGTTTTGTCCTCTCTGTGACGAGGTACCTTTGTAAATGAGCCTCTGGCTCAAAGGCTGTTAAACTGATGGTCTAATAAATAAATAAATAAATAAAATAAAATAATGGCATCGCGGACGATCAGCTGCAGAGTATGTGCTAAGCACCCCTCACTTGGAACACCACTTAACTTCATTGCCTTTGTTATGTTGGGGCCGTTATCTGTGATGACTAAGTGCCTTTGACTGGCTTGCAGATCCCAATTATCAAGAACTTGCACAAACTCTCTGCATACATTTTCACCTGTGTGCCTTTCTGTTAAATGCTTAAGATCCAGCATAGCGCCTCTGCACTTGTAATTAGCATCTATCCAGTGCAGAGTGATTAAGAGGTACAATTCAATGGAATGCTCTGCAGTCCATATATCAGTTGTGAAACTAATTGCTTGAACAGATTGTAATTCACTAATTAACTTCAGCCTAAGCTTCTCATACATGGTTGGAATAATACTTAGAGAAATACCTCCTCGAAGGTGTCACACACCTTGGCTCTAACACTGAAAGGAGCCTTTTAAACCCCACTTTATCAGGCATAGAGCAGCCGTTCATCCAAAGCCATCATCTCTGCTCTGCTCTCTGTGATATGCTTAGTTTGAAATGGAAGGGTTCGGGCTAAACAGGCTTCAAGTGCTGACTGCTCTTTCTTAATCGTTTTGCTGGTGGCTCATGACATTCATCTTTTTAAAGCTGTGCAAGCTTCACTTTCTCTGCTAACAGCTCTGCATGCTCTGATCTATGCTTATTTTTTAAATGACTTAAAAGACTTGACATCCTGTAGCTTTTCACAGATGAACCCCGATTTATAAAAGTAGGTGCAGTACACAGGATACATTTAGCTTTAGAATCAGCATCAGCAGCAAGGTAGAAATACTGCCAGACTAGGCTTTTTGTGTCATTCTTGTAAAAAGTGACAAACACTACAAAGCAGCTGGCTTGCTTGCATACACCCCGCAAATAATTTACCTGAACCGGCTCCTTAAATAGGCAGTACCCAGTTGGTGTGGATACCATGACAATACAGAAAATCTGACCAGATCGGTTCACCAGATCAGATATCCGTGCATCTCTAATCCCCACTATATTCTGAAATTGCCAGTCCCCACCAAATTCCTTGGTGTGTGTCCCTGTCGCTTTCCGAGATTGAGAGTCCCACCACATTTTGAGATGGCACATCCCTGCCTCATTCCAAGATTGCATGCCTCCCCTAAACATTTTAAAATTGTGCTCCACCTTGACTTTCTATACCTTGGTTCAGTGCTGCATTCCAAAACCACCTCTTGATGTGTTCTAAAGTACGGTAACATACATCTGAACATTCTGGAAACACAATCACTGCAGTCAACCCAATGTCCATTTTTTAAATGATTGCTACAGCTACAGTTTCTTAAACATTGGAGAAACAGGTCCTATAATGTTGCTGACAGGGAGGACTAGATTGTGAGTTCAGTTTATGACATCATCTGTGGCTCTTCACTGATACTGGCTTTTTTGAACAGGGAGTGAAATCAGGGTTACAAAATAACTAATAACTTTAAAATGAAGTAATGTTGAAATGTAATTTTTGGTATTGGATTTATTGGGGGCATGCTTATGCTAATTCTGTAGTGTAGCACTTTTTGCCAGGCTCCCTGTTTAACCCCTTAACCATGGGTGCTGAGTGTACTTGGGCTGGTGTGGTCACGTTATCCCAGGTGTCGAGTATACTTGGTTTTCAAAGGAACCATTGCATTGTGTGGAAAGAGAACATGTTTCCACATGGACAACTATACTAGTGCACAGGGAGACATGTTTGGAGTTGGACTGACAATGTGGGATGAGTTGTCATGCAGCCTAGCCTTTGCAGGGACATCTGCAAAAGGCATAGGTCTGACACAGCTCCTTCACTCAGCGGCAGGGCAGGAACCAGCAAGAAGCTTTCTCTTAGAACTCCTACTCTGAGTTCAAAAGCATTTGTTTTGTTATCAAAATATTGTGAAGTGTGTAATAACACACAGCACAGAGCAGATTCTTTGTAAGGATCATTTAAAAAAGTTTTATCCTGCAAAGCAAGAACTGCATGGGGGTTGTTCAGTAGACTGAAAAAAAAACAACAGGGCTTGTTCAATGGGTTTATGTAGTCAGTGTTGCTATAACTAATTAGGCAGTCAATCAGTCAATCCATCTTTATTTTACCAGGTGAAACACCATTGAGAAGAATTCATTTGCAAGGTGCATCTGGGGTGGTGCACATAAATCAACAATGAAACAAACAGATCAAAGTTGGCAATAGGCAATCATTTGCAGTAAAGGGAGATACTTAATTGCTTGTTATTTAGAGAGTGTAGTTTTCCTAGGTGTGCTTTGTTATATATAGTAGCACAGCTCCACACATTAAAAATATTTTCATTACAGTTTAAGATAATTGAACAAAATTGGTCTGATTTTTTTTATAAAAGATGCACATAGTACATTGACATGGCGAGATGTAAAAAAAGAGCGATAACATGAAATATATCTTTCTTTTCTTAGATTAATTGCCAGGCTATTAAAAAAAGATTAATCTGTGTTACAGTTATCTGTTTTCTAAACATACATATGTCCCGGACATAAAAAACATAATTGGAAATAGCTTTTTGGGGGTCAATATACAAGATTAGGCTGTTCACATTCCTTTAACAGGAAGACAACAATTCTACAACTTGCTGTAGCTAGTGGACCTAATATCATACTCTGAAGATGTCATTATGACATCTCAAATAGAAAAAAGATGTAAGGATTTACATATGGGGTCCAAATTTCAGCAACATCACCAGCAGCACGGTGTCTAAAGTAATACAAGTGGCCAGCAGTTAAAGGTTTAAGTTATTTATAATTTAATTTTCACACTTGAAAAAACGTAACTTTATTTTATTCATGACCAACATTTTCTAGTCAGTCAAGAATGAAATTAAAAATAAATAAATAATGTGTTTACCCTGTCTGTAGCCTGAAAACTGCACTGAACAGTTTCATTCACGATTGATTGATAAAGTCCATCTTGAATGAAAGAAACAAATACTTTTTTCTATATTGGAATTCCAATCCCACTGTCAGATACTCCCAAATACCATCCTGGCATTCAGTGCACAATCCCAGTGTTTGGTCCATTAATCTTTGGCAGCCACCAGAAGCCAAATTCCATTGTTTGCTAAACATCCCCCACCTACCCTCTAGGTCCCAAGGTGGGTAATCTGCACTGTCCTCCCTCAAACCATGGCCATTTGATGTCTTCTCCACAGCCCCCCCCGCCAATCAAAACCTGTTTAAAAACATGATAAAAACTACCCGACTCTCACCCTCAGCCACCTTCAGGCACCCATTCTTCCCTTCCCCCACCCCCACCCCAACGCATAGTGTCATAAGTTCCATGGTTGTCAACCAGCACAGCTATTCCTCCACTTCAGCCCATCACCATCTTCTCCACTGTCCTCCCACTGATATCAACCTGTTAAAAAAAAAAAAAAAAACTCTGAAAAGAAGCTCCCTCCCTCACCCAGTCTCTGGCACTTCTATCACCATCCCCCTCCACTGCAAATGCAACATGCAGTGCTATAGATCTCACAGAGGGTGACCAGCACAGCCCTCCCTCCCTACAGCATGGTCACTCACCATCTTCTCCACTGTCCCCACCAATCACAGCCTGCTAACAAACAGACAAAGCAACACCCCCCCACCCTCACCCACTATATAGGACCAATCTACCCCTCCTCCCCATATCCATGTTAAATGATCCCCCCCCCCACCAGCCTGTAGTACCCAAGTCACACTCCAGTGAGGAACAAAACAAACTGTACACTCATCCAGACTCACAAAGTAAAGTAATGCTAGATCATGGCTGAATGCTTAATTCATTTCCTTTGCAGCAAGTGCATTACAGCAGGTAAAACTGTCAGTGGGAACACTTCATAGTTTTGTGCTTTTACTAAACAGTTTGTCTTGAAATGTTGGAGTTTAACTGCCATCAGTTTTACTTGCTGTAATGCTCTTGCTGAAGATAAAAGAATTAAGTGCTCAGTTTTGAGCTGATTTGGCTTTTGGGGATTTGGGTGCACAGTTTTTTTTTTCCACAGCATGTAGTAATACAGGTGGTGGAGCTCTCTATAGTGTGCCATAAATTCTATGTCACAACAGAGCCCATTATGTTTAGAGTTAAACTGTTTGATATATTTCAGTTCCCATGCCCTTCTCTCCTGTGTGTTTTTGAAGTTGCCTCTTAGTATTAGAACTGACACATGTGTGCCAGCTCGTCAACCCAGCGGTTGGATTTCCACTTGTGATGCCAGTGAAAAGGGTTCGGGATTGGACCTGGGTCATCAGAGGGCCAGCTGGGAGAAGAAGGATTGAGCATCCCATGGACTGCTCCCCTTCTCCGTGGGGAGGGTGCGGGATGTTGCTGGAGCATGAGGGACCCCTAGCAGAGGCCAGAGGCACCACAGTGACTGGTTCCAACAAGGATTCAAGGGGGTGGGATGGATGCTGGCATCATTGCATGTTCCTGCCCCCACCTACTGGGGAAAAAACTCAAACCTACTCACTACTTTTATGATGCCCGCGCCTGACTGCAATCAGCTCCCTAGGCTGACTCCCACCCTATCCTGTTGTTCATGGCACATTAAGGCCAGGTTCCATATCCCCACCCTGGGGGGCAAGCCAGGAGGTCCTGGGAGAGCGGCTCATGTGGGGAATGCCGCAGCTGAGGGGTCTGTGACCAGGCGGATGGCCTGGCAGTGGGGCGGACACCAAAAAGACTAAATACAAAAATAAAAAAAACAAAGAATTGACACATGTGAGAGATAGAGAGAGAGAGAGAGAGAGGTCTGGTTGGCTGGTCCAACCTACACTTCCTAAGCAAAGTGCTGGAGAAGATGGTCTGTATCCCCCAACTATCCTCACTTATCCTTATTAAAACATGCTGGACCTGCTTCCCCTGGTCACAGCACTGAGACTGCTCTGGTCCATGTAGCAAAATATTTTTTTTGCTGTATTGGTCCTTGTAACAAAAGGTCCATAAAAAAGGATGATTTAATATCTATTATTGGACCAACATAGACGTTATAAAATAAAAACAGTGCTTAAGCTTTTGGACTACACACAGTCCTTCATCAGGGTTAGCTATTTTATAATCGCAGTAAGGCCTTCCAGGGTATGTGTAATTGACAGATAGCCTTTTTATCCCCAGTAATGCTGAGAGGATCCATACCCGCTAATGTTTAGGGAGATGGTTTATTTTTGTGCAGTTTTCTGTATTATTAAGCATGGGGCTAAAAGAAAGACATATATATGTGACAGCCAGGACGCAATGTATAAATGCTGCCAAATATCACGGAATGCTGCAGTTTACTGCAGGGGCCATTGTAAGTCAAGCGCAATTAAACCCTTTTGTTATGCAGGATTCTGTGACATGTCATTACTGCAAGTTACTGCACTTCATCGTGGCTGACTCCACTGCAATTCAAATTATCTTTCCAAAAATGAGGCTCAAAACTCTCCAAACAAGTGTTATAATGGGACAATTCTATAGTAGGTGTGATAAGTTTGCTTCATGTTTATTACATCTCCAGCAATTGCTTGAAAATGAATAAATCAGTTTCTATAAAGCACTCTGATGCAATCAACTCGGAGAATATCGTACAATAAAAATATAGGAATACAAAACATCAAACAGCACAGCCATTAAAATACTATTTCAAGGCCACAAGCAAACATCACCTTTATACTTTTTTTTTTTCATTGTTAAAGGCTATCATGCTCCTCATTTAACTTACAGGATTTTCTACTACCCACTATGAAAGACATACTACACAGAAAATTGAATTAAAGTTTTACGATGGAAACAAAAAGAGAAATCAATGAATAAGGCTTACAGAAAACTGCATCAGAATTCAACAGAAAAAATATGTGACAATCCTGAAGTTCAAATGCTTTCAGATAACTATTAATATGCAATCAGTATATACCAAATATTGCATTTTAAAATTCTTGTCGTTACCTCAGAATCACGGAGCTCAGACAGGAAAATCAGCGGTAGTCTTTTCCTTCTAAATTCTGTGAAAAGCAGTTGACAGGGATGTTTTAAACCTGGTTGACAAAGGTGTTTTGAATAGGAACTCATTTAGCTTCTCCCAGCATCAGGGAAGGTGTCAGATTTCTGAACAGAGAGGTAATGGGATAATTAATACTGTCTGCTGTTATTTTGTTTGAAGGGACAGAGATATTATTATAAGATACTGATTTCATAATTAGGTATCAGGAGCCATCAGCCAATCACAGTACAAGATTTGAGATTGTCCCCTTTGCCATTTTGTTTGCTGACAGCAGTGTCTGTGCCTGCCTCTACGGTTTGCCCAGAGTAGGTTGGCCCTTTTATAGGCGGTAACTGTGCTGAACAAAGTGGTCTGTACGAATCCTGCAGTGCAGCGCTAATGTACTGAATATCATGATGTGCTTGTATTCATGTCCCCACCCCAACCTTTGTACACCGACTACATTATCTTTCTCTATGTGCGCTAACCTGTTTAGTGCGTGCTCATTCCACCTTTAAATATTGCACTCCAGCACAATCCTGAGGCTAATGGTACACAAATCTTTGAATATTGTGTCCAAGGTGTGTTTTTATTTATTTAATGATATTGGAATTGCAAACCTTTGAGTCAAGGACTCATTTACAAAGGCTCCTCATCAAGGTACAGAGACAGGTACACAAACAATTACAGATACAGAGCAGTTTCAGTGACAACATAGAAGGAGGGTGTAACTTTCTATACAAGTATGTACACAGTTGAGCTTAAAGTAAGATCCTATACAAGTTGGTAGCTAAACACAAATTCATGAAACATCATTTGTCATGAGTTCTGTTTAAATAAGCGATTGGGGTAGAATGGGGGGCTCGAGAGGCTGGGTCCAGGTAGTTATGTGCAGTTATAATTGTGGGTGATGACCAGATGACACCTAAGGGCAGTTTTAAAAGGGCCAATCCTTTGCATTGACGAGCTATCAGGGGGAAGGGAGTTGAACCAGAATGGTGTTTGGCAAGGAAATAATTTTTGGGCCAGTGATGTCCTGACTCTGGGCACTTGAAAGAACTTTTTGTGGGAGCTCTGGGTAGAGACCATAGAGACAGAGGGTCTGAGTACAGTAGATAGGACAGGGGGCATTAAGCCAGCTACTATTTTCTTGGTGAAAAGACACATTTGGTAGTGCAATCTCTTGTCAAAGTCGAGTAACTCTGCTTGTGCATATAGTGTACAGGTGTGGGTGAGTCTGGTGGCCCCCGTAAATAGCCGGTAGGCCTTGTTTAGAGCCATTTTTGATTCTGTTGAGTGCCATTCTGTCTGCTGAGCCATACACTAGTAAGCCATAGTCCACTAGGGAGAGGATTGAGGAGGTGATGGCCAGCCTCAGGGTTTCAGGGGGGGAAGCAGTTCTTGTGGCAGTAGAGCAGGCCAACACGTGAGTTTATAGCAGATGCAAGGGTGCATATGTGGTCATGAAAAGAGAGGGCAGTGTCAAAGGTAATCCCTAGGTATTTATAGGTGCTGACTCTTTCAAGGGGAAGAAGTGTACTAGATAGGACTGAGAGGTGGGCGTCCCTGTGTATATTCTGATTGTGAGAGAAAAGCATGAGCTTTGTCTTCTTTAGATTGATTACGAGTCTTCAGTCCAGGAACCAGTTTTCAGCCTGGTTGAAGGCATTTTGGAGGGCACTTTGGAGATGGTCTGAGGCCCGGTGGGATGAGAAGAGGACTGCATCATTTGGGTAAAGTAATATTTTTCTAAACATGATTTGGGGAGCAAGTTTAAGAACAGGCTAAAAAGCAGTGGGCTGAGGATCGAGCCCTGCGGGACTCCAGAGCAGACTTGCCAGTTGCTGGAGAGTGTGCTATTGGTTTTTGCACACTGTGAATGGGAGGTGAGGTAGATGGTGAACCAGGCCAGAGGGCCTTGCAAGAGGCTATGAGAAATGGGTGGCTGATGGTATCAAAAGCATTCGATAGGTTGATGTAAACTGCACCCGCGAGGAGCCCTTTAACAAGGGCTGTGTGTATATAGTAGAAAAATTCAAGGAGGGCAGTGGAGGTACTGTGCCCTTGTGGAAGCCATGCTTTTCCACACAGAGGAGATGATTGTGTTTGGCAAGGTAGTCTGTTAGCTGATCTGCTACAATCTTTTCTAAGGCTTTTGAGAGGAAGGGAGTATTGATATTGGTCTGTAGTTCCCGAGGGAGATACGGTTCCTGCCTTTATGTATAGAGGAGAGTATGGTGGTCTTCCAGACATGGGGGAATTGGCCGAGGCAGAGGGAGCAACTGAGTAGATTGGTGAGGAGTACAAGCACTATGTCCAGGACAAGTCATAGGAGCTTGAGGTCCAGGGTGTCATTACTGTGGTTAGTGCCATTAAGGGCTTTGAGCAGGTAGGGTTTGGCTTCATTTGGAGAAAGGGCCCGGAAGTAGAAAGGGGGGGTAGGTGAGATGGATGGGGGTTGGGCAGGAGCAGGGTTGAAGAAATTAGTTGGGTGAACTGTGCTGAGGTCTGGGAAGGTGATGTTGAGACCATCAGCAATAGCTTGTGGGTCTGTGGAGAGGGAGCCATTGACATCAAGCTGGGCCAGGGGAAGTGATATGGTTTTTCCATTGAGCTCTTGTATATTGTCCCAGAACTTTTGAGCTGCCATGTGGAGGCAAGGACGGACCTGTAGTTTTCCTATTTTGCCTTGCAGATGGTCCAAGTGCATTTGTTGTGAGCAGCACTATAGACTTGCCTGTCTCTGGGTTTTGAGAACAAGGATAAAATGTATAAATTATGGATGTTAAGAATTAAATGTGTTTATTTATTGTTTGTGCATAAACAGAGAGGTGAAATAAGGAGAGAAAATGTGACCATGTTTGGTGAGAAATATGATAAAAGCATATAAAAAAAATATTTTTCTAAAGAAGTGTTTTTTTACATACACAGGTATTCTTCCAGATAAATAGAAAAATAAAACAATATGACACAACAGTGGTTTGTTTGAGCACATCATTGTAAGAGTGAGTTTTCCTGTTTAGTCTTTGATTGAAATAGTTGTAAATCATGAATTACAGTATATGAGTGGATAATTGTTTATTGCATTTACAGGATTGAAGGCACTCTCCTGATGAAGCATGTTTAATATGCGAAACGTTGAGTGTACGGCCTCCATTAAATAAACTTTTAAGAAGGAATTGAATCAAAGTATCGTCTTTATTCGCTCTGGAAATTGCACACTCTACTGATAATTTTTTGTGAATCTGGTTCGTGCACATGAAGGGAGGAAGCTGAATTAATAAAGAAGGTTCCTTTCCCATGAGGAATTGGTGTCCATCAGCACACTAAACATGGTTGCTGTCTGCGGGCTTGCCAGATTCTAGATCCTTGTGCCAGAGGTTGTCTCTATTCCACAGCTGGTTGATGAGGGGGGGGTAATACATGGGGAGTCATGCCTCTTAATAACCCGCTTGGTAACGGGAGCGAAGAAGTCACATGTGGCATTAAATGATTGGACAAAGTAGCTGAAATCAGTGTCAATGTCTGGGGCTAGTTTAATCGGGGTCCAATCCCAGCTGGCAAGGTGCTCTCTGATTTTGGCCAGTTTGCCAGGTTGCAGGCGATGCCGGAAGATAACTTTTTTGCACTGGTCTCTTCATTTTACAGAACTAGGAGAGGAGGATGATGGGGGAGTGGTCACTTAGAGCATTGGGCAGCATGGTGGTGTTTGTGATTTTATGGGGTCAGTTCCAGAGAACAATGTCCAGTAGTGTGGCGGTGTCATTGGTGTGGGAAGTAACTAGCTGGGTAAGGTCAAGGGCTGTGATAGCATCTTTGGCATGGGAGGCAGAGCTGGCTAGCCAGTTGATATTAAGGTCTCCCATAGTGATCTGCTCCAATTTGCTGGGAAAGTTGGTGAGGTGGCACAGTAGTGAGTGGAGTGCAGGGTTCTGGTGTTGTGGGGGGGTATAGGCAGCAGTGATTACCAGTGGTGCTCTGGAGTAGCCAGGGGTGATTTTAATTGAGAGAGCTTGGGCTCCATGCTCCATTTGGGTGGGGGGAGGGCAAGCCCTTGCAGAGTATCATGGAGGTATATGGCACATCCTCCTCCACACTTTCCTACTCTATCTTCCCTGAATAGTGTGTACCCTGGCAGGGCAATAAAGAAGTCCAGGGTGGACTTGGAGGAGCCAAGTTTCTACTAGTGCTAGGACATCTGGCTGGTGCTGGGCAATCCATCCCTAAAAGTTGGTGAATTTCTTATGGAGACTGCATATATTCATTCAAGCCAGGCAGAGACCAGTCAATGTTGGAGGGTGGCTGGGGTTAGCTGTGGCTGGGCCTGAGTTGGGGTGGATGTTGCCAGATAGCAGGAGGAGGAGGAGGGAGACAAGCCTGAAGAGTGCCAAGTGTTGTCTTTGGTGTGTGAGCAGTTTACTACTAGTGGTCTGTCCCCAGGGGGAGATAGAGATGGGGAGGGAATGGAGCACTGGGATAGCTAGGTAGAGTGGTAGCCAAGGAGAATCAGGGGACGGGGGAGGAGGGGAGAGATGTGCTGGGGGGTGTATGGGTGGATGAGAGGTGATGGTCAGGGAGCTGGGAGAGTGGTCAAGTGGGATATGAGCGTGAGTGGGTAGGCAAGGTGCAGTATCTGAGGGGGAAAAGGGAGGTGCCAGAGTGGAGAAGGATAAGGATGAGCAGTGCCAGTTGGGTAGGTACCTGGACTGTGTATTTGGTGGCCATATGTTACATAGATACATAGATACATAGACAGTGTCAGCAGATAAGGGCCTATGTCCCACCCAGTCTGCCCATTTGAGCTTGTAAGTTCAGTTTATGTTTTCCAAGAAGTCTGTTGCCCCTTACCCCTGACCTCCAGAATTTCTTTATGTCTATCCCATGCATTCTTAAATCCCATGATTGTTTCAGCCCCCACCACTTCCTCTGGCAGGGTGTTCCATTTGTCCACCACCCGTTCTGTGAAGAAAGTCTTCCTCACGTTTCCTCTGAATCGTCCTCCCTCCAACTTCATCCCATGCCCTCTTGTCCTGGAACATCTTTTTCTCTTAAAAATAGTGTATTCCTGCACCCTGTTCCTCTCTGTAAGATACTTGTATGTCTCTATCATATCCCCTCTCTCCCTCCTCTCCTCCAGGGAGTACATGTTCAGTTCCTTCAACCTGTCCTCATGGGACTTGTGATGCAATCCATGCACCATCTTTGTTGCCCTCCTCTGAACCTTCTCTCGCTGTCTATGTCCCTTACATAGGTAAGGTCTCAGAACTGTACACTGTACTCCAGGTGGGGGCCTCACTAGTGTCTTGTATAGTGGAATTATGACCTCCCTTTTCCTGCTGGTGATGCCCCTGCCTATGCATCCCAGCATCCTATTTGCTTTACCTGCTGCCTTGTCACACTGTTTCCCTGCCTTGAGGTCATCAGAGATGATAACCCCAAGATCCCTTTCCTTCTTGGTGCATGCTATATCCTCACCCCACCAACTGATATATTGTGCCAGGGTTTTTGTGCCCCATATGCATTATCTTGCACTTCCTTGCATTGAATTTCAACTGTCAAACCCCTGACCATTCTTCAAGTTTCTGGAGGTCCCTTCTCATTCTGTCTACACCCTCTGTTGATGAACTTTCATTGAAAGAAGATTTTTTGCTGATAAAATAACTGGAGATTATTGTACAACTGTCTTTTAAAAACAAGATTGATGCATAAAAAGGGAAAGAAAAATAATTATTTTCTGTGTCGGCTGCTTTTGTGTTGCTGGATGATATTTTAATAAACTTTTTTTTTTTATTATTTACACATAAATCTTCATTACAATATCAATAAAATTTCAGAGCCTTAAGTATTGATGTAGCATACAAGAACACAATACAAAATTCAAAATACACAGAAAAAAACAAGAAAGAAAAATATGCTTAAAAAGGTTACATTTCAGTATATTTCCTCTCCCCGACCTCCCCTAGAGAACAGGGGGCAGGATTCTCAAATTTCTCAGAAGGCACAAAACCTTCCCTAAGTCCCCAAAACTCCCTCAGCTACAGAGAAAAAAGGGGAGTTTGCTCCAAGTGCTATTCACATAAACCCCCGCAGCTGCGGGAAAAAACACTATGGACTGTGGAAAAAAGTACAGCTGCGAAAGTCCCTCAGGACAAAAAGGTGTGAGATCAGTGGAGCACAGCCCCTGAAAGGCTATTCACTGCCAGGTTTTTCCTGCAGCTGAGGAAAAAATGTTACACACAGTGGAAAGAGGCGTAACTCTCCCTCAGCACGCTGCAGTAGCGCCCCAGCAATTGGAATCAATTAAGGTGGAGGTGTACCACAGGTAATAGCATCTCAGACAGTATAGCAGTGGCTGATGTTACAGCACTGAAAGCACACATTGCCATGCTATGGCAACAGGCATCAACCATTAGACCCAGTGCAGCCCATGACAGAGCCCCACAAGCAGTAGAGCCTGACCAGCCAGCAGCAAGTGCTACCCCCGTAGGCTACAGGAACACCCCAGGAAGGGACGACCAGCAGGGACAGTCAACCACTGTGGTGCCAGGGTTTCACAGGTACCTGCAGTGCTGCTGTGGTCCCAGTTGGGAACTGGTTGCTGGTCTCTGTGTGTGCTGTCAGCCTCATATTATAGCAGCACTGTTACAGTCTGCTGCTTCAGCTATAGGTTCCCTATTGCTGTGCCTTCACAGCCTCTGCAGCTGCCGATTCGCAGCAGTTGCGCAAGTCCTGCAGCAGCTAAATTGCCACACCTGTGGCGCTTTTTACAGAAATCTGCAGCTGTTCTGGTTTTCTTTGAGAATACAGAGCAGCTGCATTTCCTCACTGCAGCAAGCCTTTTTCCCGTCGCTGTGGGAATTTCGGCTTTCTTTGAGAATCCTCCCAAATATGTAACTTTTCTTTCACTAATTTAGTCAATAGACCACTTTTCATATACCTCCTATTTAAACATAACTCACCTTTTATACATACAAACACATTAATGGAGGTAATACTCTTTCAGTCTGCTTCAATGATTCTCCCAATAAGTCTTCTGTATCATAAACTTCATTTCATCAGTTTTCCATTAAGACTGATTTATATAATATATACCACCATTTGTGTATTTCAAACTTCCCTATTTGTTGGATATTCCAGTTTTAAAGTATGAGTTGCTTAGTTGCCATAGCACCCAAAATTAATATTTTGTGTTTGTACTTATCTAGTTCCGTATTTGCTACATCATTCATTATATATCTTTAACTCACATAAGATAAATCTTTATTTAATACAGATGTTACTAGCTTTGCAGTTTGTTCCCACCATTTATAGCTATATGGACACTTCCACAGAGAGTGTAATAGATTTCCTTGTAAACCTTACTGATGCCAGCACAAATTATTCCCTTATTTAGTTATTTTATGTATTATTATTGGGGTGCAGTAGGCTCTATGCAATATTTTTTTCTGGATAACTTTGTTTTTTTTTTGCATACACTTAGTGCTTATCAGCAGTTTGTCTCCAATCTGTCCATTGCTGATCAGTAATATTCATTCCTGTTTGTTTATACCATTTTTTTTCAATTAATTTGAAGGGTTACTATTCTGGATTATAAGTGTTGCCGGATGATATGAGATCACACAAAACTGCTATGTGAGCATACAGTAGTTCAACAGCTTACAGCTAACTTGGTGCTGGTCCTACTTCAGAACAATGGAGGAGGTAGTACTTTGTCAAATATGTCAGAAAAAGGAATCTTACTGCATATATTAGCCATGTCTGACTATATAAGAAATTTAAGGATGAGTATTTTTTACATTTGGAAAAACCATAGCCCAGACATTCCTGTTTCATCCAGGCATGGCTATTCTTGGAATAATGTAAAAAGATAATTTTAATGATAATCAAGAAATTTTAATACATTTGGGTTTAATGGTAACTAAAAAATGCTGTTTCAACACTGGACGGTTATAAAATCAACTGATTTTATGGCTTGGCTTAAGTGCCCCTGGATGTACACTGTACAACCTGAACTTTATTGTGATGTTTCTGACTCCTCACACTTTGTAATGCAATATCAGTTACTGTGCATCCATAAGATATCATATAACATGAATGTAATAGCAAATCAGAAACTGTGTAGAACAGAAAATGATTCAATAAGTAAAACATGCATACCATTACTTTCAATGTGATTTATTTTTAAATTGGAGGGAAACAATGGCCACAAGATGGCACTACAGGATAAGAAACATAGAAACACAGAAATTGTCAGCAGATGAGGACTGCTAGGCCCATCCAGTCTGCCCGTAGGCACTATACATGTATGCATCCAGGAATGAAACTGGTCCCTTATATGCTGTATAGGAAGAAACTGAGAACTGTTAAAACTTTAATCACCTATATTTAAAGAAATATTTCTAGCACATGCTCCTTGGCAGTGAAGGGGCAGCTGATGGGTTTTAGTAAACTAGAAAGAGCATTTTATAACATGGAAAACAACTCTATGATGTTTGATGATACTTGGTCCCCTTTTCTCAGGGCTTTAAATTGCTAAAATGTTCTTCTACTTTTCTTTTTAAATTCAGTATCAAAGCTGAAAAGCTGAAACTAGATCATAGTTTGGGTACTGAGGCAATATGGTAATAAGAGCGTTGATACATGATTCTTGCAATGACTGAATCACCCAAGATATTGAACAAAAAAGAGAGGAAAAAGTAGTACTAGTACAGTACTAGTAGCACAGTTGCAGTAGTATAGTATTAGTACAGTAGCAGTAGTGCAGTGGTAGTAAAGTAGTAGTACAGTAGCAGTAGTACAGTAGTAGTAAAGTAGCAGTAATAAAGTAGTAGTACAATAGTAGTAAAGTAGCAGTACTAAAGTAGTAGTACAGTAGTAGAAAAGTAATAGTAGTAGTACAGTAGTCGTAAAGCAGTAGTACAGTAATATTAAAGCAGTAGTACAGTAGTACAGTGGTAGTGAAGCAGTAGCACCTTTAAAGAAGCAGTAGTACAGTAGTAGTTCAGGAGTAGTAAAGTATTAGTACAGTAGCAGTAGTAAGTAAATATTTATTTCTTTATTGTCCAATCCCAGAGGCTCTGGGTGGTTTATAAAAGTAGAGATTCAGTATACAGACATAAATTAAACAATTTACAGTAATAAATAGATCACAACAGATCAATAAAACACTCAATAAAATAGCAGTACTTCAATAATGGTCAGACCAGAGGGAGGACATAGACACATTACTGTTAGAAGATATACAAAACATGACAGCTAAAGGGGAGGTTCTGATAATGGGAGACTTCAACATGCCAGATACAGATTGGTCAATACCAGCAGGAACATCTGCCAGAACTAGACTCATAGGCCTGGATATTCAAAAGGGTTGCGCGTGCGCAACTCCAAAAATGCGCCATTCTGCGATATTCAGAAGGGGCCAGTTGCGCCACCGAAAACATGCTGAGCAACAGCGCAATGGAAATGAAGGCATGCGCAACCGAAGGGGGCGGGTCCATGCATAAAGTGCGCAATGCGATATCCGAACACTTGCGCTAATGCGCAAGAGTGGCTCACCGGAAGTTCGCAGCACCGGATTTGAGCCAAAATAAAAGGCTCAAGGAAGCGGCGCAAGAACCCTAGCAGGCCGCAAACTGGGGAGAGAGACAGAGAGAGAGAGAGGAGCTGGAAGGGCAGAGAGGGACAGTGGGTCCAGGAGGACAGAGAGGCCAGTGGGGGTGCCGGTGCAGTGGAAGCAGCAGTGGGGCAGCGGGGTAACACAGGAACAGCAGCTGGGGGGCAGAAGCCAGGAGATGGACAGTGTCAGCTTCCACATGGAGAGCTGTAATGAGGGTGAGACACCATGCTGCAGGGACATGGCCGCGGAGAGACCCCTATCGGTATGCCCGACAGGCAATGCTCGATGCCGCATCAGCTTGAGCTGTACACAGACGTCGAGTTGTGGCCCGGTACCGCCTGAACAGGGGCAATACTGAGGCGGCTCTGCAAGCTGTGCAGTGATGTGATGCAGGCACCCTCACGGCCAGTCATGCTCTGTCCGTGGAGACCAAGGTGACAGCCTGCATGTACCTGCTCACCACGGGCACCTTCCAGAGGCCGACAGGGGACACCACAGGCATTACACAGTCGGCCCGCGTCATGCATCCTCACCCAATTCCTCAGCGCACTGCTGCCACATGCTCTGAGTACATCCATTTCCCCAGCACACATGACGAAAGCGTACAACAAACATGCAGGAGTTCCACAGGGTAGCACGTATGCCTGGCGTGCTAGAGGCCGCAGACTGCACCCATGTGGCCATTACGCCGCCACCTGGCCCGACGGCCAGGCTTATCGGAACCGAAGAGGCTTTTCCAGTGTCAACTGCCAGGTGGTGTGTGATGCCACGGGCGCATTATCAATGTCTGTACCACACAACCTGGCGGAGCACTGATGCCTTCATATGGCACCAGTCTGCTGTGCCATCGATTCGAAGTGGGAACATACCCACGGTCATCTAGTGGGTGGTACACATGTATGGAATGCAAACCTGGGCAGGGTGGGAATGACACAGGTGCCATGGTAGTGGCACACAAGGATATGGCCAATATGGACCTGACATGACACTGATCTCCACTATCTCCACACAGGTGACTGCGATACCCACTCCATCCCTGGCTGCTCACACTGTGCCACGGCACCCCGACCCCAAGCGCAGCTATGTTTCAATAAGGCACATGCCATAACACGTAACATCATAGGCGGTGTTTGGGATGCTCAAGGCACGCTTCCGATGCCTGGACACCTCCGGAGAGCCTACAGTACAACCCCAAAGGCCTGTGGGATATTCCTGGCCTGTTGCATCCTGCACAACATGGCCAAAGACCATGGGATAGCCATACAGGTCCAAGAGGGGGACAGCGATGGGGACGCCAGTGGCGCTGGTGATGTGGGTGATGAGCAGCCCCCCCTAGGACGGAGGGACCCCCGACTGACCCGGCAGGCCCAGCTGCACCGGGACACCATTGCAGAAGAGCACTACGCCCAACACAGGTAAGGCAAGGGGACATGTGCAGGCAACACTGTCCATGCGCAAACCACAGGCACACAGGGGAACACACCGTGCATGAAGGTCAGGGGAGGTGAAGGTTCCAGGCATACCAACACACCAGCAGAGAGGGGTGAGCACACATATGGAGACACACACACACCAGGCAGCATACATGGGCAGCAGCACAGCACTCTGAGAAATGACATTGCCAACACACAGCACCACCTACCACCCCACCACCTGGACTGTCCAATGACGGTGTCAGTGACCTGGGCACCCTGCACCCTTGGTGTGCAGTGCAATGCAGGCATCATCATGCACACGCACCTGTGGACAGCAGTTGGGAGGTGTGCAGGTGGTCTGTGTGTCAGCTTGGTGAGCAGAGCACCCAGCGGTGCACTGCCCACCATGACACATTGCACACAGGGCAGCACCAGACAGGGCCTGCACTGGGAGACAGCTCAGTCAGGTAGCACTGTCCCACGGCCACCCGGATGTGTGGGCGGCCCGCCAGCCCAGCAGCACTGGCAGGCTGAGCAGGAGCCACATCGGGTGGCGCTGGTGCACCACCAGGGGTCCCACTGTGTGAGCGCGACCTTGCCCGCAGAGGGTCTGCATCCTGCCAAACAAACTTGCACCAGGGTGCTCGGGATGCCCAGCAGAACCAGTCGCCGACAGGCCTGGTGTCGCGACGCCGGGAATGGGAGTGGAGAGTGCACTGTGTGGTGTGTGTGGGTACAGGGGCACCTGACAGTGTGGCCAATGCTCCCCATGACAGAGACCACTGCCTGGGTCAGCCTGTCAATGGCAGCGGTCACATCCGTCCGCATAAGGACCAGCTCGGCTCGGTCCCGAGCACACTCCCTGCTATGCCACTCCACGGACACAGACAGTGCCTCCACGGACCTTGCAACCTGCCCCTGCAGCTGTACCGACTCCTGCAGCAGGTGGGTGTGTGCATCCAATGGGTACTGTGCCCCAATGGCATCGTGACCCCCAGGGTGTGGACGGTCCTGCTGCACAGCACCCCTTGAGGGTGGGCGCTGTTCGCCAGGACCAGGTATGGGTGGATCAAAGAGCGGTGGACATGTGCCACTGCTTGACACTGTACCCCCAGACCTGGTGTGCGACTGCTGCTGCTGCCCCTCCAACTGCTGAGCCCCAGGTCCACCTGTTCCACCTCCATGCTGACAACAGTTCCAGACACCTGCCACAGCCACTGGTGCTGCCCACCGGTGCTGACAGGCACAGCCTGGGACTGTGCCAGCATGCTGGTACAAGGTGTGAACCAGGAAGGCCCAGGGCACGTGCAGGCCTGCCATGTCCGTCATGGGACACACACCTATCACTGCCCATTGCAGGCCTGCTATCATCAATGGTGCAGGTGCGTGCCACTACCATAGGCACAGCATGCTGGCATACCTGCATGCCAGACTGCTGTGACACAGACGCCCCTGCACCCGTATCACTGACACTGGGTTGTCGGCCCAGCCTGCATGCTGCTGCAGTGCCTGCAGGCTGGTGGCGAGGTGGATGGTCCCTCCTCCATGTCCAGCAGGTCTGCCTCACTGTCTGGACCCACCACCACCACCGTCTCCTGCAGACGAACAGGATCTGTAACAGAAAGAGAGTACATGTGAGTGCATGTGAACAACAGCCCCCAACAACACCACCATGTCATACAGGTACGGTGATGAGCTCCACCTGTCTGGAATCCTCCACAGATGCGCCCGAAATGGCACTCGGCTACATGCCGCGACCAGTGTCTCCTCTGTGAGGTCAGCTGCAACACCACTGGTGGGCTCCCACCAGTGCCAGCACTCTGCGCCCTGAGGCTGCCACCTTCTCCTTCAGCCTCCTGCGGTCCAGTCCCCATCTTCTTCCTGCATTCCTGCCGGAGCGCTGGTGGCTTCCGTGCAGGTTGATGGCAAGCTACCCCTCCCCATGCAGCTGCCGGCTCTGAGGGGTGCCCTCCGTCACTCAATAGTGGCTCATCCTCCAGGTAGGCCTGGAAGAGGGCCTCTGTCTCTGCCACCGCGGTGAAGTTCGGCCTCCTCCTCGCCCGCCGTCCACACCCTCAGCTTTGCTCTGGTCAGTCATGGTGATCTGTATGGGTGGAAGTGGACACCTGTCACTGTGCAGTCAACAGCATTACCCCATGAGCATAGCTGCGGCCAGGGGTCGGAAGCCCCTGTTTCCTCTCGCATGGCAGATACTGATAGAAAGGGTGCCCTTTGTCCCTTTCTAAGTGCCCATTTCATGCTCAGCCCCTCAGCCTTTATCATCCTCTGCCCATGAGCATTGTCCTGAGCATCACACAGCATGTAACTCACCTCTCACCTGCAGTAACCAAATCTGGCCAGCACAACCCACTGTCGCATTTTATAGAGCGCAACACATGCAAATGAGGTGTGGCTCAACTTTAATGACATGCTAATGTGCCACAGCGCCTTTGAATGGCTGATCGGATGATTTGCATATGTCGGCTGAATACCAACGTGTTGAGCTTTCGCTGTCTGAGTCGGCTGAGCCAATGGCGCGGGTTTGGCAGCTGCGTGCACACTGCATTGCGCATGCCAGACAGCTCGCGTGCGTCTGTCATGCTGCAGACCTGCTGAGCGCGATAGGCGATTCAGGCCATGGCACCATTGTGCCAGTGGTGCTAGCACTGGAGCACTATATGGCGCTAGCTACTACTACGCGATAGTCCACTGTGGCTGAATGCGTATCTGCAGTCGCGCAGGATGCCTATCGACCCGGTGGCACTGTGCGTAGCCTGGGTCATTGCCGTGACCTTGTGATGGCCTCTGACCCTGGCGCTGGTAAGCGTACCATGTGTACATCCCTATTGCGCTGTCGGTGACAGCGCTATGTACAATGACAGCGCTGCTTTCGAACAACATGATTGGAGCCTGTGGTGGTCTATTAACACAACAACTCCGTGGGGTTACTGGCGCAGCGGGGTGCCATATTGCCTGCTGTAAAGTTGGTGCCGCCCAGGCACGGAGAAGAGGCAGTGTCCTGGAGCCAGCTGGAGTGGCCAACCTGGTGGCCCTGGTGAAGCCCTGTGAGGCACTGTATGGTGAGGCCCCTCCCATACCAGGTTTACTACGGTATGGCAGCAAGTGGCCATTGACCTGGTGGAGGTCACTGGCCGGGCCGGTCAGCTGAGCAGTGTAAGCACCGGTACAGTGACCTCCGCTGGGAGGGCGGAACTTTGGCCGGGCTGTGGTCGGTGTGCCAGGCAGAAGTAGTCCCTAGGCCAGATGAGTGTACCATCTATGCACCTATATTCTCTGTAGGGGTGTGTGTGTGTGCTTGGGTGGCTGTACATGAGGTGCCGGCTCGGACACGGTTGGCTGTGTCAGTGTGTGCAGCTGTGCGATGGATGGTTATGGCTGTGTGGGCAGGCACTTCTCACTGGGGCAGGGGCACTCTGCTTTTGAGTCACACTGATGTTTGTCTCAACATGATGTCTCCCACAGGACCGGATTTTGGGACGCGAGCGGGGTGAGGTGGGCCGTGCCAGGAGGCCCGGTGCCAGGGGTGTTGTGCCCCAACCACAGCATTGCAGCAGGCAGCAGCAGCAGCAGCAGCGAGACCCAGCTGCTGGAGCAGTGTGGGTATCATTACTTCATGGATGCTATTGCATGCTGAGGGGCAAGACACCAGCCATGCACAACACAACAAAGGGAGGTCATGCTTCACTACCACAAGGCCTAGTGAGGCCCCACACTGGAGTACAGTGTACAGTTCAGGGAGACCATACCCTACGTATGGACATGGACTGGGTAGAGAGGAGTTCAGAGGAGGAGCAACACGGATGGTGCATGGATTGCAGCACAAGTCCGATGAAGACAGGTTGAAGGAACTGAACACGCACTCCCTGGAGGGAGGGAGGAGGAGGGATATGATGGGGACATACAAGTATCTTACAGGGGAACAGAGTGCATGACAACACTATTTTCAGCGTAAAGACGTTCCAGGACTAGTGAGCATGGGATGATGTCGGAGGGGACGATTCAGAGGACACCTGAGAATGTATTCTTCACAGAATGCAATTGGTGGACAAGTGGAACACCCTGCAGAGGAAGTGGTGGGGCAGCGACTTGGTCAGGAATTAAAATACATGGGATAGCCATACAAGAATTCTGGAGGTCAGGGTAAGGTGCAACAGACTTATAGGAAAACAGAGTGAACTTACAGGTCAAATGGGCGAAGACTGGGTGGCCCATAGGCCCTTATCTCAACACACTGTCTGTATTTATGTGCAGGCGACACAGGTGACATGCATCACAGTGCAGTAGCACATGCGTCTGTGTATGCGTCACTGGTGGTCCCAGGCATGCACTGGGCACATAGCTGTGTAACTGGCATCGCACCATGTTTCCACGTCCTTGCCAGCCTAGTTTGTACTGTGATTGGCGTGGGCAGTGTCCAATGGAGGTGGTGCACATCGCTGGTGCTGCCTGTTTGTGATAGCCATGTGCATGTTCACTGTGGGTGGGTGTATGCCATCACAGGTCCGGGACATTGGGCTATATGGCTTACAGGTTGGGTGGTGTTCAGGGTGTGGTCAGTCACAGCCATTGACTGTGTTCCCATTTTCCTAGGCCTCAAGGTTCTCAGAAGGTTGCCGCAGCGATGTCAGGCACCTCGCACAGATCAGCGTTGAGACCAGGAGATCCACAGGCCATCCGGCGACATGGGCGTCGGCAGGGGCGCTGGGATGAATGCACCAGCAGGGGAGGACCAGGAGCCGGCTGGAGCGTAGCCGTCATCACCCATCCCACTTCTCCCATCCCTACCACCCTGCCTTCCCTCTCCAAGTTTTTAATCCCTCCCCTTGAACACCCTTCCTTATGCCATCCCCTTGTAAATAGTTTTTGTATCGATTGTTGTTGCTATGTTCAATATACATTTCTATTTTTGATATATGAATACTGTGTCAGTCTCTGATTTGCAGCTGGCTATAGGTGCTCAGTTGCAGGTATGTACATACCATCTGGGCTGGTATGGTCCTGGTATAGTGAATGTGTGTGTGTGTGTGTGTGTGTGTGTGTGTGTGTGCATGTGTGTGCATGGGAGGTATCTCCAGCAGCAGTGACTTTCGGTTGGTCTTGCCATCTGCTGCCACCACTGCTGGGTGCACAGGGTGTCTGGCTTGTAGGCTTCTGTGTTGCACGGGCCGACGTGTGCTGGGGGACTGCATGGTTTCCTGCAGTGCCAGTCACTGCACATGGGTGGTGTCTTGGGGTCACAGTGCAGGGTGTACTGTGCATACAGGGGCTGCTGTGCACTGTGGTTGTCAACCCCCTGTGTGTGGCACTCTCAGCCTGCCAGTGGTTGTGCTGGGGTGTCAGGGCTCTGCTATGCTGTGTTGGCTTGTCCCCATGAGCACGTGGATCATCCATCCACCCCAGTGATACTGGCTTGGGGTGTGCGGTGTGGTGTGGGTTACAGTGTGTTCCGCTGCCCATGTGTGGCATGGCTGGCGGTGGGCACCAGCCACTCCCTGGATGTGCCAGTTCCATTGCTCTGGGGGCTGTGTTGCTATGCTCGGCTCGGACTGCTCAGCTGAGCTTCCCTAGTTCGCCATGGCGCAACATTTTAACTCAACTTCTCCTTCCTGGTTGCGCAATGGCACAGCATGTGCGATATTGAGGCGTTAGTTGCTGCACCATTTGCTGTGCTCCATGTTTAAAATGATCGCCACCTGTTGCGACGGCGCAACTGGTTTGGCGCTATGCCTCCTGCTGTTGCGCCAGCTTTTGAGCGCAGTTTGAATATCCAGGCCATAGTGGATTCACACGGGAGGGGCCTCAAACAACTGGTACAGCAACCCCACAAGAGACAGGCTATCCATAGATCTAGTACTGACTAACAAAGAAGGGATCACAGATCTCAGGTGAAGGTCCTGCCTGGGGGCCAGTGACCATCACATGGTATGATTCAATTTTGCTACTACATCTAAATCATCCATTCAAGACAGCAAAGAAGCATGGGACTTCAGAGGAGCTGACTTTGATAAGATGGCCAACAGAGTTAAGCTAGCCCTGGCAAGAAACACAGGTGAGGGGTACAGGCAAAGTGGGCAAGCATGGGATGCAATACTTGACAACATCCATTGTGTTAGACAGAAAAGGAAGTGCAAAGAAGAAGAAACCACTTTGGTTCTCAAATACAGTAGCGAAAAGGTCAGAGCAAAGAAGGCTGGAGCTTCAGAAATATAAAGAACACAGCGGGATGAAGATAGGAGGCATGCCAAACTGCCTAAAGGGAAGCAGGTAAGGCAGTAAGGCAGGCAAAGTCCCAAATTAAGAAACACTAGTACGACAGGTGACAAGACTTTCTATAGATACATTAGTGAAAGAGAAGTCAGAGGGGTATGCTAAACAATGGAGAAAATGGAGCATGTGAGGAGGAGGACCCTGTAAAGGCATCTATCCTAAATAGATACTTTGCTATAGTATTTACTGAAAGAAGGTGAGGCCAGGGCCACAGCTCAACATCATGGACAAGGGGAGGGAGGTGAGCACTACTCCTTCACAAAGAAGAGTCTACAAAGAGCTTGCTAGCTCAAGGTGGATAAGGCAATGGGACCTGATGGCATACATCCCAGGGTACCAAAGGAGCTAAGGAGGAACTAGCAGAGCCATTAGCAGAATTGGTTTGAGTGGTCTCTGAGCACAGGAGAGTCCCAGAAGACTGGAGAGGAACCATGTGATCGCTCCCACAAGAGTAGCAGGAGGGAGGCGGGAACTACAGACGGTCCAGTCTTACCTCAGTAGTGAGCAAGATTATGGAGGCACTCCTTAAGGAAAGGACAGTGCAACACCTGGAATCCATGGGGGTACAGGATCAAAGACAACATGGGTTTACAAAAGAAGGTCCTGTCAAACTAATCTCAGATTTCTTTGACTGGGAAGCAGAGTAGTGGACCAGGGAGCAGTTGATGTCACCTACCTTGACTTCAGCAAAGCTTTTGACACTGTTCACATAGAAGATTGATAAATAAGCTGGGTAGGCTCGGGGTGGGTCCAAGTTGGCCAACTGGGTGGCAAACTGGTTAAACGCGCAAAACAGAGAGTGGTGGTAAATGGTATACAGTCAGAAGAGATGCAAGTCACAGTGGGGTACCTCAAGGATCAGTCCTGAGACCAGTCCTCTTCAACATCTTCATTGATGACCTTACCAGATGGACTAGAGGTAAAGGCTTGTCTGTTTGCAGATGACACCAGATCTGCAACAGAGTAGATGATCCAGATGGGGTGGGGCAGAATGAGAAGAGATCTCGGATAAACTAGCAAATAATTCAAGAGTGGCAACTGAGTTTAATGCAAGAGTGCAAAATCATGCATAGGGAAGAGAAACCCTGAAGCCACCTATAGGCTGGGAGGGAGTTGCTAGCAGTCACAAAGGAAGAAAGAGACTTGGGCATCATCATCACTGATGACCTAAAATCATCCAAACAGACCTCTAAAGCAGTAGGTAAGAGCTAGGAGTGTTGAGGGTGTATTAGTAGGGTATCACAAGTCGTAAGAGGAGGTAATAATCCCTCTGTACAGACACTGGTTTAGCCCCATCTGAGTACTGCGTGCAGTATTGGAGCCACACCTTCACAAGGACATTAACCAAATTGAGGCAGTCCAGAAGGGCAACCAAAATGGTGCAGGACTGCATCAGAAGACATATGAGGACAGATTAACGGAGCTCAATATGTATACACTTGAGCAAAGGAGGGAGAGGTGATATGATCGAGGCATTCAAACACCTTAAGGGCATAAACAAGGTGAAAGAGTCTAACATGTTTAAATATAAGAAAAATAGCAGGACAAGAGGACACAGCATGAGATTAGAGGAAGGCCGATTAAGGGGAATGTGAGGAAATTCTTTTCACAGAAAGGGTGGTGGATGCATGGAATGGCTTACCACAAGAAGTGGTAGCTATGAATACAGTGCAGGGCTTCAAACAGGCATGGGATAGGCATAAGGGAGCAATACAAATGACTATGAATAGATAGGTCACTGACAGAGCAAAGGCCGATGGCACATTTATAAGGTAGAAAAAGAAATAGGCAGACTGGATGGGCCTTGTGGTCCTTATCTGCCGACAACTTCTATGTTTCTATGTTGAAACTATAGCTAACTTCCATAAGCTTTGTCATAGGGTGTTTGACCATGTTTGCTGTCTGGAATCCACATTTCATTTTCTCCTATTCTCAGTCTGCTACAGCAGCATTTTTCCTAATTACCCTTACTTATACTTGTCTGTCCACTAATTTTTCACCCTTTCCCAGTTAGGCCACCTGGGAAGGTTCTCCTTGCTATCCCTGGTTGGTTCCAGAAAGCATTGGTCTGCCAGCCCTGATTCCGCCCCCCCCCCCCACAGTATGATTCCTTGGAATCAAGCCTGAATTCTCGTTTAATAGTGCAGAAAAATAAGACAAACAGGCAAGATAAAACAAACATTTATACAGGAGTAGCTATGGAGTAAAGAAATACATTTTGAGTTTTCCTATGTATATATAGTAGGTGAATTGTAAGAGTAAAGAAACACTGAAAGTGCTTCATTTTTGTAATGAGTAATTTCTGTCTTCCAATACTCTCCTTGTCCTTGGCTACCAGCAACCAAATCTTAAAGCAAGGTATTATGATGGTAGCAACAAGGAGTAGTATGCAAACAGAAGTATAATATGTGTTGGAGGTGTCCTTTTATTGTTCTTGTTTAAATGCAAGCAGCTGTTCAAACTGGGTATAGGCTTGAGTGCAGGAAGTGTTGAATTTGCTAGTACTTGCATTTCAGGTATAAAATGTACACTAAAGATTTTTAGAAACCAGTTGCCCAACACTTTCTAAATTAAAATGTGTTTTTCCACAAAGACTAATGAATGTAAGGAATATTATTGTTTGAAATGTGTTTTGTGCTTCATAAACAGGAGAGCCTTTCAGTCTGGGTGTGGCTAGCAAGGCAGGTAACATACTCTAACATAGTCAGTAAATCAGATTATTCAAATTAAGTTTGTTTGTTTCATGCGCCAGTACTTACTTCTGTTCCAAATAAAGCTGTTATATAGGGAATGCTAGGAAACTGTTTGTAAGAGAAAGCTATACTGAACTATAGAGGAATGATAGTAAAAACATAAAACATACATTTATCTTCTAGCTGAAGTACCTCTTCCTTGAGCTCCCCTTTGTTTCTAAAAGCCAGCCGGCCTTGTTTC
The DNA here is from genome assembly GCA_016271365.2 of Neoceratodus forsteri. NCBI lineage: Eukaryota > Metazoa > Chordata > Ceratodontiformes > Ceratodontidae > Neoceratodus > Neoceratodus forsteri. Next base: position 217,134,086 of record JADMNL010000022.1, read on the forward strand.
ACACAGCTAAATACTGGCTAGCTCAAAGGGAGGGGCCTGCTTCTAGAAGTTATTGAGCAAATCCATAAACGAAGTAGGAAATTAGATCCTAAGAGTACTATTATAAATCTTTTTGAAATCATGATGTTCTGTTGTATTGGTTTTTATATAGAAATAGGTGTTATATAATGATTTAAGAGTTATAGAACCTAGTGGGCAGGGCTTTAGGTAAACCACCTGACCTCCACTGGTATAAAAGAACCATATTTTCTACACCTCCTCAGATGAGTGGAGAGGTTGGTACTGTGCTGACCGCAACTTGTGTTCCAGCTATCTACTGGAGAAATTATGGACTTCTGTTTAAGTTATGCTTCTGTTTTAATTTTGCCATTGTCAGTCCATCTTAATTATTTTATTTGGCAGTTAATAAAATATTTATCTAGCATTTGCTTGGCTTTCTAAGCCATTATTGTCTCTGCATCCATCCATTACCATGACTCCTTGACCAGCTTCTCTGATGAAATGTGCCTTCAAACCCTGCTTGAATACCTCCACAGATGGGGTCTCTCTCAAAGATCTTGGGAGCGAGTTTCAAAGGGCCGGGCCAGCCACCTCAAATGCATGGTCTCCTGAGGTTTTCAGCCATGCCCATGGAACCGCTAACAGGCCCTCAGTGGAGGAGCAGAGTGAGCACACAGGATGGAGAGGGGCCAGAAAGTCACACAGATAGCCAGGGCCCAAACCATACAAGGCCTTACATGTGAGCAAGCCCACCTTGAAGGTGATTCTCCATCTCACCAGCAGCCAGTGCAAGTCATGTAGGACCTGAGTCATATGGCAAGATCTCAGAAGGCCTCTCAACAACCTGGACACTGCATTCTGCAACAGCTGCAAGCCACAGAGAGTCCCCCCCACTGACCCCAAAGTATAGAGCATTACAATAGACGAGCCTTGACGTGACAAAGGCATGCATCAGTGAGGGCAGGTCACCAAATGGGATTAAGACTTTAATCTGGGTGACATTCCTTAAGTGGTAAACACCACTCCAGATGATGGATGGCACCCAAGCCTCAAGTGTCAATCTATCATCAAGGATGATGCCCAGATTTTTCATCTTAGTGAAAGCTGCCAACATGATGGAGCCCAGGAATAAGCCAGTTCCCAACCCGGCAGTAACCACATCATACCTGCGACCAGGCTCAATCACCAGTACCTCCTTCTTCTTGGGGTTGAGTCTCAGCCAGTTAGAGGACATCCAATCTTAGATCTTGGCCAGACATTTATTTAGCACCTCCATAGCATCACTCGTCCATGGGGCAAAAGACAAATACAGCTGGGTATCATTTGCATGACAGTGGAAACTCAAGCTGTAACATCTAATAATCTCACACAGTGGAAGCATGTACACTGTGAACAGCATAGACAACAGGGTCAAACCCTGGGGAACTCCACAAGGCAGGGGCTTCTGGCAGGAGGAGAAATTCCCCTTCACTACCTGTTGCATCCTGCCCATGAAACAGGACTCAAACCAGTTGATGACAGTACCAGTGAATCCACAGAGCTCCCTACAGCAACCCAGCAGCACTACATGGTCCACAGTGTCAAATGTTGAGGAGAGATCGAGGAGAATGAGAATTGACCAATCTCCTCTATCTCTCATCCTGAGGAGATTATTTTGCACCCTGACCAATGCCATTTCAGTGCTATGTCTTGACCCAAATACAGACTGGAGTGGCTCATAGACGTCATAGGCTGCAAGGTGGAACTCAAGCTGCAGGGCCACCACTTTCTCAACAACCTTCCCCAAGAATGAGAGGTTGGAGATTGGTTTATAATTCGCCAAGACATCAGGGTTGAGTGAATGTTTCTTCAGAAGAGGCTTCACCTGCACCTCTTTCAAGACACTGGGAAAAAGTCCCTCTGAAAGCGAGTGTCAGGCAATCTCAGCAAACACTGGACCAATGGACTCAACACATCCCAGTAGATGATGTCAGTACAGTAGTAGTAAAGTAGTTGTACGGTAGTAGTATAGAACCAGTAGTAAAGCAGCAGTAGTAAAGTAGTAGTAATAAAGTAGTAGTACAGTACTAGTTCAGTAGCAGTAGTAAAGTAGAACTAGCATGGTAGTAGTAGCAAATTAGTAGCACAGTAGCAGTACAATAGTAGTAGCACTGTAGTAGTAGTAGTAGTACAGTAGCACTGGTAAAGAAGCAGTAGTGAAGTAGAAGTACAGAGTTAGTACAGTAGTAGTACAGAAGCAGTAGTTGTACAGTATGGGTGGGATATTCAAAAGGGTTGCGCCTGTGCAAGTCAGAAAATGCGCCATTCTGCAATATTCAGCAGGAGGCAGTTGCACTACTGAAAACATGCTGAGCAACATCGCAATGCTAATGAAGGCATGCACAACTGAAGGGGGTGGAACCATGCATAAAGTGCGCAGTGCGATATTCAAAGACTTGCGCAATGTGCAACAGTGGATCAGGCAGAAGTTGCGCCATGAGCGGAAATGAGCCAAAATAAAAGGAGCAAGGAAGAGGCACAAAGAATGCTACAGGGAAGCCACATGAGGCAGGGAGAGACAAGGCCAGAGGGACAAGAGGGCAGGCCAGGAGATCAAGAGAACAAAATAGGGGCAAGGAAGGTGTGTGGGGCCACAGAGTGCAGAGGCCAGTAGGTGTACCGGTGCAGTGGAGGTAGCAGTCAGGACAGCGGAGGAACAGAGCAACAACAGCTGGGGAACACAAGCCAAGGACATGGACAGTGCCACCTTCCACATGGAAGCCATAATGAGGGTGAGAAGGCATGCTGCAGGGGGCGTGGCCATGGAAGGGCCCGTCAGCGTATACCCCAACAAGCCAATACCAGAGCCGCACCAGCTTTGAGCTTTACTCAGATGTGAGACTATGGGCGGTACCACCTGAACAGGGCAATACTGAGGTGGCTCTGTGAGCTGTGCAGTGTTGTGATGCAGGCACCCTCACGATGGAGTCACGCTCTGTCAGTGGAGACAAAGAGTAACAGCTTGTATGTGCTTGCTCATACAGGTACCTTCCAGAGACCAACAGGGGACACACAGGCATAACACAGTCGGCCACATCACGCATCCTCACCCAATTCCTCCAGCACACTGCTGCCACTGCTGCAAGTACATTCATTTCCCAGCACACATGGCCGGGGCTGCAACAAACATACAGGAGTTCCACAGGGTAACACGTATGCCTGGCATGCTAGGGGCAATAGACTGCACCCATGTGGCCATTCACGCCACCTGGCCCTGATGGGGCGCCTATATGAATCAGGAGGTTATGCCAGTGTCAACTGCCAGGTGGTGTGTGATGCCAGTGGGTGCATCATCAATATCTGTGCCACACACCCTGGGGGCACACGATTCATTCATATGGTACCAGTCGGCACTGTGCCATGATTGAGAGTGGGGACATCCCACAGGACATCTAGTGGCCGTATGCATGTAGAACTGACAAATCGGGGCAAGGGTGGGTAAGCCACAGGTGCCGTGGGTGTAGGCACACAGGGTTAGGGCAATTTGAGCCTGAACAAGACACTAACCTCCACTATCTCCACACAGGTGACAGTGGATACCCACTCCGTCCCTGGCTGCTCATACCCTACCGGCGGCCCACGACCCCATCACAGCAATGCTTCAATGAGGCACATGCCACCACATGCAACATCATTGAGTGGGTGTTTGGGATGCTGAAGGCGCGCTTCCATTGCCTAGACACCTCCGGCGGTGCCCTACAGTATAGCCCCTCAAAGGCCCGTGGGATTTTCCTGGCCTGTTGTATCCTGCACAACATGGCCAAAGACAGTGGGATAGCTGTACAGGTCAAAGAGGGGGACAGCGATGGGGACGACGGTGACACCGGTGATGATGGGGATGGGCAGCCCCCCCCTTGGACAATGGGACCCCCGACTGATCCGGCTGGCCCAGTTGCACCGGGACACCATCACAGAGAGCACTTCACCCAACATAGGTAAGTCATGGGGCCATGTGCAACCAACAGTAGCTGAGGCACAACCCACATACACACAGGAAACACCAGGGGTGCATGGCGGCAAGTGGCAGGGCACAGAGCACACACATACAACCAGGGAGAGGTTAACAGTAACACGCCACATGGACGGACACACACACACACACACACAATAGGCACAAAGTGCACAGGGGTCAGGTGCACAAAAGAGCCAGAACACAGACACTAAAAACACACATGTCCACAGACCACCATGTCCACTGACTGTCCATGTGCATGTGTCAGATGCTGGGTACCTTCGCACTTTGGTGTACAGCGCAATTCAGGCATCATCATGCACACGCACCTGTGGACAGCAGTCGGGAGGGTGTGCAGGTGGTCCGTGTGTCTGCGTGCAGGGCTGGGCACTCACCGGTGCACTGCCCACCGAAACACACATTGCACACAGGGCAGCACCAGACAGGGCCCGCACTGGGAGACAGCTCAGTCTTGCGGCACAGTGCCAAGGCCGCCTCGGATGAGTGGGCAGCCCCGCCGAGACCCAGCAGCACTGGCAGGCTGAGCACGGGCCTCATTGGGTGGCACCAATGGTCCACCAGGGTTCCACTGTCTTGACAGCAACCTTGCCTGCACAGGGTCTGCAGCACACCAAACATACCTGCACCAGGAGTGCTCGGGATGCCCTGAAAGTTGAACCACGCCATTGACAGGGGTGGTGTCACCACGATGCACAGGAATGGGAGTAGATAGCGTACTGCACAGTGTGAGCGGCACAGGGGCACCTGACTGTGTGCCCAATGTAGCCATGACAGCGACCAATGCCTGTGTCTGCCTGTCAATGGTGGCGGTCACATCCATCCGCAAATGGTCTATCCGTAACAGGATCCTCTCTTTGTCCCTGCCGTGTTGCTCCTTAACCTGCTCCAGAGCCACACACAGTGCCTCCACGGACGTTGCAACCCGCATCTGGTGCTGTACTGATGCCTGCAGCAGGCGGGTGTGCTCATCAAAGAGGTCATCTGCCACATTGGCAACCTGTCCCTCAGGGTATGGAAGAGCCTGATGTTCAGCACCCCTTGAGGGTGGGCACTGCTCACCAGGACCAGGTATGGGCAAGTCCACAGGCGGTGCACATATGCCACCGCTGAACCCTGTACCCCCAGTCCCGGTGGATGACTGCTGCTGCTGCCCCTCCGCCTGCTGTGCCCAAGGGATCAGTTGTTCCGCTGCTGTGGCTGCAACAGTGCCAGTGACCTGTACAGCCACTGGTGCTGCCTCACCGGTGCTGACAGGCACAGCCTGGGACTGTACTGGCATGCTGGCACACACGTCGGAACCAGCTAGGTCCATGGTCGTGAGCTGTCCTGCTGTGTGTCCATTCTGTGACACACACATGTCAATGCCCATAGTGGTCGTTGCATCATCAGTGGTGCAGGTCTGTGCTACAGCCACAGCCTCAGTGTGCTGGCATGCTTGCATGGGGCCCGCTAGATACAGGAAAACCCCACCTGTCTCACGCGACATCAGTGATGAGAAGTCAGGCATACACATTGGTGCAATGCACGCCGGCTACCTGCAGAGGTGGATGGTCCCTCCTCCAACTCTTGATGGCTGTCCACAGTGGACAGGCCCTCCACCGCTGACCCCTGCAGATGCACAGGATCTGTAACAGAAAGTAAGGACACGTTAGTGCATGTGATCTACCTTCCCCCCAGACCATGACATACCATGCAGTGATGGGCTACCACCTGTCTGGAAGCCACCTCCAGGAACACCCTCAATGGCACTGCGCTGCATGCTTGCAGCGAGCCTGTCCTCTGCCGGAGTCAGCTGCACCACCTCTGGCTGGCTCCCACCTGTTGCAGCACATGCCGCCCTGATGGCTGCCACCTTCTCCTTCACCCTCCTACTGTCGGTTCCCATCTTCTTTTTACACTCCTGCACAGGCGCTGGTGGCTGCCGTGCAGGTTTGGTATGTGCCACCTCATGCAGCAGCACGGGCCTGGGGTGCCCACGATCCACTGAGGAAGTGCCTCTTCATCCAGAGTGAGCCTCAAGAGGTGCCTCCATTTCAGCCTTACGTAAAAATTAGGCCTCCTCTTCCACCCACCATCATCCTCCTCACCCAGTCCTCGCTCAGTCATTTCACAGCCTGTATGGGTGAGAGTGGTCACCTGTGACTGTGGAGTACACAGCAATTCCCTGAGACCATAGTCCAGAACATCACACAGCATGCAACTCACCTATCAACTGCAGTAACTGAATATGGCCACTGCAGAACAGTGCCGCATTTATATAGCACAATCCATGCAAATTAGGTGTGGAGCAACTTTAATGAGATGCAATCGGCTGCTGCACCAAGTTGATATGCCAGATCGGATAATTTGCATATGACGGCTGAATGTCGGCGCTGCTGCGCTTTGCACAATACGGTTGAACGTGCTCAGCCAATGTCACAGTTCTGTGACTGCATAGTACACCGCACTGTGCATGCCCAGGTGGCTTACACAGGCATCTGCTGTGCTGATGACGTGCTGTGCGTGGTAGGCAATTCAGGGTACAGCCACCATTGTGCCAGTGGCACTACGGCAACGGTCACTACATGGCACTGTGGCACAACTGCGCAATAGTTCGATGTGGCAATGGCACTGGGCGACCAATCCACGCTGGACACATAGGCGTCCAATGGCACTGTCGTGGCCATGCGCCAGAGACCAGCGGCGCTGTGCCTGACCTTTGCCCCTTGGCGCTGTACGTCTGGCATGTCTGCAGCTCTATCGCGCTCTTCGGTGACAGCGCGATAGGGAATGGTGGCGCTGTATGGACAGCACGATAGGGAATAGAGGCGTTGTATTGCACAGCAATTCCACGTGGGGTTGCTGTGCTGCAGAGCACCATATTGCCTACTATAGATCTGGAGATGGCACGCAGAAGAGCCCCCCAATGGAGTGTCCTCAAGTTGGCCAACCTGGTGGCCATTGTGGAGCCTCACTATGGCCCACTGTATGGGGAGGTTCCCCTGGACAGGGCCAGGACCCAGGTGTGGCAACAGGTGGCCACTGACCTGGAGGCAGCCACTGGCCAAAGGAGGACCTCAGAACAATGCAGTCACCATTATGGGGACCCGAGGAGGAGGGACCCGGGGCTACTGGCACATCTGCAGTCGCATGTCAGGAGGGGCGTGGTGCCTTGTCCAGGTGGGTGATCCGTCTACGTACCTGTATGGTACACATGGGTAACACTGTCTATTGTGTCCAGCACTTGGGGGAGGGTTGGTCTAGGGTTGGCTGTGGCGGTGTTTACAGGGTATGTGATGTATGGGGCTGGCTGGGTGGGTGGGCACACTCACTGGGGCAGGAGGAATATGCTTCGGGATTGTACTGATATGTTTCACACCTTTTGTTTCCCACAGGCATGACAAACCAGAGGAGGGCCATGGCTGAGCAGCAGAGGGTGGTGGCTGCAGTACTCGAGCATGGCGGTGGAGAACCACAACACCAGCAACAGCCAGATGAGGGTGAGTGCCATGACAACAAGATTGCTATTGCATGCTGTGTGACAGGGTGGGGACCAGGGCATGGCCACCATCCATGGACACCACTGCCATGCACGCAACATGTGACAGTCAGCACTGTCCAGTGGCACTGCATGTCTGGGAGTGCGTCAAAGGTGGTCCATGCATGCACTGGGCACATGGCTGTGGCACTGCCTGTCCACCATGTAGCCACGTTACTGTACGGCCTTGGTTGTGCTGTGCTGGACATGGGTGGTGTGTATGTACAGTGGTACACATGGCTGTTGCTGCCTGGTTGGGCATGTCTTGTGCACACGGTCACTGTGGGTGGGTGCACTCCATCACAGGAGTGGGGCACTTGGCTGTATGACCGCACACATGATGGGTGGGCTTCAGGGAGATGGACAGTCACACCCATTGACTCTGATCCCTTGTCCTAGGTGTCCGGATACTACTACGCATTGAGAGATCCATGCAGCAGCTATTGCAGGTGGCCACAGACTCCCTTGAAATCCTGCAGGACCTCCAGAGGCATGGGGTGCAGAGGAGATGGAGACCCCGGGACCAGCACCAGGCAGCAGAGGAGCAGGCTGGAGACCAGTAGCTGGGCATCACCTCTCCCTTTGACTAACCTTCACACCCTGCCTTCCCTCTCCCAGTTGTTCACCCCCCCTAACCACCCCTACCTTGTACCCGTACCTCCACCTCTGTTTTGTATATACAGTATGTAAATAGTTGTTGATGTTGCTGTTGTACTTGTTGTTGGTTTTCTAATACAGTTATTTTGATATGAATACTGTGGTGGTCTCTGATTTGCAGCTAGCTATAGGTGCTCAGTTGCAGTGGTGTGCATGGCATCTGGGGAGGTGTAGTCATGGGTATGTGTGTGTGTGCGTGGGGAGGTGTTTCTGGTGTGGGAGTGGCTTTCAGTTAGTATCTGTGGTGTGTGTTGTTCTCTGTGCATTGCATTGCATTGCCGTGTGCTGCTACCCACTGCTGGGTGCTCATGGTGGCTCTGGCTTGTATGGTTCTGTGGTACACGAGGTTGCAGTGTGACAGGGGTATGCATAGGGATTCCTGCAGTGATGGTCACTGCTCATGGGGGTGTCTTGGGGTCACAGTGCAGGGTGTGCTGTGCATGGGGGAGGCTGCTGTACAATGGGGTGGTCCGCCCCCCTTGTGTGGCAGTCTCAGCTTGCTGAGTGGGTGTGCTGGGGCAACATGGCCCAGCTGTGCTTTGTTTGCTTGTCCCCATGGGCTGGTGGATATTCCATCCCTCCCCCTTTTGTGCTGTGCTTGGGGTGTGGGGGTGCATTGTCAGTTCTGCAGTGTGTTCCTGTGCCCATCTGTGGCATGGGTGGTGGGCCCCTGCCTACCTCCCTGGTTGTGCAGTTCCATTACTCTGCTGCTGGGGGGCTCCCTGCTTGCTCTATGGTACCTCTGCGCTGCTCAGCTGGGCTGCCCTTGTTGCGCTGTAGCACATCGTATCTGCTCAGCTTCCCCTTCCTGGTTGCACTATGGCACAGGTTGTGCGATATTCAGACGTTGGCTGGTTGCGCAATTCGGCTTGCTCCATTTTTGAATATCGCGTCTGTTATGCATGTGCGCAATGGACTTGTGCTTGCTCCTGCTATTGCGCACATTTTGGGCGCAGTTTGAATATCCAGCCCTATATTTATTTGCTAAAAACCTATTAGGCAAAAATCTCATTATTGATGGGGACCATAATTTACAGTGTGTGCGTAACACTTTCAGGATACACTAATAAAATTATATACAAGAGAAATCTGTACAAAGTGCAGAAATCCAGTAATTATACAGAGACTCAGTAATTTAAATTACCTCAACCAAATCAGCCACACACATCACATGATCACAATGAGAATAATTTCAGACAGCACATACAAAACATGTTACAGTATCTGAATATACAACATTGCCGAGATTCCAGTGGTCCCACTAAAAACACATTTTTAAAAATAGGAAATGATGGCAGCTTGGTGTTATTCATACACCAGGCCACAGGGAGAGCATCCCTATACCTTGGACCCAAAGAGACAAAATAATTTTTGCTCTTTTAACACTGAAAAGTGGTTTGTTTGTATTTCTAATATGTTACTAAGTTGCAAGATTGTGCAACACCTGAGAAAGCAATTTGTGTGGATTTAAGGAAAGCCTAAGGCCTGCTGACCATGTGAGCCCATAGCTTAATGGTTAGAGCACTGGAACGGTATTACCAGGGGTCTGGATTCATTCCCAGTGGGCCACACATTTCCTTTCTCATTTCCCTCCTTGATTTAAAATATGCCTGGCAGGGGCTTAGCTGTACTGAGAAGTGGTCTGTTTGTATTTCTGCTCTTTTAACAGTCAGTTCACAAAACATAAAACAGTCCCACCTGCAAAATCTCAGCAGAGTGGATTGTTTGTTTATTGTTGACAACCAGGTAGGTCCACTGAGCACAAAAGCCCACTTTTAGGGATTACCAGGGTGCATAACATAAACAAACACAGTCACTGCAATACAAAACAACATAGTAATTTGTATTACAATGAAAGTACGTTGTCACTATAAAGTTAAATATCACAATATCACCAAACATGAACACTTACAATATACCTTTAGTGTATTTTTAAAACACGCCACAGTCTGAACCATTCTCATTCTCAATGGGAGTAAATTCTGTCTCTCAAGGGCAATAGTTGAAAAGTAATTTTTACCTAGTTTTGTTTTGAATCTCTTTGAATTTCATTACAAGAATATCATTTTATAGTCTATGTTGGAACGTCGTATTCCTTCGATTTTCAGCATTGTTAAAAAGCTGTACTTCCCCAGTAGAAAGTCACTCAGAATGCTGTTCAGCCCTTCTGGTTAGAACAGCGTTCTGAGCAGTAAGCAGCACGAGGACAAATTTTAAAATTAGAGTGAACCGTAGCGTGACTATCTAGCAGTTCATGTTTTTTTTCCTTCGACTGTGTGTAACATGGATATACATAAATATCTACGGGTTCGGGGAAGGATGAGGTTACCTGGCACAAGAGACCTAGGTTTGGCTACTCTGCACAGGGGCACCCAAGTAAATCCAACTACAGGAAGCAATAACTGTAATGTCCAGAACCAGAATTGGGATTTTTCAGTGTGGCTTTATTTATTAACTCACTGAACATAAACAAAGCACTGCATGGTCCCCAAAGGGCTACGTAACTGTAATGCAGATTAGAGGTTAAACACAGCGGTCCATTTGAGGAATGAACACATTACTACAGATGTCTGGCCTTGGACCCACCAGGCACTCAGCCCGGACTTTGCATGCGCATTGGATACATAGCCCGACTGGCCCGGCTCCCCTGCCGGCCACTCGACTGATGGTCCACTTGGTGAATGAACCCAAACTTTACTTCATAAAACATCCCATCAAACAAGGAGGCTCCCAAACTGTGGCTCCCCACACCACTTGAAGTCTGCGACTCCTAGAGAGATTTTGTTTTCGTACTTCCAATCGAAACTCACATCAAACAAGGAGACTCCCATCCAACAAGGAGTAATTTTCCCATCCTGTGGCTCCCCACACCACTTAGAGTCTATGACTCCTAGAGAGATTTTCGAGTTGCGGCCCATGTCTGGGTACCCACTCCATCACTGGCCAAGCGCATGAGGCAAGTAGCAAAAACACAGAAGAAATCCGTAGAGGTGGACCTGGTTACTAAAGATGGGGTGGGGGGTTCCCACCTCCAGCTCCCACAACCCATACCCGGCCATTTCTCTGGACACACAGAAAACTTTAGACTTTAAAATGTAGATTGAACGGTGGATGACCTGAAGCACCCCCTCTACAGTGAACTTTAAATCCATTAACACTTTAAACAGATGACTGCTCTATTTGTTTGTCCTAGTTGACATAGTCCTCCCAAATGGCAGTCCACATTTACTTGAAATCCAACTGAAGAAAAGAAGTTGTTTTCCCCTTCCAATGGAGCCAAACACTCACCCATTCGTTGCAGGTGCCCCACAGGCGAAGTACTGTAACCTTTGCTGTTATACATGAACAGACTGAACTTAAATTAAAACAGGCAGCTTTCTTCCCAGGATGGGAGAAGGGGATTGCCCTTGGAACCCACAGAGAACTTTCCTCCCCCCCAGAGGGAAGGGGGGCATTGAGACTGGGGGAGCGGTCTCCACCACTTTAAAAAGGTAAAACTCAGGAACACTTCCTTCTGTGTGGAGGTAAACAGACAACTCACTGATTTCCTCACTGTTTGTTTAAGGACAAACTGAAGACTGACTTTGAATTTCCCCAAAGTTCTAAACTTCACTCTCTGAGCTGAAGATTCCAAATGTGGCTCATGCAGCTACGACAGTTCTATAATGATGTCATCTCTCAAGTCTCAGCTGTGACTGAGGACAGAGTGAGACAGTGTGAAACCCATTTAACTGGAGTTTCACAAGCTGCCTTCCCTGCCTACCACTAGGTCTTACTGGGATTCTAGTAACCCCAGGTAACAAAGGGGTTACAAGTGTTTCAACATACACTATAAAAAATACTGGCTGGGACTTCCGGTGGTGCTGGGGAACTAATGGCAGTGTAACTTTCTAGCTCTAGTACCTGCCCAACTATATCGATGTGCATCTGCCAGCTACAACGATGAACCCCCCCGTAAAAAGCACTAGGTCAAAAGCCCACAACTCAAAGAACTTCACGACCCCAGTCTTGAAACTAAAAGAGCTGATCCAGTACAGGAAACAGGAAGCGACTTTGCAACCCACAGATACTTCGGTGCCTATGGTGGTGGCGGGGCCCCCTGATGATGAAGAGATGGACCTAGTTGCCACTATTCTCTGAACAGCAAAAACAGTGAGCAAAATAGATCAAGTCACTGACAGATCTACATGCCGACATAAATAAGCTTGAACATTGGACCGATCAATTGGAGTTGGGATTCATGGCGATCTCAGAGCAGTCTGACTGCCACTACTGCCTCCTGCTCTATTTGCTGACCCGGGAATGGGAACTTACTAGTAAAATAGATGATCTTGAGGGTCGCAGCAGGAGACAAAACCTGAGGATCTACAGAATTCCCAAAGGAGCTGAGGCAAAAGCAAATACAGTAATTGAGTTCCTGCAGGAGATACTTCAGGAAGCCCTGCACCTGCCATAGGACTGCGATCTCCATATGGATCGAACGCATAGGTCCCTGGCTCCTAGACCAAGTGCTGAAGCTCAACTGAGATCCTTTGTTTTTAAAATGACAGCCTACTCCTCAAAAGCAGATTTATTGACCATTGCCTGGAGACAAAAAGAAATCTCATATAAACAACATCGGATTACCTTAGATAATGACTATACGACAACGGTCCAAGAGAACCACAAAATGCTTTGGCCAATCCTCAGACAATTAAGAAATAAAAGCATAAAGGCACATATTTTACACCCAGCCAGACTCAGTTGAAACTGACAAGGGGACTTGTGTCTTTCAAGACCTCCTTGCAGCTTCCTCATTTCTTGAAGGCCTGGGAATAATCAGCACCACCCCCACCCCCACCCCACTGCAGAAGGAACATCTTGAGAGGAACTGCTATGTTCAGCCTGGTCAGTAGCCCAGAAGGGGCACATGCGCACTGGTCCTGGGCAGGGAAGTTGAGAGTCGAGCCTGCATGGAGATGCCAAAATCCTACACTTCATCAATTATGCTGGAGGGCCTAACAAGAATCGCACAGAGGACTCCTGAAAAGAACCATACCCATGAAAATCAAATGGAGGAGGACTTATATACCTGAGGTGATGTGGTGAACTTTGTTGTTCTCTCTTGGTTTTTCTTTCCCCCTGCTGTGCTGCATACTGAATCTTCTCGGGTGCCCCACCCCAAATCCGATGGGTGGGCATCCTGGATTGCCAAAGAAGCATGAACTCCAACTTTTACAGGGACAGATCGGGGATTTAGCCCCTTCAGACACTCGGACATAAAGTCGGCTCACTCCATGGACCCCAGTGTCCTACTTACTTGGCATTAGCTGGAGGTCAGATCGTTTGCTATGGGGCCCTGACGTTTGTGAGTAAACTAAGGTGAAGCCTAGGAACAAAATTATTGAAAGTGACACGAACACTGACTTAACTTTCAGTTTAAATAATATTCACAGCATTATATGTTTAGGGCTCAAATTTTTTGCTTGGCCTGCTTGTTGTCACTATTTTAAATTGCATGCTTGTATACTTAAACTGCTTTATACAGGAATTGATACTTTAACACTTGAGGCTCATGGTTAAATAACCCTTGACAGTTTTGCGGACAAGAGAAGTAGATTGGGGGGTGTTTAGGGAAGTAGAGGGGTTGAGAACATATATTAGGTAGCATTAAATGGACGCAGGAGAAACCTGCCTTGGGCTAGCCCTGGTCATCTTGAAGGGGGATGTGGAGTGACGTAAGCCCACCCCCTTTCATGAGGTGACATATGGGCTATACCTCTATGCAATGTTCTCTCTTCCTAAATGGCGGGGTATGGTGGGGCCCTTGGCTTCGGGCTCCCCTACTCTCCCTCCATTGAACCCCATGCAGCCCAGAAGCAGAGAGACACTGGTGGTAAATCTAAGAATTAGTAATGGACTGGGTGGGTGCTGGAGGTCCCTCTGAGGAAACACAGGGAGGATACTCTTTTGATCCCTGATTTCCACCCCTCACTGGTAAAGCTGCAGGGGTGGGGCTCTCACCCACTCCTGTGTTCAGACTGGCTACTCCCACATGATAACTGGGAGTAATGTGTCACATAAGTGACACAACCCAGACAGTAAGTATCTGTCTGACCTTGGAGGTATAGGATTGTTCAAGACTTCATCCTAAACACTTAGCCTTACTTTTGGACTGTTTGTTGCCACCCTAGACTGTTCTTTTAGTTGGCCCAATGTTTGTTATTAACAGTTTGAACATGTTATTTTGTAATGTTTATTAATGACCTAGAGTTATCTAAGGGAACTTCGACCTTGCACACTAATTTGTTTGTAATCGATTGATATGCTGCAGATAATACAGCATGCGCCGAGAGCAGAGGCATATTTCCCTGGGCTCTAGAAATGGCTAGTGTCAACACAAAAATATTATCTTGCAATTTAAATGGGATAAACAGCCCAATCAAGAGGAAGCAGATATTAAAATTCCTCAAAGACCAGAAATGTGACACAAATTTTATATAGGAGACTCATCTCTATCCAGGGGAGGCTGAGAAACTTAAGACTAAGGCCTATCCACATTTATATCAGGCCTCTCTCGAGAGGGGGAGGAAGAGGGGTGGCTATCTTGCTCCTGGCTACATTGCCCTTTGAGGAAGAAGAGGTGGTCTCAGATCCAGGGGCTAGGTTTATTATGGTGGTGGGGAAGATTCAAAACACACCCTGTTGAATGTATATGCCCCACCAGGGTCACACATCACCTTCTACTCAGATCTCCTCAAACTGATGTCAGAAAAAGCAAAAGGCTTACTGACCATGGGCGGAAACTGGAATTTAATCTTAAATAGGAAGCTAGACACAGCTTCACAGATCCCCACTTTAAAAAAACATACTGCCAGCCTTTTTGGCAAGCTCTTGCCAGATCTGGGCATCGTAGATGCCTGGAGAGAAAAATACCCTCTGGCAAGAGACTACACCTGCTATTCACCCAGGTTTAAAACTTTCTCTAGATTAGATATGTTTTTGACCAATACAAGAGATCTGGCCACCTTCAAACATATTTGGGTGGAAACTGCAACTCACTCTGACGAATCCATATTTTAGAGCTAGAACTGGCCCTACCCCAAAAGAAAACATTCTGGAAGCTTAATACATCCCTTTTGAGGGATAAAGAAGTTATTAAGACACTTCAAGCAGTAATCTTGCAGACAGAGGAGACCTGTTCAGGCCCAGGGATTTCCCCACAGATGCTGTGGGATACAATGGGATATAGTCAAAACATTGCTGAGGGGAAAACTTCATCTCCATTGCATCATACTAATGGAAAGAAGGAAGCACTTAGACCAGATCCTTCAATGTTTATGAGAACTTGAGCTGCAGCAGAAAACTAAATGATTAAAACAGATTGAATTAGAAATCAAAGAAGTCAAAACCAAAATCCAGAAGATTCAAAATACTGAGACTGAGCGAGCTCTATTGTATTTGAAACAAACGTATTTTGAAGGGAGCCCTAGGGCCACCAAATTTCTAGTCTATAGACTGAGACAAAGAGCTGCTAAGGCTGTCATCCCCAAGATAAGACATCCCAAGAATAACTTGATAACATATAAAGGGGAGCAAATAGCGAATGCCTTTATGGAATGCTACAGATCCCTATATCGGGCTCCGGTGGAGTCTCCCCCAAGGGAAAAAGAATAATTTCTTAGGGGCCTAAACCTTCCCTCCCTGACCCCACAACAAAAATTAGATTTAACAACCCCTATTACACAATCTGAAATAATTACAGCCATACAAAAAGTAAAATCAGAGTAATATCCAGGGCCAGATGGATTGGGGGGGGCGATATATAAAACTTTATTGAAAGAATTCACCCCTTTTCTACACACCATTTATAATGCAGTTTGGCTGGGAGCCGACCCTGCCCCCCCATGGCATTATGCCACCATAACGGTGCTACGTAAACCGGGCAAGGACCCCATAGAGTGTGGGTCATATCGACCTATCTTGTTATTAAACACGGACTACAAACTCTACATGTCAATAATAGCTTCCCGTCTCAATCAAATAATCCCTCAGCTCATTCACCCAGACTAAACGGGGTTTGTGGTGGGTCGACAGGCCTCTGACAATGTCAGAAGAACCACCAAGCTCATAGACCTAGTCACCCAGGAACATACCCCAACATGTATAATGAGCCTTGATGCCGAAAAAGTGTTTGACAAGGTATCCTGGTCCTTCTTGTTCATGGTTCTTCAGCAGTATGACTTTCTGCAAACCTTTGTGAACAGCCTTATGGTCCTGTACCAGGCTCCCCAAGCCTATGTTACAGTCAATGGAGGGATCTCTGAAAGGTTTCCATTGGGCCGAGATACTCGGCAGGGCTGTCCCCTGTCCCCTCTCCTATTTGCCCTCTATATTGAGCCCCTGACCAAAGTCATTAGAGAACATCCAAACATAAGGGGGATTGGGTGGGAGACACAGAACAATAGATATCACTTTATGCAGATGATGTCCTGCTCTATCTTACCAACCCAGACAGGTCGATCCCTCAGGTTGGGCCTCAGCCAGAGAAATTCGGATTACACGCATGGAATACTGTCAATAAGAATAAAACAGAGGTCCTCATATTTTATCATAAACCCTCACAGGAAGTTATAAATCTTTGCCCTCTTAACTGGAATAGAACCAAAATTACATACTTAGGAATCCAGATGCATCAAAGTCTGTGAAAACTGTTCTCAGTTAATTTAGAGCCACTATTTAAGCAGATCCAGCAGGATATTGCCAGGTGGGCAATACTTAACTTACAACTCCACTCTACGATAGTCTATCATGATGAATATCCTCCCCAGAATTTTGTATTTCTTTCAATGTCTATCTCTAAAAAAAAAAAAAAAAATGTTTCAACACTGGCAGAATACTATAAAAAAAATACATTTGGTCCCTGGGAAGGCCTAGGATTAAGACACTATCCATGCAAGCAAAATAAATAGGGGAGGCAGGGTATTGCCAAAGCTCGAAGATTACTACTTAGCTGCCCAGATGCACTGTGCACTTTTGTGGGACACAGTGGGATATGAGGCACATTGGAAATACATGGAATTGGTCACCATGGGGGGTGCCCCGCTGAGTGCTAGAATGATGGACCCATCCCTACAAAAAGACAAACAAAATATAACACTCCAGAGTGTGGCAAATAACTTACAGGTGGTACATAAGTTATGGAATAAATATAAACTAAGAGATGCTATCTGGCCCCTACAGTGGTTCATCTGGGATCAGGCCTTCCAACCAGCTTGTCTGGACCATACATTCAGAAAATGGTCGAGAATGGGCCTCACACAATATGGGCAGCTGTTGGAGGGGGATGGAATTTCAGAATTTCAGAAAGTAAAAGACACATACCACTTAAAAAGCTCAGATCTTTTCCACTTCCTCCAGTTGAGGGCGCATATAATGGGCCTTAGAAGGGCGGGGGGGGGCCCCACCCCAGGCCACCTATCGTTTTACAACAATGCAGGCCATCACCCAATGGCAGTTAGAGAAGGGGCTCCTGTCAGTCCTACACAAGACCCTTAAGCACCTATATGATGATACCACACAATCATTTAAGGTGAGGTGGGAGGGAGAAATGGACCAGCCCATAAAGGAGGAGGAGGAGTGGGACAGGATGCATAATCTGGCTAACAAAACCTCTCACTCTCCAGCATGGCAGGAGCTTGAGTAGAAAAGAACCAGATTCTTCTATGCCCCAGTCATTCAATACAAATGGAAGGGCGGAACCACTCCTAATTGCTGGAGGGGATGTGGGGAACCCCTGGCCCATCACACACGTATATTCTGGCAGTGCTCAGAGCTGTGGGATTTTTGGAATCAAGTGATTCAGACACTCACAGGTGCGTTTTCCTATCCCCCAACCTTAACTCCTCTCAACATGGTCCTGGGTCTGCCACCACATGAGGTCAAGGGTAATGATGGTATCTATCGATGGATTATATTGCTAGCTGCATCCCATAAGGCCATTACTCACAAGTGGTTAGCCAAGGACCCTCTGACCTGTCAATAATGGTTTTCCATTGTACAAGAAATACAGAATATGGTGGAACTAACATACAAAATCAATTTGAAAACATATTATTACTCATAGGTGGGCAAGATGGCTCCTTAGACCGGGGTTCCTGGTGGGGTCCATGACTGTGGATTCTCCTGGAGTCATGTAGCTCAGACTGTGGGGCGCTGGGTGCCCTCACCTGGAGGGACAAATAACTCCTCTCTGGGGACAGCATTAAAGGCACCTATGAATGAGCTTTCTTTACCTTTCCCTTCCTATGAAGGAAATGTTCTAGAGGGACAGTGTTTGTTATAAAATCAAAAGATAACCAAAATGTATTTAAACCATCGATTCCTTACTCTTTATATTCATTATTACGTAATGGATTTGAAGTATATATGTGTCATGTGTATTCTGAAATGTGCAGTGTCCTTGTACCCAAATGTTTCAATAAAAATTAATAAAACAAAAAAATACTGGCTGTGGAAAGGTGTCGAAACCAGTCTGCTCACCCACCTCGGGGTTCTGATTCACACAGACCTCTCGAGCTTTGCTCTTGTGGACTGTGTGAATCAGAACCCCTCTGTGGGTGAACGCACTGGTTCTACTCCCCAGCCAGTATTCTCTGTTTGTATTTGCTCTAGTAAGTCCAAGACCTGATTGAAAATGAATTATAGTTTTTAAGCTTGCAGGACATGGGGAGTTCAAAGTTTTCCATATTAATGATACTTGATGAAACTGAATCTGTTTGCATAATAAAAGCCAATTAAGTGAACTCCATCAATCCCAGTGATGGGTGCATTTGGTGGATTTCAGTCTGTAGCAACAAATACAATTCAGTGGTACTGGTACAGTACTCTAGAAAAAACAGTATTTTCTGAAGAATAAATCAATAAACCATGTTGGAATCATGTTCAGAAAAACAAACAGGCCAACACCCACTCCCAGTAGAAAAATTTTTAATTCAATAATTGTATTGAAAACGCACTTACGTATCAGAAATGTGCCGGTATGCAAGCACTTTTTTTCAATAATAATTGTTTCATAAAACTTTTTTGTACTGGGAGATGGTACCAGCCTGCTCATTTTTGTGGGGCTGGTGCTTTTTGTCAGGCACATTTATTTACAGCACTGCTAGTTTAGTTTTTTTGCCACCCTCTCTGACTACTAGCACTGCTGGTTTTATTTTTTGCCACTATCCACCACTACTGGCACGCCCATTTTTATCTACTGGAGACCATCATTTACAACAAAACCGTCCAGGTGCATCCCACATATAACCCTGAAAGGTGAGTGGTACAATAATGCCTATAAAATGTTTGACTGTCATTAGAAATATGATTATCACACCACTGAGGTATAGTAGTTCTGCAGTACCAAAGGATTACAGATGTATCTATAGTTAAGATGACAGCAGGACATCCTTGAGGTGCTAAGCTCCGCAAGCATCCTTCTTCCAGTATGAAAGGTTTCATACCCTAGTGGCCTAAATGGTATCATGTCACAACAGTGACAGGAATACAGTGAAGACCATCACAGTGACATTGCTGATAGTTCACTGTGATGGTTCACTGTATTCCTGACACTGCTGCCTCTGGGGTGTTCACCCCTCCCCGAACCAACTCCAACTTGGAGTTGGTTATTTAAAGTCCAGGGGGTGCTGGGGGTGAAGCCCCACACAGAAAACAAAAGTTTTCTCCAGCGATGACACAACAGCAATTGGAGGTGTTGTGCCATTGCCGTACTAATGGTCGCTGTTCTCCATGTCGCTGCTGCATGGTGGAACTGACTCAAATACATGCGGCAAATGTTACTGAATGTGGAGTTTTCTTATGTACATGCAGAGTAAAATTTTGTTCCTGACTGGAAACTTTTGAGCAGACTGTTTTCTTTGCATTACTCCTAAAAGGGATGGCATGACTCCTAAAAAGGACACCATCGGAAGCAAGAAGGCCACCAGCGTATCCAAATGTGCTGGTAAACCACATAAACAACTAACAAGGATGACTAGAAAGGTAACCAACCCTTTCTGAAAACAGAAGCACAGTTCAGGGGATTCAGACATGCTGACCGAAGGAACAAAGGCTATTAAATTGCTCACAGTTTATCAGCCCAACTCACTTGGGCAGTACTCCAAAATGAATGCCAACCTCCAGCAAAAGACTTCCCTTTGGAAACACAAACAAAATTAGATGCTAATGGAGCCATCTACTTCAGGAGTGGTAATAACTCGAGCCAGATTAATGGAGGTGAATACCCTCGGTCCTCTTCAGACTGGGATTTTGAAAAATATGAATTGAGACTGGAGCTCTCCCATTTAAATTACTCTTAAATTCCATCTAATACTAAACAATTTAAAAGAGAGCAAATAAAATTAATAGAGATGTTATCAGTTACTGGTAATGAACTGACTCAGAAGCTGGGATGCATAATGAACTTACTGAAAATGAAGTCAGTAATGCTCCGGTTCAGTCGCTGGTATGTGACATTGTTGGGATAGAAGGGGGAATCTGCAGTAATAAGACTGAGTGCAAGTAAAATTGGTGCTAAATCTGATGCAGAATATTCAGCACCTACTCTGGAAAGTCTATTTGAATTTGGAAGATAAGTATGACACTTTAAAACCAGACATTCAGAGTTTGCAGAGTTCTGATCATTATGAATCAAAGAGAACCCCTGAACAACAGACCCCAGCTTATGAGCCACAAGCAACCCCACTTAATGCACAAAGAGGCATTATTCAAGAATTTCAAAGTGAAGTTAGCCAGGATGGGGGAGTATCGAGCTGCTAACAATCCAAATTGGAGCCAATAGTACAGTCTCAACCAACTCTTTCATAGCAGGAGATGGGTAGTAAAACCAAAAAAAATTCTGATCTCACAAAACTTGCCTCTGGCCATTAAACTTGAATTACCAGCAATGGGATCCGCTGGGAGAAGAGATGGGAGAGTTGAATACTGAGGATGGAGAACATATAACCTCACAAAGAGTGGAGAGTCATGACTACAATTCAAATGATGCATTCCAGAGTCCGGAGAGTTCTGAGGGTCATGGTCCCACAACTAACAGTACAATCATTCCTGTAGAAACTCTTTCACTTGCAGATACTTCTAGTAATGTCTCAGAACAGATGAACAGTGAAAGTGAATATAGCGAAGATCCCCCCATGGGCAAAGTTAATACTACAATGAATTTAGTAAATTAATAGTAAGCTAGACAAAATGGGAGTTTTGGAAATAAAGTTAAGTAAATGGCAAACTATCTTAGATCAATGAATTACAGAAAATAAGGATCTAAAGCAGGAACAGTGGTGTAGCAAAGAACTGCCACCTTGGAAGGGGAAAGCATCCCTTTAAAAAGGTGGCTGAAGTCAGTGGAGCTGATCCCTTATATAATGCATACATGAGACCACAGCTGGGTTACTGTTCCAAATTCCGGGGTGCTCTAGGTAATACTGATAGAGTTAAAAAAGAGCATTTAAGAAAGGCAGCAAGATCACTCAGAGGATTAGAAAACAAATCGTATCAGGAACATTTGACATTTTTAAAATTAAATACACTTTACAATAGACGTATTGGGGTGATTTATTGTTAATGCATAAAATTGTCAACAATGAGGAACTCATGGAGGATATGAATCTGAAATATAATACTCAACATAATTTAAGAGGGCACAATAAACAAGTCCAGTGAAACAACTTTAAAACTGAAAGACTTAGGAAATATTACACATACAGAATTGTAAATATATGGAATAGTTTGACCCTAGAGGTAATGGATAGTGTTAACTTTAATATTTCTAAAGACAGACTTCATAGATATTTAGCCAAAAGAGGGCCAGAAGTTTACTATCACTAAACAAGGGACAACTTACAAGTGCTTTTGGCCTTCTGCTGTCTCTACAACTCCAAGTGAAATCCAAGTGAAAGCAATAAAGAATGCCAAGATAAATTATTGGATTTTGAAGTCAGGTCCAGGAGGGAAAACATATAGATTCTTGGTGTTCCCAAATCATGGGATGACGGTAGTTCTTTGAGAGAAACCCTGAAAAAAATGATGGCAAGCTGGCCTGCTGGTGCAGTTGTTATGCAACCGCTCATGACACTGGTGACCCAGGTTCAGAAGTGGACTCAGAAAGCTGGAGAGCTGGGGTGGGGAGGAGAATAATCATCCAAGGGACTGCTCTCCTCTTCCTCTTCCTCTTCCTCTGGAGGTAGAAGAGTTACCATGCTCGGTGCACACCTAGCCTCTAACAGTGTGTTAGGGGAAGGGTCACCTGAGCCTGCCTAGGTCTAGGTGGAGGGACGGACAGACACCAAAGTTGGCTTTTACTTGTGGGTCGATGTCTTGGCATCATTGCAGGCCATGTCCCTCCTGGGGGAAACTACAACTAAGAAACCCCTCCCATGCCTAAGGACCTCCTGGCTTGGCTACTGTATCCCATACATTCCCACCGCAGAGGTACCCTAGGTATTACCATCCTTCCTGAGTGGGTAAACTAATGAGGTTTGAAGTCCCGTGGCAGTGCAGTGTTCAGGATCTTGGGCCAGCCAGAGGTGAAGCATCTGCCAGGGAGGTAAAGTATAAGCTGAAAAAAATCATGGTGACTTATTTGGATACAGATACCATGAATGTTCATTTTGAAATTAATAGAATCCATAGAACATTTATGGCAAATCAGGATTCACAAGGTCCACCTCAGCCAATTATCATAAAATTATTTAAATCAGAGAATAAGGACATGTTAATGGCAGACATTTACAAACAGAAAAACAAAATCAAATTGAGCAGGGCCTACATTTCAAACTTTAATGATCTGCCACCAGATCTCATTACAGAAAGAAAAAAGTTTGATCCTCTAACAAAAAGGTTATGGGACAATAATACTAAAGCTATGACTATCCTGCCATTCTTACAGTAGTTATTGATGGCCTCCGGTTTACCTATGAATTGCCGCAAGAGGCAGAAAAAGATTTACAACTAAGGTTGCCAAAACTTTTTCAAGGATAATGAAGAGCATAATTAAAGCTTCTGTACTATATAAAATGGTTCATCAATACATTGATTTGACTGTATCTTTCTTCTAGGTTACAGACCGCATTGAGCAACTGGGAGGTGTGAGGGGTACTGGAGCAAGATAATGTGTACGGGTAGCAGCCCAGGTGGGCAGCATTGTGATTTATTTTTACCTTATATTTTTGATATGTGGGTCTATGTTATGGGTGGGGGGAATACATGAAAGGGGGTATATTTGTGGGGTAGAGAAATGGAGGATCTATGGTCCATGAGAGTTTAATGACTGGGAAATCCAGAATAATATTTTACCTTATTGAATAGAGATGATTCAACTGGGGCTGCTTCTCCAGGCATCTTAATGTCATTTAGTATAAGGATTTTATGCTATGACTGTAACTAAAAGAATTAGGTTTGCCTCCTATAATGTCAATGGGGTCAATTTACCTGTTAACCATACTAGGCTGTTGAATTATATTAATACATCTAAAGTTGAGTGTATATGCAGGAAATGCATTTAAATAGAGTGGAAATCAACAAACTGAAGCAAAATTGTATATCCCACATTGTTAGTTCTGAAGGAACAAATAAAAAGGCAGGTGTGACGATTACTCTATGAAAATCTTTGAATGCATCTATTCAGGAAGTGTTTACAGATTCTGAAGGGAGAATCATATTGATTAAAATTATGATATGGAATAAAATCTTTACTATATGGTGTATTTATGCACCTTTTGTGGCATATGCAGAGTTTTTTAGCAACAATAACAAAAGGCTTAGTTTAAATACATGCTCATGATATTATCCTACACAGGGACTTTAATGCCTTATTGAACCCCAGTTTTAATAAATGATGAAAAGTTTTACCTATTAACAAGCAACACCATGATTTGTTGCATAACTCTTTGGAATTACATGACTTAGTTGACCATCAGAGATTAAAGTTTCCTAACTTGAGTGAATTCACACATTTGGATAAAAAAAAATATAACTTTTACATCAATTGACCACATCTTTGTTTCAAAAACATTGATCCCTCAAGTGGAGAAAATATTAATTAATACAATTATGATTTCAGACCATGCAATGATCCAATTGGATCTAATTGTTCATGAGTACATTTAAGTACTCTAATCAGATGTGGTCATTCAACAATAATTTATTAAAAGATGGAAATTTTATGGAAACTATCCAACAGGTAATTAGAGAGTACTTGTAGTTAAACTTTGGGACCCCTTTGAAACAGCATTAAGAGAGGCTATATATCTATAGAGGCCTACAAACAAAAACAAAAAATCTAACAGAAAGGGAATTGACTACTAAATTAAAGCAATTATTTGCCCTAATAGTTCAAGATTACAATGCCCATCAACAAGAATGGAATAGTCTTTGGTTAAAAAATGAAGCATAATAATAAATAGACAGGTAAAAAATATGAGGAAGCTGAAATTGGTTCAATATCCTCAGAAAATCTGGAAGACTCTTAGCTAATTTATTTAAAAAAACAGAAGCAACAGAATCCAATCCCGGCCCTCCAAGATGAATCTGGTAATAGGGTATTTGATGACCAACTAAAGGTGACCTTAATTATGGATTACTATAAAACTTTTTTTCAAAGGGGATGCCAAATAAAAAAATGCAGACCTGGATAATTATTTGAAGACTAACATTTGTAGATTATATTATAGTGATAAATTGCTCACTAGACAAGAAATTCAAGAAACTATACTATCCCTGCCTAAAAGAAAAGCTACTGGTTTAGATGGCTTTATTCAGAAAATGAAGAAAGCTAGCCACTCTGTATTTTCTTAAAAGCTGATTTGTTTACTTTTTTAAGTATTTCTTGGAATCAACAATCTCCTGTGTTTGCCCATCATTTCACCCACATCGGGCTTCCTCAGGGACCAGGATCTCTGATTCTGGAGCTGATTATTTTCCAGTGGAATGTATCCTCTCAGTTTCCAAAATGAGCTTGTATGATTAGTTTTTCCCCAAGTCTGGCTTTAAAGGAGTGTAGACCCTGGAGTTCTTTCAAATATCATTTACATCATCATAACGGATTACTAGAGCTTTCTGCTTCCCTCTGGCTGTGTCTCAGCTTCTATCATGAGACACAGCCAGAGGGAACCCCAGGGCCTACACTACTTTCAAGCCAGAAATGAAGAAAAACTAATCAGAAAAGTTAATTTTGGAAACTGAGAGGATACATACCACTGGAAAATAATCAACTCCAGAATCACAGATCCTGGCCCCTGAGGAAGCCCGATGTGGGTGAAACAATGGGCAAGCACAGGGGCTCATTGATTCGAAGAAATACTTCAAAAAATAAAATTAAAAAAATCAACTTTTAAGAAAATATGGAGTGGCTGACTTTCTTCATTTTCTGAACATTCCATACTCCAGTCCCACAACAAGCTGTATAGCATATTAGCTGGAAGGGGGCCCATTGACTCTATTTTGTTGTCGTTAGATGGCTTTAAGGCAGATTTTTTTTACTGCCTTTGCAGAGAATCTGCTCCTTTGGATTGAAATAATGATCTCAGAATTGGTGGACACCTAGATGACCTGGGGGAAATCTCTAAAATATTGTAAGAAGCTAAAGTAATTTTGATACTGAAGGAGGGCAAAGACCTTGCAAAACTGGAGTGTTAAAGACTGATAGCCCTATTAACTATGGACTATATATAGAATAGTGGATGGGTGAACATCCACAACAAGGCTGTGTTTCCATCGAGGGAGCTGATGACATCACAGAGACCTCGAGAGCGAAGCTCGAGAGGTCTAGTTGATGTCATCAACTGCCCGAGATGGGAACACAGCCTTAGTTGTGGATGTTCACCCATCCACTGTTTTATATAGTATATGGGTTTTTTTTTTGTTTTACATTGGTTTTTTTTTTTTCACATTTGCTGTACGCACGCACTGCTCCTGTTCCGCCTGGTGCTCCTGTTTCGCCGCTGTTCCCGCCTCCTCCGTCTGGACGGTCAGTTTTCCTTCCTCTGCACAGTTTTAAAATTGTGGAGAAAAAAGTGTGTTCAGAAAGGGAGCCATGTATGGCTTTCCGTGTCCTGACTCCCAACTTCAAAGTCGATGACTCGGCTGCTTGGCGTTCGCTAAATCGCGCCGCCATGTTTTTTTTTTTTTTCTTGAGAGCTACGTCTGAGCCAATCAGGCAGAATGTCAAGGGTAAAAAGTTGTTGTACTATCGATGTGACGTCACATCGATGGTACAACAACTTTTTTGACCTTTGAACTGTACTACAACAAGATTTCAGCAGTTGCTGAAATCCATGCACAATAGGCAGTACCCATATACTATAAAATAATTGCAAAATTAATTGTCAATAGAATTAAAATGGGTCTCACTGAGGCCATCCACCAAGATCAATTTGACTTTATCCAGGGGAGAACTTTGTTCCAAGCCACATGAAGAGTTCAATCCCTATTTCACTACATTAAAACTTAGAAATTAGGGTATTATACTGCAGCTATTAATGCCACCAAAGCTTTTGATGTTTTGGACAGGAAGTATATGCTAGAATGTTTGGGGAAATGGAAAATACCTACATTCTTTATAAGATTAATACGCTTATTATATAGGAAGACAACTGTTAGATTTCTTATTAACTTATATTTAGCACCATTTTTCAAAATGAGAAATGGTGTATGCCAGGAATGCCCACTTTCACCTGTGTTTTTTGTTTTGTGCTTAGAACCTTTTTTAAATTATGTCAGGAGTAACCAGAGGATCGAGAGTGTTAGTTATAAGAATATAAATATTAAGGCCAATGCTTTTGCGGATGATGTGATGATACTGGTACAAAATATACATACATCACTGTCAGCCTTTTTAGGGGAGGTTGATAAATGTTCAAGGGTATCATGTTATAGCCCAAACAAACAAAAATCAGTTATAATGAAATTATTTAATCAAGAGGATTTGGTTGAACAGTCATTGGTAAAATATATCAAATGGGCTAACAGTATTAAACATTTAGGTATTACATTAGTCAGCAATCAAACAGATTTGATTGAAATTAATTTTGATCAGGCAAAAGAAAAAAAATTAAAACTATTCTTAATAACTGGCATAATGCATCTCGTTCCCTATGGGGAAGGATAGATACATTAAAAACAATGGCCCCTCCTTATTTTATGTTTTATTTACAGACAGTTATAAGGTGCCCTAAACTGCTTGGGTTTCTGACATTAGAAAGATATTTACTAACTTTTTGTGGATAGGAGGTAAACCACAAATAGTGTGGAGCCAATTGATTATGCCTAGGATTTTGGGGCGATACAGTTGTCTGGCTTTAGAAACATATAGTATGAGTTATTAATTTATGACTGCATGGGGATGGGCATTCCATTTCAAGTCTGAGTTTATGTGGGAACAAGTATTAGTATTCCTAGAGGATGAATTTTGTATCAGTTCTATTATTTTGGATTCCCAAAAGAACTGCAGGAACCTACCTGCATTATATAGTTTAATTGGGCAATTGATCAGAATAGGCTTTCAAAAATTCTCCAAGGGATTTGTCCCTTGGACTGGCCTTAATATTTGGAGAAATAAGATAATCTGTCCAGAAGGGGTTAAAGGCAAACTTAATAAACTGAATAAATCAAAAATCCAGATATGGGATCAATTAGTAATGGATGGAATGTTTTGTTCCTTACCTAATTCTAGTAGCTATGCTCATCAATCACAGCTATAAATTTTTAGCCTATTTGACTTTGAAGGAAAAGTACAACAATCTACTTAGGAAATGTAATGTAGATTCACATACTAATTTGGAATCTGTGGTAAGGAACAACAACATTGTATTAAAACAAGGAAACCAGTAACTATCAGAAAGGTTGTACAATAGGTTTATAACTGCTAAAAAAGAAAGCCTTACAAGGTGGTTAATATAAGATGGCATAGATAAATTAATACTAACATTATGGAGCAACAATGAAAGCTCTTTAGAGTAAGTTCTTGCAAAGATTACGTATATATGCAAAGAAGAAAGTTACACAGAAGAACATTTTAGATAGAGCATACTACACCCAGATAATAAGTAAAATCATTAAAACAGGAGACAGATTATGTTGGCATCAATGTGGATTATGAGGAAGTTTATTCCATTGCTGGTGGGAATTATCTTATATTCAAGAGTGGTGGGTACAGACTGCCAAATTATTAGCATCCACATTAAAAAAAAAGGAATCCTATCCAAATATAAACTGATGGTTTTTAACTATATAACTAATATCAACCTAGACAAATATGAACATAAAATCCTTGTTCTGAGAACAACAGCAATTGAATGACTCATTCTTGAGAATTGGAATGCCCAACTATTGGGGAAATTCAAAGTGGACCAGTGGTGGTATATGTTATATGAATCAGCCTCATTTGAAAAACTGTGGAATGACGCAAATGAAATTAATGAACTGTCAGGGGACTCATGGAGACAGTTGGAAAAAAGTTTAACCCAATCAATAAGTCTTTAAAATAATGTAGAAAGAGCTAAAACATTGTTCTAGATTAAGGAAACCATGAGATCCTCAAAATAACAATTGTAAACTATGAGAATACTAATGTGCTAGAATTGCTACATCTATATGATGTACTAATTTTTATTTAATGTGGGATACTTTGTTCTCTAGGGGAAGGGAAAAGGGAAGTCCTCATTGTCTGGAAATGTTTTGGCTATAGCACGTAAGTTCTTTTGAAACTTCAATAAACGTTATTAAAAAAAGTAGTTCTGAAGTACCTTCCTATGTTTTATAGCAGATGAACATTTTGTACCATTTTATAACCTGAGCTGCTGCACTGGAGTTGTGCACAGTGAGGCCTCTGCGTGATGACAATCAAATGTCTTGGACATTTATGAAGTAGCTGCTGCTGAATAATCCACTTGGGTAACATAGGATGGGCAAGGGAAGAAGTCGCTGGATTTTTTTTAACCTGGGGGGGGCACAGAAACAGGCATGTGTTCAAGCACGTTCCCCTTGTCAGCAGAAGTCAAGGCCAGCAAGGGGAGTAAGCTGCAGGTTTTTGTTTTAAGTAAGGGGTGAGAAACAGAAATGGGCATGGAGCCCAAGTGAGTACCCCTCCTTGACAGAAGTCAAGGCTCGCAAGAAGAGAGAACCACAGATTTTTTTTTTTTTAAGTTGAGGAGACAGAAGCTGAAATAGACATGGAGCCCACATGAGTTCTCATTGGCAGAAGTTGAGACTGGTGAGGGGAGTGAGCAGCAGATTATTTATTTATTTATTTATTTATTTTACTCCTCCCGCACCTGCCCAGTCTCTCTTTCAGGCCCCCACATGAACTGCCCCACCGCAGCTTCTCCCGACCCCTACTGACCCACATCGCAGCCAGCCCCAAGTGACCCCATTGTATCCCTTCTCTGGGTGGGTCTCTTACCTCCATAGGAGAATGGCCTGGTGGCCAACCAATGATCCTGGCGTGCTGCTGGGATGGCATATCGAGGTCCGGAAGCCCGGTGGTGAGGGTTTTGGTAGGCCGTCACCCAATTGGCCTGGCACCATTTTTCTGCTTTGCTCCCTGAGAGAGACATGCAACTGATGTCAAGGCATACACTGACATCCGTCACTCCCTAGTGTATTGGGGCTGACGTCCTGCTGTGCTCCCAGCTTCAGCCAGGAGTCAGCAGGCGCCGAGTTGCATATCCACCCTCCCCCCTGAGAAGGCGAGCCATCATCAGACGCTCATTTGCTTCTCCCCCGGCCAGCCCTTCAGCAGCCCAAGTCCGTTCCCGAACCCGGGTCGCTGGCGTCACAGACATAAATCCAACCGCTGCACTGATGGGTCCGCAGATTTTTTTCAAAGTCTTGGGAGTGAGAAACAGAAACAGGCATGGAGCTCAAGGGAGTTCCCCTTATCATCTAAAGCCAAGGCTGGTGAGTGGAGTGAGCCCCAGCTTTTTTAAAAGTAAATGAGGAGAAACAGGCATGGAGCCTAAGCGAGTTCTCCTCATACGTAGAAGCCATTGCCAGCAAGTGGAGTGAACCACAGATTTGTTGTTTTTTTTTAAGTCAGTGGAACATAAATAGTGATGGAGCCCAACTGAGTTCTCCCTTATTGGCAGAAGTCAAGACTGGTGAGGTGGGGGGGAGTCTGAGAGATGTGGAGCAGCTGGCACGGGGTCATTTTGTCACAAGACATTATGCCACAGCAATATACCATGCTGACAATACAGCGCAATATAGTGCATGCAGCATGTTTTGTTTTTGAGGGGGGGCTCTGCCCCTGCACCCCCATTACAGGGTGCTGTGCTCCCGACCCCCCCCCAACTAAAAGAACTAACACCAGGGGAGGGGGTTAAAGTAAATATCGCACAAAGTGTGTACAAATGAAACATTTCATGTGTCTGGGACCTGGAATTGAACCCAGTCCCAAACACACTGCCTACTTCCCTTGCTGTCAGTGGCTCATCCTGTCGAGCCACAGCAGCTGCTCAGCAGAACACTGTCCCAGAAGAGGTCTTATCCTCTACCTGGGGCAGTGAGAGGGTGCAGTACCTCACACAGACCCATTTGCAGTATTGCACCCTCTCGCTGTCCTATACTGTGCTGTTTCTGTTTCAGGATTTTGTCGTACGCTATTAAGTGTACGACATATTGTTCCTGTACCAAGTAGGCTGAGCATGATGTTGCTCAGCTGGTTGCTTGGTTGCATCTTGTAGATGAAAGGAGCCAGCTGCACCCTGCTAGGTGTGGCTGCCATCTTTCACTATACAATGTTCCATGCTATCAGTTAGGCTGAACACCATCACTGGATGCTATGCTTACACACCTCTGAAGCCCCTACTCTCTGTCACTATCAGCGTGCTGCTCATTGGGCTGTCAGTGGTGAGCTTCCTGCAGCCTGAGCTGCATTGAATGCTATGCTGACATACCTCTGCAGCCCCTATTCTCTGTCACTATCAGCCTGCTGCTTACTGGACTGTCAGTGGTGAGCCTCCTGCAGCCTGAGCTCCATTGGATACTATGCTGACACACCTCTGCAGTCCCTGCTGTGTCACTATCAGCCTGCTCCTCACTGGGCTGTCAGTGGTGAACCTCCTGCAGCCTGAGGTACATTGGATGTTACACTGACACACACATCTGCAGTCCCTACTCTCTGTCACTGTCAGCCTGCTGCTGACTGGGCTGTCCATGGTGAGTCCCCTGCAGCCTGGGCGGCAATGGATACTATGCTGACACATCTCTGCAGTCCATGCTCTCTGTCACTATCAGTCTGCTCCTCATTGGGCTGTCAAAGGTCAGGCTCCTGCAGCCTGAGCTCCATTGGATACTATGCTGACACACCTCTGCAGTCCCTGCTGTCTGTCACTATCAGCCTGCTCCTCACTGGACTGTCAGTGGTGAACCTCCTGCAGCCTGAGGTACATTGGATGTTACACTGACACACACATCTGCAGTCCCTACTGTCTGTCACTGTCAGCCTGCTGCTGACTGGGCTGTCAATGGTGAGCCCCCTGCAGCCTGGGCGGCAATGGATACTATGCTGACACATCTCTGCAGTCCCTGCTCTCTGTCACTATCAGTCTGCTCCTCATTGGGCTGTCAAAGGTCAGGCTCCTGCAGCCTGAGCTGCATTGGATGCTATGCTGACACACCTCTGCAGTCCCTGCTGTCTGTCACTATCAGCCTACTGCTCACTGGACTGTCACTGGTGAACCTCCTGCAGCCTGAGGTACATTGGATGCTATGTTGACACACCTCTGCAGCCTCCACTCTCTGTCACTATATGCCTGCTGCTCATTGGGCTGTCAGTGGTGAGTCACTGGCAGCCTGAGCTGCATTGGATGTCATGCTGACACACCTCTGCAGCCCCTACTCTCTGTCACTATTGGCCTGCTCCTCACTGGACTGTCAAGGATCAGGCTCCTGCAGCCTGAGCTGTGTTGGATGCTATGATGACACACCTCTACAGCCCCTACTCTTTGTCACTATCTGCCTACTGCTCATTGGGCTGTCAGTGGTGAACTTTCTGCAGCCTGAGCTACATTGGGTGTTACACTGACACACCTCTGCAGCCCCTACTCTATGTTACTATCAGGCTGCTGCTCATTGGGCTGTCAGTGGTGAGCCTCCTACATTCTGAGCTACATTGGATGCTATGCTGCCACACCTCTGTAGCCCCTATGCTCCCAAATAGCCACAAGATGTTTGCTTTGCACTGCAAGCACAATTCAATATCTTGGAGTGGTACTGTGCTGTTTACCATCAGTAATATGTTGTGGTACCATCCTTATACCTCCACAGTAAGAATCTAGTATAAACATTTAACAGTTACCTGTTACCTGAGAGGAAGAGATTTAAAAAAATCTGAAAGTGGTGGTCATCTTTAAAACAAAAATATTTAATCTCTCACTTAGATCAGAAGAATTTCCTGAAGTTTGGAAGTATTTGAAAGTAGTCCTATTTTTTTAATGGGGGGAAATCAAAGTTGGGGAATTATCACCAATATCCCTCCTCCCCCTAGTTTCAAAAATGTTTGAAAAAGGAATCTCAGTCCAATTAAAGCACTACCTGAAATCCCCAAAAAGAATAAATAAATTCTAATTGAGTTTCACACAGTACCACAGTACAGCCTCCGCCCTGGTAAAAGTGGTCAGTGACACCCAGCTCACCCTGGACAGGAGAACATCAATGGGTGCCATCTTTGTGGATCTCTCAAAGGCATTTGATACCCTACACCATGATGTCCTCCTGTCCAGGCTGACTGTGATGGGCATTGTTAGAGTTAGCATCAAGTGGTTCCTATCCTACCTTAAGGGAAGGAAACAGTTGGTCTCCATAGGTAACTATTTCATTTAATTTTGACTTTTTGTACTTGTTAGCTGATGAGCAAAACCGCCCATTTTCACAAGTGACAAGTTAACAAAAAACAATAAGTAAGAAAACAATACAAAACTGATAAAACACAGTACATACAACATGGTTAATGTACAACATAACAACTAACAACACTTGATAACACACAAGTAATGCATTAAGGCAAGTGCATTAGTTCAAAGTTTCCAGTCACAATTTCAATCTATTTTGAAATAATCTAACAGTTGTACAATTGGAAATTTCATCTGGAATCCTATTACAAAATAAGGGTGCCCTGTAAAATATAGACTTTGGGTCAATTGCCTTTTTAAATAAAGGTATTCTGAAGGCATATTTATTTTAATACCCAGTCTCTAATGAGTTTATAAGTCTAGGGAACACTGACTGGGGAATTAATCACTTTATTTAAAAGGAGCCAATTAGGCAATGCACTCTATTTTTATGAGTAGCCACTGCAGGCATTTCAGAGTTGAGCAGCTAGTTTAGGGACCATACTGAATGGGACCCACAGTGAAGTGGTGGTATAGCTTGCTCACATTGAAATTCCAATCTGAAAACTAAGAGGACCCCCTTTTTTCATTGAGTTTAAAGTAAGAAAAGCCAATAGGCAGTTTAATTTTGAATATGTGCCATTTTTTTGGTGGGGGGGCTGTGCACTGGAATCTTGTTTTTATTTGTTATATACCTCACACCAGTAGCAGCCCTCAGCAGGTATGTGAATTATACTTTGTGAGCAATGCAGAGGTTAGAGATTGCTAATTTGGGGAAGTGTGTCACTCCTTTCAGCATGCTCCCTTCCACCACCTGTGAAATTGAGCACTTTACTTAAAAGGAGCCATTTAGGCAATGCACTCTATTTTTATGAGTAGCCACTGCAGGCATTTTAGAGTTGAGCAGCTAGTGTAAGGGCTATATCGAATGGGTCCCACCGTGAAGTGGTGGTATCGCTTGCTCACATTGGAATTCCAATCTGAAAACTGAGAGTACCCCCTTTTTTCATGGAGTTTGGGATAAGAGGCCTCCAATTCCAGTAAATAGCAAGTTGCCCATACTTATATTAATTATGTTTTCCAAAGAAGGACAATTTGAAGCTTTTAACAAAATAAAGTGATGCGTTCTGACTGGAAGGCTTGTCAATGATCTATGCCTAAAATGTACCCTTATGTAACTGTTACTGTACTACCCAATGTATATCTTGTTTTGCTTCTGTACACCTATATTATGTCTGTGCATTTCTGCATATTGTAACCAATGTCCTGTGCTCTCCCGGGTCATGCCTGAAAATAGGCAGGTCTGTTGCCTAGCGCACTTACCCGGTTACCAAAAGCTAATAAATAAATAAAACAAAGGGCACTATTATATGTTATCCTTAACTTTGTTAAAATTCTTTCACTAGTGACCATGTATACTACAAGCCCATAATCCATTGCATTAAAAAGCAAACTATGTTTCAGTATTTTTTGCAACTCAGAGACTAAGTAAGGCCTAACTCTAAACAAGAGTGCCAATCTTCTTTGGACACGTTTTATGACTTTACTGACATGAAGCTCAAAGTATAAACTGGCATCCAACGTAATCCCTAAATATTTAAAACTATTGATCATCTCAATCACTTTCCCATTTAGGTACACAACTGGGGCTTTAAAACCTCTTTTCTTTCTAAGGCCAGTAAAAATCATAGCTTTTTGTGTGTGTGTGTTTAATACCATATGTCTTTCCACCAGCCACCATTGAAATTGATCTAGATCAGTTTGTACTTCCCTCAAAACATCTTGAGGTAAGACCCCAGTACTGTAAATCACTGCATTATCTGCATATAATGTTATTACAGATTTGAGAGTATTCATCCAAATTTGCACCCATTATAACTGGAGTCCCACAGGGCTCAATATTGACCCCGCTGCTATTTTATATATACAATATGTATGAACGACCTACGTTTAACATATCCATCAGTCTTAGTCCACCTACTGTATATGCAGATGCTACAATTATATACACAAGTGATACCTCTATAGATAAAATTCAAAGTAAGCTTCAACATACTTTTAATGAAATACAAATATTTTTCAAAAATCATAAATTAGTCCTCAATTCTTGAAAACATCAAACTGTGTTATTTCACTGAGGGAATAAAAGAACAGAAAAATTGGCTTTGCGTATTGAAGCACATGATGGCACTGTGATTCAACAGGTTCATTTATATAGATATTTGGGAATGTGGCTTGACACCGGTCTGAAATGGGATATTCACATAGAAAAGCTGGTGAAGAACATTGGCGAGAGGTTTGGTGCCCTAAATTGGGTAAAATTGTAGATGTCCCAGGAGAGCAGAACATGGGTAGTGAATACAATAGTCCTGCCAGTTCTCGACTATGGGGACATCATATTATCTGGTGTGGCCAAGAGGGAGTTAACAGGACTTGATGTCTGGTATAACAGGCGCGACTGCTACATACTTGGTGCTCCCTGTGTGGCACATAGTTGCCATCTGTATGCTGATTAAGGATTGCAGAGGTTGAGAGATCAGAGGTATGACCACATCCTCTCATTTACATGTAAAGGAACCTGAGGGCAACTCCCCAAATATATATATATATATATATATATATATCTGCCAATATCATCTACAGAAAGAAAAAAGGCTTTTTTTTTTAAATCAGCAACAGGCCTGAACCTAGTGGTCCCTACATGCAACTTGAAGAGTGATAGAACATCATTTGTCTGTCTAGGGTCAGCGGCCTAGAATAGTATTCCACTTACTCTGAGATCAGTATCTGGTAGGATCAGGGGGGCTGAGATAAAAGCTTGACTTGATAGCAAAGCTAAAGAACCCCTTGTTTCCTGTCAGTCATTTTAACATTTTAATTCTTGGTTTATTTGAAACCACTTTTTTCTTCTTTTTACAATTGATTTTCATTTTGCTGTAACGTTACTGTTTACTTTTTTTTTTGCAAGTTATTTATTGAATTTACTGAGTTTTAATGTTGTATTATCTTGTAACCTAAAACTATGGGGCCTCATTGTAAGTGAGCCTCGGCTTAATAGAATTTACCCTTTGTTCATACTTAATGTGAATAAAAACAATTTACTACTACTAATGCAACTTTAAAGGGACACTGTCAACCACCTTAGGTCTCAAAGTGTCCCTAGTTTAAAAAACACATTTTACGATTGCCGATATTCTATAAAGATTGTTGAGGTAGCTGATAGTTTGATTCTCATTCTTTTTTTCTTTAAAAAAGTGAAAAACAGACTGCCCACCATACTTGTGTTACTGCACTAAAACAGGGTTGTTTACATTCCTTAATCAGCTCCAACTGCATCTTTCCTGGATTTGGCAACACCCACAACACAGTCTTGCCACTAGTGATGCAGTGAGAGTTTAGGAGGCTATTGTATCATGAGTTACTGCACTATTTTGAGGTGTTTCTAATGTTCAGGAAGTATTCAGTAAGAACAGTTCCAAGATTGTAAACATAACAAGGTTGTTTATAAATATACGTTAGCATGCATTTCAGTTCTACTACACAATGAGACCGACAAAACAAACAGCAACATCAATGAATTTTAGAGAAGGTAAGAATCATAAAATGTGGGTTTTAATTAGAAATAATATGACGGAAAACAGGTTGACAGTGTCCCTTTAATGATGTGAGTTATTAAAAACAAAATTAGCTATGAAAGGGGTTTTCAGAATGGATGAGGAAATTTAAAATACACTGATGATGATGATGGAAACTTCAATAAAAAGTACCAACTGGAAAAAAAATACACTGAGGATGAATCTAAGGATGCCAAAAATACATATTTTTTTCTAAAAAAACCTATATGATGAAAATTTTCCCTACTAACAAATATTGTCACTTTGAATAGTAAAAGTATATAATATTATATTTCTAAAATAATTTACTCAATTTAAATTTTTTTGCATAAATAGTCATAGTAATCACACGCGCAAAGCAATAAATTAATGAATTGATAGTTTCTTTCCAGCATGAAAGCACTAAAAATAATAAAATGTATTCATTAATAATATTTGTCAAGGAATGGTAAACTGAGATGGAATGTATCTCATCTCCAAGTGTGTCCTGCAGGGATGGGGGTGATAATTCTATAGCACTGATATATGACCTTGACAGGAAATGTTTACTGTTTTTAGGGCTGCAGGTAGGCGGAACCTGCAGCCCTCTTGCATCAGCTCTAAAAATGAGCTACCAGATTCAGACCATGGAATACTTCCTTTGGAGTTTTTGAATGATCCTTCCATCTTTGCAGCCCTTCAATTTAACCCTTGTAGTGCTGCAGACTGAATATCTGCCCAGGGCTCAATCAAATAGATTCATTTTAGTTCTTTTGGCCAGGGCCAGCCTTAACCATTCTGGGCCCCTGTGCAGCCCCCTGCCAGGCCCCACCACTCCATTTCCAGTGTCCCCCCACCACATCCAACATTTACACCTAACTAACCCTCCTGTCCTGTATAAATAAAGCAGTACCACGTCTGCTAGTTTAACCAGCATCTTTTAATTAGTGCCATTGACTGCATTTAATTATTTGACTTCACCATTGGAAATGAAATTGACTGAGCCTGGAGCAAAAACTTAAGTAAGTAAGGTACTATTACCGTATTCATTTTTGCTAGGACAGGGGCATAATCACTGGACACTCGCACCTCCAATATTCTAATTTGCAAACAATTTAAACAGCTTAACTTTTTCTGGAGGTGTGAGTAAGAGAGAATAAAGAGGATTATCATGAAACACCAGTAAGGTTGCCACCTGTCAATTTATTTACCTGGTGGTCAGGTTCGTAGGGTCCCAATCAGGAAATCCAGTTTTACTCTGTGCTGGTCAGGTTTTTGAGCCATTCTGAGTGCTCACATACTTTTGAAACAGATTTTGCCATATGATTTCATTGTTTCAACTACATGTCCAGGTTACAAACAAATTCTCCTCTCAATATAGCCCTTTGTTTGTGAAAGCAGTCAACCTTGGAAGTGTAAATTATGACCATTAACACCACTAGCACTTACTTAACCTAATCCTTTCCACTGCAGCAAAGCTGCCCCCACCTTTTGTAATAGTAACAGAGCCAGCTGTCTTCCACTTTCATTTGCTGGTAAACATTTTCATCTCTAACAATGTTTAGGCATTTTTAAATGTTTTAAATTATTTTTATTCCTGAAGAAAAAAGTATGGGCCCCCTAAGGTGCAGGGGCACAGTTTGCACCTACCTAAGGCTGGACCTGCTTTCAGCAGCCTAGGGATTAAGAAACAAATACTCTGGACAATCACCTCTCCTCCCCAACCTTGTATTGCTTCAGTGAGTACAAGAAACATATGTGTTCTTTTGAATCTAACTAGGTAAACCAGTTCCAACACTGTTTTCTCAGCTTTTTTTTATTGCAATGTCACTTGCTATCTTTGGAGACTAATACTTTATTGACATGACAGTCAACAGATAACAGCATCTTACTGCAGTGGAGTGTCTAATTATGGTCTTAGTCAACTCTCCCAGTGTGTGTGTGTGTGTGTGTGTGTGAATTCAACATTTCCTTTTAATAATTGATTTATGTTAACCCTCTCTGGACCTAATTTGTGGCATTGGATGTAGGAAGGGTTTAATTGCTATGTAGCTATGTTTTAGGGAGGGAATTACAAAGAATGACAACAGTGTCAGCTGCAGTGTTCCCAAACTGAACAAAGCATTTCCCTGTAGGGCACCCTGTATTTTCCATGTAAAACTGGGCCAAAACTCCTGTACATTTTTCTGTATGCTCAAATCAACACATGTACACAGCTGACTTCATTATGCCTGTCAGTAAACTCACTATAACAAATGTTAAGGCTGTTTTTATTTATTTTAAATGATAAAACTTACCTGCAACATATCGCAGAGTGTTGAAATGCAGGATCTCATTTTCAGAGGGATCCTAATTTTATCCACTTCTACAATGTACTGATACATGCTAGCCTGGCTAAGATACAGTATCTTATTTTCAGTGGGGTCTTACTTTTACTGGTGCTGACTTAAACTATGCATATGTGAGTATGGCACATATGTAGTCATGTCAGTGCTGCCATGATATGGCTGAATATGGGGCAAATGGAATGCTCATGGCTTTATACTTGTAGGAAGTGTAAATAAATGCTTGGCAGCTAATCTTTTGGGGTTTTCAGAGGTTGCAAGGGTCATCCTAGGGAATTACAAAGAATGATAGCTGTGTCAATTGCAGTGTTCCCAGATTGAACAAAACATTTCCCTGTAGGGCACCCTCCTTTTCCCTGTATTTTTCATGTAAGACTGAGACAAAACTCCTATACATTTTCCTGTATGTCAAATCAATACATGTATGCAAATGACTTCATTATGCCTGTCAGTAAAATCGCTATAACAAAAGTTAAGGCTGTTTTTATCTATTTTAAATGGTAAAACTTACCTGCAACATATCACAGAAGATCTGGAAAAATGTTGACATTTCTCAACCTTTACTCTCAATGTTCACGTCTCCAGAACCTCTTGATGGTATTATAGCATTGTTACAATGCACTGACACAGTTGGATAGCCTGGTTGAGATGCAGTATGTCATATTCAGTGGGTCATACTTTTATCCATTTTGTCAATGTACTGACACAGGATGGCTTTGATGAGATGCAGGATTTCTTTTTCAGTGGGGTCCTAATTTTACCCACTTCTTCAATATACTGATACACATTAGCCTGGCTAAGATGCATTATCTCATTTTCAATGGGGTCTCTTACTGGTGCTAACTTAAACTATGCATACTGTATGTGAGTATGGTGCATATGTAGTCATGTCAGTGCTGCCATACTATGGCTGGGTATGAGGCAAACTGCACATGTACAAGTATCACACATGCATAGTCCTGTAATAGCAGCAGTGTCAGTTACATCTGACTCTGGTGCAGCAAGAGCATCTCATATTCTTTTCAATGCTCTTGCCACTCCTAAATGCTTTCCACAGCCATATTGGCTTGGTGCTGGCAAAAGCTAAGGGATGGGCAACACTGAGGACTGCTCTGTCTTCATGTCCACAGTCTGTATTGGCAGGTCAGTTTAGAAGGCCATCAGCTGTCAGCCTGATGATGCAGTGGGTTGAGGCATCTAGCCTTATCTCATGTCATGCCGGTGACCCAGGTTTGGGAACAACCTTGGGTCAGAGAGCTGGCCAGGGGGAGGGTAGGAGCAGGATTGAGCCACGTATTGGCAGCGCTCCTTTCCTGGGGTGGATGCTGTCCCCCCTCTAGTAGGGCTTAAGTAAAGCTGTATCCACCCTCACAGAATTACAGAATCACAGAAATCTGACAGCAGAAAAGGACCTTATCCTCACACAATGTGACTGAAGCAGATTTCTTCAGCTGCAGACAGACAGGGTATAAAAGTCTGTCTATAGTCCGAGAAAGCTGAGCTGCTCTGTCTCTCCCTGCAGCAATCTCTTCAAGAGAGGAATTCTGCCTTTTTACAGTTGATTGCCCCTTGATACACACCATGGTGAGCATGCAAGGACAGTTTTTCCTTCTCCAACCAGGTCTTCCACCAGTAATGCTCCAACCTCTGACCCTCTTGATCTTCATTGCCTTGAGATCCCCATCAAACCAGGGGGATCTCAATTGAGAAGATCTGTGTCATATACAGACCAGAGCAACAGCATCAAGCACTTTAGACACCCCCTTATTATAGGCTGCCACTGTCTCACCCATGCAGACCACATAGGCAGCATCCATACTAGTTAAATCAACCATCATCAGTAATCGCTCTGGGGACAGTCCCCTCAGATGGTGATATCTTACCATCTCAGTAAAGGAAGGGATTTTTTTGGTGGGCCCAAACAAGAACTTCACAGTGTAGTGATCAGACCAAATGACCTGATCACTCATGAGACTGGTAACCTCAAGCCCCAGGGAGAACATCAGGTCATGTATGTGGTTGTGGTGCTTGGTCGCAGAAGTAACCACTTGTGTCTGGCCCACTGATGACATCAACTGGAAGAGATTTTGTCCAGGTTATGAGGATTCATCATTGACCCAGACATTGAAGTCCTCAAGAATTAAACATTTGGGGGACTCCAATATCATGTCAATGATGAAGTCTGCAGTCTCCTGCAGGAATGTCCCTCCAGACCCCAGAGGGTGATAGATGAGGAGGATACTGCAGCCTGCACCTGGACCCCTACATACCACCCCACACTCAAAAGACCTGGGCAATTCCACTGGGTGCACAGTGAAGCCCAAGCATGATCTAAATCAGATGGCCAACCCCCCCCGCCATGTTCCCTCCTCAGGCAGTGTACTATGGAGAACCAGGCAGGGATGGCCACCTCCAAGACTGGTCACATGTCCTCACCCAACCAGGATTCATTATCCCAGGTGACTTTAACATTAACTGGGTTGGCAAGGAAGAAACACCCTTCAGGGATATGGTAGCTACCTCCAACCTAACACAACTTGCCCCTGCCCCACCAGGCATAACTACAAGACAGGTAATGACACCTTCCTTGATTGGCTCCTATCAAACTCATCATCCCTGATCTCCAAGCTCAAGGTTCTACCAGACACATTAAGTGACCACTCCTCAGTCACATTCCTGTGGTCCAACAAATTTACTGAATGCCCACCCACCCTAATTGAAAGCAGGGTCCTGAGGAAGGGCAAACATGGGTCCCTCACCTCTGCCCTCACCCTTCATGACTGGTCCCTATTGACCTGGCACCCACTCTTGACCAGGCCCTCAGCTACTTTATTGATGGTTTCAATGGCATCTGTGATCTCTTTGCCCCACTGAGGAAAAGGAAAATCCAAGGATATGAAAATGGCTGGACTACAGGGGAGCTCCTCTCCCAGATGAAAGAAAAGGATAGCCTCTGGAAAAAAGCCAGGTCCACATGTAGCATGCATGACTACCAGTGCTACAGAGCAGCAAGAAACCACTGCACTAAACTCATCCACTAGCAAAAGCCAACTTTCACAAGGTACAGCTTAGCAATTCTTGGGGTGACGGAAAGAGGTTCTGGGAGAACATCAAAAACCTCCTTGGGAAGGATGACAAGGAGCACCCTCATCTGCTCAACATCAGCAACTCCCCCACAACTGACCCACTACTTATAGTGGACTTTTAACACAGCCTACACTGACCTGACCTGACCTCGGTATTACCACCTGACTACCTGATCCCTGCTGCCAACCATCCCATTTGAAGGCCACTCAATAACACACACCCAGACTTCTACATCAAGAGGGTGATGGTGAAGGAGTCCTTAAAACATGTAAAAAAAAAGTGTTAGGCCAGACCAGGATGGGCAGTGATGCGATGGACATGAAACTCCTATCCCTCACACTTGATGTTCTCATAGTGCCTACAACAAAGTTACTCAACAAGTCACGGGCCCTGGCTCAATTCCAGGAGATCTGGAAGCAGGCCCTTGTGACACCTGTGCATAAAAATGGAGACAAGACACTAATAGCCAATGTACACATGGGAACAAATGGAGTCCAGCACAAGGTCAGGATGCAAAAGTTCAATCCAAATATTTATTGTTACAGCAGGAAAAATAAATGGACTGAATACAGAAAAATAAAGAAACCAAAACAAAAGTTTATAATGATTCCATAGTTAACATCACCAAGGAAATCAGAGTCACCTAGAAGCAGGCTAGGTAACTGGTAAGTTCATCTCCCTACCACCAACTGATTAAAGACATTCTTCGTACATCTTTATACTAATTTAAGGTCACATGTCGAAATAAGCTCCTCCCACAATAGAACAATTCTTACAGCCAGAAGATAGAAGCTTTAAATATTAACTTGGGTTATAGTTTACACATGTTTTTTAAAAATAAATAGATTGCTTTTTCATCCCTTAAAGTTATTAATTTCTTGTATTTCATTCTTTTTACCAATTTTTAAGGTGAACCATACTCCTCCCATCAGCACTTTTACCTTCCTTCTCGTTCTTTCCCTATCTCTCTCTCTCTCTCCCACCTTCTTTACACAGGTCTGATTCATAATACGTATGCTGATGATGCCTGACTCTCCCAATCTGCTTGTAATATTGTCATCTGGTATATTATGACCTGTCTGATATCCCACATGTATTTTTCGTACACATGTTACTGATTTACTGTCTCTTCCAAACTGCTGTACTACTGTCATCTGTTGTGATACCCCACATGTATTTTTGTGCTTTGTTTACCCTTGCCTGTAACCTGTCATTGTCCAGGACCACCTTGAAAATAAGCTTGCTCAATGGTGTCTATGCTTGGTTAAATAAAGTTTGATTGATTGTCATAAATAGGGTGGAGCAAGGGCAGTCAGGCTCTAAAGACAGACAAGTTGCTGAAGGGAGGTGCTGGAGCTTAGATTATACCAACAGCCGCAGGTCAGTTGCTGTCCTTAAATATTCCTCTTTCTTATTTTCCCTTCTTGCATGAGTCAACAGTGCAGCCAAACAAAAACAGGTAGCTAATAATGTACCCCCAAAGGAAACAAATCTGCTATTTAGGGCAACACAGATAAAATCTTGTGACTGCAAACACTCAAGCGACTCATTTAAAAAACATTGTAAGCTGTAGTCCTACCAGACATTTGCAATATCCTTTACATTTCATTTAAACATTTGTCAGTGCATGCACAACATTCCCAGTGCTAATGTGTAGGTGCTATCTCAAAGATACAAAACAGTTTTTACAGCAGCGAGCAAAACAACTCATTACTGAGAGCATTCTCACGATTGCAGAGTCCCTCTCGCACATTCGCACAGTGCGAACATGCACACTATTGTGAAGCAGCTCTGCTAAAATTAAACATATTCAACCATCAGGATGGGCTTGTGAGAACACCTCAGGGCTGGAAAACATGAGAAAAAAAAACAGATAGAGTAAACAGAGACACAAAGAATACCTACAGGTGGCCACTCTGTAAGTAGGGAAAGACAAGGAAAATATAAAGATATAGTGAGGGAAAATAGAGTTAGCTAGACTAATAGCAGACAGGTACTGTTGCAACAGATTTCTATATGAAGCTAAAGAAAAGAGCTCTTTTCTCAGCCCAAGAATCACATAACCATTCTGATATTCAGATAAATAACTATTATTACAGGGGACCTGGAAGTATTGATAACAAAACAAAGGTAAGAGACAGACATCCTCTATCACAGTCTCCTCCCCACCTAGGAGAAAAACACAGGTTTTCAGTTTACATGTCTGCTTTATTCCACTAATCCAAACCAATAATCATGACCAGATGTGTAGAGCTCTCATAAGGAGAGATGGAGCTCCAGACCACCCTCTCTCGAAGTTCCACTTCGGGGTCCCATAACTACAAATCTAAAAGGATTCTGAGAGCATATACAGAATATGCCCTCCAAAGTTTATTCATACAATACCCTGAGGTCTACTCCTGTCTATTTGGTTACATCTGCTCCAAAGCGAGGCATGAAATCCACGTTACTGTTTGCTTTTCCTGATCTATGCCTGAAAGAAAACTTGTATGACTGTAGGGTCAAGTACCATCTCATAATCCTCGAGTTGTTATCTTTCATTTTCTGAATCCAACACAGAGGATTATGGTTGGCCCAGACCTCAGACTCAGTTCCCCACAGATAATACCGTAGTGTTTCTACTGCCCATTTGAGTGCCAAACATTCCTTTTCTATGGTGGAATATTTGGTTTCTCTAGTATGTAATTTTCTGCTTACATAAAGTATGGGGTGTTCCTTCCCTTCCTGAATTTGAGATAAAACTGCTCCAATACCAACATTGGAGGCATCGGTTTGCACAATAAAGGGTTTGGAAAAATCAGGACTTCTTAGTACTGGAGCCAAACAAAGGGCAGCCTCTATGGCACAAAATGACTCTTCACACTCAGTGGTCCAATTACTTTTGTGGATTTATTCTTTTTGTTAGTTCAATCAAG
This sequence comes from Neoceratodus forsteri, assembly GCA_016271365.2. Classification (NCBI taxonomy): domain Eukaryota; kingdom Metazoa; phylum Chordata; order Ceratodontiformes; family Ceratodontidae; genus Neoceratodus; species Neoceratodus forsteri. The sequence continues at coordinate 217,179,078 of JADMNL010000022.1, forward strand.
GGATTGGCCAAAGTAGTGAATTGTGGCACAAAACGTCTTTAGTACCCCACTAAGCCCAAAAAAGAATGTACATGTGTTTTTGTAACAGTGTGGGCACTCTTTGCTACTGCATCAACTTTTCCCACTTCGGGTTTTACTTGCCCTTCTCCTATCAGAAACCCAAGCTATTTTGCCTCCTTCACAGTAAGGGAGCATTTAGCAGGGTTGATAGCGAGGCCAACCTGTATAATGGTTGTCAGTACAGACAGGGAGGGTACCTAGGGATTGGTGAGAGGCACATGTGGTGCCAATCCATAAAGGTGGGTCGAGGAAAGTACCAGGTAACTATAGACCCATCAGTTTGACCTCGGTGGTGGGAAAATTATTGGAGAGTATACTAAAGGAACGATTGGGGGTGTACTTGGAGGAGGTGGGAGGTCTGGATAGTCACCAACATGGGTTTGTGCCAGGTAGATCATGTCAAACCAATCTTGTGGAGTTCTACGAATGGGTAACATCAGAACTGGACAGGGGAAAGCCTGTGGATGTATTATTCTTGGACTTCAGCAAGGCGTTTGATTCTGTCCCCCACAATGGCCTGGTGGAGAAACTGATGGGGTTAGGAGTGGGCCCTTTGATGGTCAGATGGATTGAAAACTTGCTAGCTGGAAGCACCCAGAGAGTAGTGGTCTGTGGGGAGCTCTCGAACCCTAGAGAGGTTGGTAGTGGGGTACCGCAGGGCTCGGTCCTGGGTCTGATCCTGTTTAATGCATACATATCGGACATCAGGGAGGGTATAGGGTGTGAAATGAGTTTCTTCGCTGATGACTCCAAGATGGGAGCAGTAGTTGAGGGGGGAGAAGAGGGGAGGTTGGCCCTGCAAGGGACCTGACACCCTGGAAGCGGGCTCACACATGGAAATTAAATTTCAATATCACTAAGTGCAAGGTGTTGCATCTTGGGCGGGAAACCCTAAACACAGGTACACCCTGGGAGGGGAGGCGCTGGAGGCCTCAATAGGGGAAAAAGACCTAGGGGTCATGGTGGATGCATGTATGAATAACTCTGAGCAGTGCAGGAGAGCGGCTAGCAAGGCAAACAGGATGTTGGGATGCATCGTAAGGTGGATCACCTCTAGGAGCAAGGAAGTGATTCTGCCGCTGTACAATGGACTGGTTAGACCACACCTTGAGTACTGTGTACAGTACTGGAGACCACACTTGAAGAGGGACATACAGCTCCTGGAGAGGGTACAGAGGAGGGCAACTAAGATGATACAAGGCTAGGGATTTGACGATGAGGACAGACTTGAGGAGCTCTGCCTGTTTTCATTGGAGGAGAAGAGAGACAGGGGACATGAATGAGGTCTTCAAGATACCTCAAGGAATAGATAGGGTAAACATGGAGGGACCTTAGACTAAAGCAGGGAGGTATCACCAGAGGGCATGGTTTGAAGTTGGAAGGTGGAAGGGTGAGGGGGGAAAAGAGGAGAAGGTTTTTCACTGAGAGGGTGGTGGACCCTTGGAATGCACTACCTGGTGAACTGGTTCAGAGATCCACAGTGGAGGGCTTCAAGAGAGGGTGGGACAGACACAGAAAGTGGATGTATCAGATGATGGCCTGTCCCACGGGGGTGGGGATGGATGATAGGGGTTTCTGGAACACAAGGGAGGGGAGGGCCTCGGCACCGAACTAGGGATCACAGGTTTGAGCAGACTCAATAAACCGTAAGGCCTAATCTGCTGGCAAATAGTATGTTAGTATGTACATTTGTGAGATGCTTGATATGGTCTTCCCAAGAGGGGCTAAAGACAATCACATCATCTAGATAAGATGCACTGCACTCTAGATGTGGTCTCAGGAGTTTATCCATCAGTCTTTGGAAAGTGGCTAGGGCTCCATGAAGACCAAAGAGCATCATGGTAAATTGGAAAGATCCCAAAGGGGTGCTAAAGGCAGTTTTATCTCTGGCCATGGATTATGTGCACAAGGCTCTGGATGACGGCAGACTTGTGGGGTCCATGTACATTGACCTCACTAAAGCCTTAGACACTGTTAACCACTCTCTTCTCCTGGTACAGCTGCAAAACCTGAGGGTGGCAGCCAATGCCACATGTTGGTTCCAGGACTACCTGACACACAGAAGCCAATGTGTCAAAATTGGGCAAACAGTATCTAGCTACAGAGAAGTATCCTTAGGAGTTCTCGAGGGGTCAATACTGGGGCCCCTACTTTTCAGCCTCTTTTTAAACAATCTTCCTAAAGTATGTGACACTAAACATATCCTATATGCTAATGATGCTGTTCTCCTTAACAGCAATACATTCCATGGTGCCCTCCAATCCGAACTACAGAACTCCTTCAACAAATTTGAGGACTGGTTCAGCAAGTATAAACTTCTACTAAATTATAAAAAGACCAAGGCCTTGCTTATATCCAGTCCCCAGTACAAAAAGAGGCTCCCCGGTCATCTCCAACAAAGTCAGTGAACCGTTGGAACAAGTGCACTTGTTCAAGTTCCTGGGGGTCACTCTAGATGACACCCTCACCTTTACGCAACACATTGACTCAGTTGTGAGGGTAGTAAACACCAAATTGGGTGTTCTTTATAGACACAGAAAATACCTTACACCGGAGGCCCTCTACCTTTCAGTCTCCAGCTCCATCCTATTAGCCATCAATTATAGCCTAGTGGTCTATGGAGCGGCAATGGATATGGCACTCAAGAGGCTTCAGACTGCTCTCAATAAAGTCTTTAGGCTCACTCTGGCTGCAGATCGCTTCATGCACACTTGCTGTCTGTATGAATGGACTAATTGGCTGCCGCTAAAGAACAGGATCAAGTTCCAGACCTGCCTCCTGGGTAGGAAGGCATTACTGGGCAAAACCCCACCCTGCGTAACTAATATCTTCTCTCTGACTGCCACCATGTACTGTCACCAGAGGTAGGGTGAGAGGGACCCTATCTGCACCCTTCCATCGTACCATATTTGGACAACATGCCTTCACCTATAGAGCCCCCCCCAGTGGCTCAGTGAAATCCCTGCACCCATAATGGCCTCCAGATTGCCTGTTTCAATTCAAAACTGGCCTAAGGCAGCACAGTAAGTCAATCACAGAGTGTGACTGCCTCTGAAGGCTAGCCATCTGCCTCCCCAGTCCCTTGAGTTGCCCATAAGGCAGCACTGCTGCACCTCTCCCCACTGTTCAGCATGTGTACCCACCTTAGCAGAGACTCTACTCTTTTGTTATGTGCCCACCCTCATTTTACCACACAATGCCCTGCATGACCATTTAGTTAAGCACTTCTCCACCACATTGCCTCCTTCAAACTCTCACTTCTTCCCCCTAGCACCTACCAGCCACATGTTCAACCTCCTATCTTGACAAGGCCCCAATTTGAAGCTGCTTCCTCTCCAAAGCCCATACTTAACTCGATAGGGGTCTGCCCCATGTACTCCCACCACTGCTCTCTATCTCACTTACTGACGCTGTACTAAATCTGCAGTACTAGTGATAATTACTGTAGTATTGTACCCAAGGTATGAATTATAACTGTGTCATGTACTGTAATTCGTCTATTGTATGTTAACCTGATGTGGAACCTTTGTAAAAGAGCTTGTGCTCAAAGGGCTTTTCCGAATACCAAATAAATAAAAAATAAATAAATAAAAAAGGTCTCCATAATGCAAGCCAGGTGAACTGAAGAAATCACGTCCGTAATAATTGCAGTCTTGTTCTTTATCAACCTAGCATTGCACAGCTCTGCCTGAAGAGGGTTGCTGGAAGTTGCTGGCCCTCCAGTTACCTGCCCACTCAGTCTGGTTGTAACCCTGGGGACAGAGACCAAACATGCTGAGCCTCTCTCTAGGTTCCATCCAATCCCAGGGCATCTCCTGCATCTAACTACCCCTACACCCCTCACCTCTGCCTCACCCTCTGCACCATGTCACCATTGACCAATGCATGCCCTTGTGATGCCTACCTCCCTACAGTGCCTTACTGTTGCATCTGACACTAAGAGGTCAGAAATGGGATGCAGATCATGCAGCATAGGTTAGGCATGAGGGCCCAGATATTCAAAAGGGTTGCACCATGTGCAATCCACTGATGCGCCCTGACGCAATATTCAAATGGGAAAAGAGTGCGGCACAAATCCCGATGCACCAGAGCGCATCAGTAATGTATGCAGGAGCTGGTGGGGTGTGCCCATGCTTACTCTGCACTGCTCAATATTCAGCCCGGGATGTGTGGAGCCATGCATGCGCAACCCCTACCTGCGCCAGCACAAAGTTAAGCAAAAAAAAAAAGGAGCAAGGGCTGGCCACCCACAGGTGAGCTGCTGTATTGCAGGGCACAACACGGCAGCTGCCACCTGTAAGTGGCCACCTGAGCTCCGGCTGCACCTCCGTGGTGGCGCCCACCCCCCCATGTCCAATCGCGGGCATCAGTGAAACATAAAGGAAATCCTAAATCCCTGGTGGTCCAGTGGACTGCTGTCTGCCTGATGGCGAGCTTCAGTAATTAATAAAATTCCCCTATACTCCTGGTGGTCCATTGGACTGCTGCCCGCCCGATCACGGGCTAAGTAAAAATGATTATTCCTATATCCCGGGTGGTCCAGTAGACCGCTGACAGCCCGATCGCAGGCTGAAGTATAAGAAATCAACTTATTTCCCTGGTGGTCCAGTGGACCGCTGACAGCTCGATCGTGGGCTGAAGTATTAGAAATAAACTTATTTCCCTGGTGGTCCAATGGACTGCTGACAGACCGATTGCAGGCTGAAGTAAAGATAAAGAAACCCATATCCCTGGCAGTCCAGTGGACCCCCTCCCCACCCGCACACTGATCCCTACCACCCTGCTCCCTCCCCAGTCAGCGGCAGGCAGCAGCACCTACCGCCTGCCACCCCGCGAGCCCGCCAACTGACCACGCCAGTAGGGCTGTACTCCCACTGGTCCACAGCATGAGCCAACTGGGCGTGCAGTCCATACCGTACTACACATTCCAGATATGTGAATGGATCCATTCCACGGTATGGCTGCATGCCCATTGGCTCACGCCAGGACCACTGCGGCAGACAGCCCCACTGACAGTGTCGGGCAGCAGGCGGCGGGTGGCAGGCAGGTGGTGTTGCCACCCGCCACCAACCAGGGGCAGTGGGGCGGGGGATCAGTGGGTGGTGGGGAAAGGGTCCACTGGACCGCCAGGGATATGGGATCCTTTATCTTTTACTTCAGCCCATGATTGAGGTGTCAGCAGTCCACTGGACCACCAGGGATATTGGGATCTCTTTTATGTTACTAATGCTTGCAATTGGGCTGTGGGGCACATTGCCGCGCTGCAGGGGGTGTTGGTCCCCAATGGCTGCTGCCTGGCAGGGCACCAGGTGCAAGTTACCAGGGATCGGTGCACCTGCATGCAAATGGGGCTATGATGACATGCAAATGGCCCCATTTGCACCTTGCATAAATTATGGCCCCATTTGCATGTCAACTTTTGAATATCGCAGTTGATACACCTTGCACAATGGAACTTGCGCTAGTGCATTCCCATGCTCCACTCTGGCCACTGGCACTGGCACAGTGTCACTGCGCCATGCGCACTGCAGGTGGCCAGGGTGCAATATTCAATGCTGCTGAGCCATGGCGCAGCTCCATTGAATATCGCACAGTCCACGCCCCTTCGCAGCTAAGTTGAGCTGCACCCAAGCTTGTGCCACAGCCTGGCACAGTTTGAATATCTGGGCCTAGGTGCCAGAATTTCTACACAATCCTGTGCAAGCAATACATCAACTAGCCTAAATCTGCTCACCTAAGCTTGTTCTTAAGTTAATTGTTGTCCTTACGGGACTATCAATCTTTACACATCGAATTAAGCATACACCTAATACAGTTTAAAACTAAACTATATATATATATATATATATATATATATATATATATACAGTGTGTATATATATATATATATATATATATATATATATATATACACACACACACACACACACACACACACACATACATATAGACACACACACACTAATTATACCTTATTTTTGGAAACTCCTGCCTCTAGATGTGATCATCTACACCATTCAGCTTTTCACAATAGAGCTAATCACACATATCAAACCATGCATTCACTAACTTGCTCCTAAATATAAATAACTAAATTTCTAAGTTTCAACACCACCCTTCACAATTCCACCCCTTATCCCACAGACCATAACTCACCCAACCCCCAAAAACACAAACTCAAAGTTTTAAAAACTCTAGCTAGCTATCTTACACTCATAAACTGACTGCCACACTAACTAAGATTACAAAGAGCTATATTTTAACAAATATTGTGGAATAATTTAAAAGGAGAATCTATCCCAGTCTATCCAAGGCTCAAACTTATCATTCTTTCAGTTCATCCTCTCTGAAATGGTAGGTTAAATTTCAAAAGCTGTGCTTTCACCACAATAAAATTGAAAGAAGCAAGTCTGTCAGGGGGCTCTTTCACTCTGCTGTCTCACAGCAGACTGAACTTTTCATGTACTACAAAGAGCTTTCATTCTTATAGGATCCAGGTAGTACAAAGTATTTGGAAAAGGACAAACTTACTTATAAATAAAGAAATGATAAACAACATAAAGAACTTAAAAAAGCTAAATACTGTATATATAGGGGGCCGAATCTAGTAAAATGTTAACATTTTTACTTACAAAAAAGGAACAGTCAAATGATAACACATTTACTAGATGGAAGAGGCAAAATGTGTATGACAGATATCAAAATGGGAGGGGCCATAGCAGAAGCATATAAAGATATATATCAGAAACAATTAATACCATCAGAGGAAACAATTAAGGAATATGTAGGGAAAGTTACCTTATCACCCTTGATATGTGATGACAATAATTTTTCTATAGCAGAAGTAAAGAATGTAATAGAAAATATGCCTAAAAATAAAAATCTGGGTATAGACGGTTATAGTAGTGAATTTCATATGACTTTTAAGGAGGAATTAGTACCATGAATCAACATGTTCTAGGAAATGACCACGAATGAGAATCTACTTCCCCAAACCATGGAAGAAGCAAAGATTATTCTTATTTTAACCCTTACACTGCCAAGGTTTTTCTGAAAATTGCCATATCCCTGCTGCCAGAGGTTTTTTCACTGGGTTTGTACACTTATCGGTTATGATGTTATTACATAATTTTTCTTAATTCCCTGGTAAACTTTTTTGGAAGGGTAGTAAGAAACTAACACAACTATAATTCAAAGTGAAAATATAACTTTTCCAACAAAGACATTTGGAGATATATATGTTTATTTAGTGAAATTTCAATTGTTTTTGCGAATTTGTATTCGCAAAAAATATTGAAGTTTGTAAAAACGTTAAAATCGGTTGCATCACTGATAAAAATTGTCTAAAATGTAACTAATTTTCACTTTCAGGCTACAAATTATTTATATAAACACAAATTTCACATTGGTTTCTCACCTACAGATTATGAGAGTGACCAGAACGGACCATCTATGGTAGGGCCATGCTGGCCTATGGGGGGTTACCTATTGGATTTTGGGGTACACGTCACAAAATCCATTAAGAAAAAGTAAGAAGTAGCCTGTTTCACATGATAGGGAAGTGAATGAGTAAATCAAGGGCCAGATTGCACCTATAGCTACCTACCCAGGGTCACATGACCAAAAACAAGATGGCTGACACCATTTAGCCATTTTCTGTGTCAAAATGCTTGTGACTCATTTATTGAGATCACTAGATCATAAAAGTGGTAAATGTCAATGGATTACACCCTTTCTTATGGCAGCAGTGGCTTGGATGAAATTTCTGATCCCTAATTTCACATTATAGACCCACTTGCAGATAGCCGGGGTGCCATACCCAACCACCCCTGGTATGTCCATGCTGGCCAATGGGGTGACCACCTATTACATTATGGGGTGCCTGCCAATAAATTCAAAAAGGAAAAGTAAAAAGTAGCTTGTTTTACATGGTGGGGAAGTGAATGAGTAAATCAAAGCCCAAATTGTACCCATAGCTACATCCCCTGGGTCACATGACCAAAAACAAGATGGCAGCTACCGTTTCATCATTTTCTGTATCAAACTGCCTATCTTACACATTTATTGTGATAACTACATTATAAAAGTGGTAAATGTCAATGGATTACACCTTTTCTTACATCTGCCAGGGCTTGGATGAAATTTATGATCACTAATTTTACTTTATAGACCCACCAGCATATAGCTGGGGTTCCATACCCAACCACCCCTGGTATACCCATGCTGATCAATGGGGTGTCCACCTATTGCATTATGGGTTACATACCAATAAATTGAGAAAGGAAAAGTAAGATGTAGCCTGTTTTACATGACGGGGAAGTGAATGAGTAAATCAAGGCACAGACTGTACCCATAGCTACATCCCCTGGGTCACATGACCAAAAACAAGATGGCTGACACCATTCAAACATTTTCTGTATCAAACTGCTTCTGTTACACGTTTGTAGGGATAACAACATTATAAAAGTGGTAAATGTCAATGGATTACACATTTTCCTACATCTGCAGGGGCTTGGATGAATTTTCTGATCCCTAATTTCACATTACAGACCCACTTGCAGATAGCCATGGTGCCATAACCAACCACCCCTGGTATGCCCATGCTGGCCAATGGGGTGTCCACCTATTGCATTATGGGGTGCATGCTAATAAATTCAAAAAGTAAAAGTAAAAAGTAGCCCGTTTTACATGACAGAGAAGTGAATGAGTAAATCAGGGCCCAGACTGTACCCATAGCTACATCCCCTGGGTCACATGACCATAAACAAGATGGCAGCTACCGTTCAATCATTTTCTGTATCAAACTGCTTCTCTTACACATTTATTGTGATAACTACATTATAAAAGTGGTAAATGTCAATGGATTACACCTTTTCTTACATCTGCAGGGGCTTGGATGAAATTTATGATCACTAATTTTACTTTACAGACCCACCAGCATATAGCTGGGGTGCCATACCCAACCACCCCTGGTATACCCATGCTGACCAATGGGGTGTCCACCTATTGCATTATGGGTAACATACCAATAAAATGAGAAAGGAAAAGTAAGATGTAGCCTGTTTTACATGACGGGAAGTGAATGAGTAAATCAAGGCACAGACTGTACCCATAGCTACATCCCCTGGGTCACATGACCAAAAACAAGATGGCTGACACCATTCAAACATTTTCTGTATCAAACTGCTTCTGTTACACGTTTGTAGGGATAACAACATTATAAAAGTGGTAAATGCCAATGCATTACACATTTTCTTACATCTGCAGGGGCTTGGATGAATTTTCTGATCCCTAATTTCACATTACAGACCCACTTGCAGATAGCCGGGGTGCCATAACCAACCACCCCTGGTATGCCCATGCTGGCCAATGGGGTGTCCACCTATTGCATTATGGGGTGCATGCCAATAAATTCAAAAAGTAAAAGTAAAAAGTAGCCCGTTTTACATGACAGAGAAGTGAATGAGTAAATCAGGGCTCAGACTGTACCCATAGCTACATCCCCTGGGTCACATGACCAAAAACAAGATGGCGGATACCGTTCAATCATTTTCTGTATCAAACTGCTTCTGCTACACATTTATTGTGATAACTACATTATAAAAGTGGTAAATGTCAATGGATTACACCTTTTCTTACATCTGCAGGGGCCTGGATGAATTTTCTGATCCCTAATTTCACATTACAGACCCATTTGCAAATAGCCAGAGTGCCATACCCAACCACCCCTGGTATGTTCATGCTGGCCAATGGGGTGTCCACCTATTGCATTATGGGGTGCATGCCAATAAATTCAAAAAGTAAAAGTAAAAAGTAACCCGTTTTACATGACAGGGAAGTGAATGAGTAAATCAAGGCTCAGACTGTACCCATATCTACATCCCCTGGGTCACATGACCAAAAACAAGATGGCGGGTACCATTTGATCATTTTCTGTATCAAACTGCTTCTGTTACATGTTTGTAGGGATAACTACATTCTAAAAGTGGTAAATCTCAGTGGCTTACAACTTTTCTTACATCTGCAGTGGCTTGGATGAAATTTCTGATCCTTTATTTTTCATTACAGACCCAACTGCAGATAGCTGGGGTGCCATACCCAACCACCCATGGTATGTCCATGCTGGCCAACGGGGTGTCCACCTATTGCATTATGGGGTGCATGCCAATAAATTCAAAAAGTAAAAGTAAAAAGTAACCCATTTTACATGACAGGGAAGTGAATGAGTAAATCAAGGCTCAGACTGTACCCATATCTACATCTCCTGGGTCACATGACCAAAAATAAGATGGCGGCTTCCATTCCATCATTTTCTGTATCAAACTGCTTCTGTTACACATGTATTGTGATAACTACATTATAAAAGAGGTAAATCTCAATGGATTACAACTTTTCTTACATCTGCAGGGGCTTGGATGATTTTTCTGATCCTTAATTTTTCATTACAGACCCACATGCAGATAGCCGGGTGCTATACCCAACCTCCCATGGTATGTCCATGCTGGCCAACGGGTGTCCACCTATTGCATTATGGGGTGGATGCCAATAAATTCAAAAATAAAAGTAAAAGTTGCCTGTTTTACATGACAGGGAAGTGAATGAGTAAATCAATGCCCAGAATGTACCCAAAGCTACATCCCCTGGGTCACATGACCAAAAACAAGATGGTGGCTACCGTTCAATCATTTTCTGTATCAAACTGCTTCTGTTACACGTTTGTAGGGATAGCTACATTATAAAAGTGGTAAATGTCAATGGATTACACCTTTCCTTACATCTGTCGGGGCTTGGATGAATTTTCTGATCCCTAATTTCACATTACAAACCCACTTGCAGATAGCCGGGTTGCCATACCCAACCACCCATGGTATGCCCATGCTGGCCAATGGGGTGTCCACCTATTGCATTATGGGGTGCATGCCAATAAATTCAAAAAGTAAAAGTAAAAAGTAGCTCGTTTTACATGACAGGGAAGAGAATGAGTAAATTAAGGCCCAGACTGTACCCATAGCTACATCCCCTGTGTCACATGACCAAAAACAAGATGGCAGCTACCATTTGATCATTTTCTGTACCAAACTGCTTCTGTTACACATTTTTGTGATAACTACATTATAAAAGTGGTACATGTCAATGGATTACACATTTTTCTTACATCTGCAGGGGCTTGGATGAAATTTATGATCACTAATTTCACATTATAGACCCACCACCACCATTTTCACTCCCTCTATAGCTGGGGCCATACCCAACCACCTAGGAAGGCATGCTGGCACATGAGGTCACACCTATTGCATTATGGGTTACATACAAATAAATTCAGAAAGTAAAAGTAAGTTGTAGCCTGTTTTACATGATGGGGAAGCGAATGAGTAAATCAAGGCCCAGACTGTACCCATATCTACATCCCCTTGATCACATGACCAAAAATAAGATGGCGGCTACTGTTCAATCATTTTCTGTCAAACTGCTTCTGTTACATATTTGTAGGGATAACTATATTATAAAAGGGGTAAATGTCAAGGCATTACACCTTTTCTTACATCTGCAGGGGCTTGGATGAAATTTCTGATCCCTAATTTCTCATTAAAGACCCAACTGCAGAAAGAAGGGGTGCCATATCCAACCACCCATGGTATGCCCAATCATGTCAATGGGGTGTCCACCTATTGCATCATGAGGTACAAGTCAATAAATTCAAAAAGGAAAAGTAAAAAGCAGCTTGTTTTACATGTTAGGGAAGTGAATGAGTAAATGAAGGCCCAGACTGCATCCATATCTACATCCCCTGGGTCACATGACCAAAATAAGATGGTGGTTACCGTTCAATCATATTCTGTATCAAACTGCTTCTATTCTAAAACCTGTGGAGAAAAACCCTACCCTTTTCCTATTCAAAATACCTGTGGAGAAAAACCCTATCCTTTCCCTATTCTAAAACCTGTGGAGAAAACCCTACCCTTTCCCTGTTCTAAAATCTGTGGACAAAAAGCCTATCCTTTCCCTATTATATAACACATCATGAAGTCCACTATCCTTGACAGGACGGTGTCTAAAGTCCGGTAGGGAAATGTCCTGCCGAGTCTTCTCTGAGACATTGACAGTTGCAAGATAGCTGATCAGGGAAGGAGACATAGGAATCTGTGGTTGCAGGAGCCTAGTTTCCAGATCTGAAACCAGTTCTGACCTGGCCCCCTGCCACCAAGAGTGAATCAGGGTCTTGAAATCTGAAGTAGCCAGGGGTTTGGGAGGTGGATCCTGTTGAGACTGGGGGGAGGAGGAGGAGGGGCGTCCAGTGGAGGATAATACCCTTGAAACCCCATGTAGTTGGAGTAAGGGCAAAATCCAGGGTAGAACTGCCCCAAATGACTCCATTCTGGAGTGGAGCACCCCGGGTAGGGATCCCTTGGATACCCAAAAGGGTAATGCGGGACAGTTCAGGGTTGATTATAAGCCCCCCAATGTCAGACCTGGCATCAGAGGAATCCACATCGGACCCGCCATTGTGTAGATGGGGGAGGGTCCGGCGTTGATACAGCCCACGGCAGGGTCACCAATGTCGTAACCGGCACAACCTAACCTGGCACTGGAAGGGGTTCTGTTGGTCACGTGACGTTGGGCGGGTGGTCCCCCTTCAGGTATTGCTAGAAAAGTCTGCCGTGCGGCCCGATGCCAGGTGGTGCAAGTCCTATATGTGATGACCTACTGATGGAACCCTCTCGAAGTAAGATCTGTCTTTTCCTATATCTATCTCCAGTCTTTATGCATGTGAACAGTGCAAAAACCTATCTAGTATTACCTTTTACTATTACGTTTTAGATCACTGTATTGCCCTTGGAAAATGAACACATTTTTTTTATGTTACCCTATCCTACTATGCCTTAGTCCCATGTCTTGTGATATTTTTCCCCATACATTATATAAAATAGTTGGTGGTTGTCAATACACAGCAATGATACACCTTCACCCTAAGGTTCACAGATGAAATACAAGATATACGTCACCCATGAGTTTTATATAATTAATAGAAAATGGACCTAGTTTCTTCAGTATCTCACGGTTACAGTGAGAACAGCAAATTAAGTAAGGTGTTAATGAAAGTGGTGTGTATTTAGGCCACCATACAGTATCTTATATAGTGTACTATACAGTATGAAAGAATCCAAAATAGTTTACTATTTTTTATTACCATTAGCATTTACCATCAGTGGTCCACATTTCACTGATGCGAAACCTTTTCAAGTGTATGGATCATCATACACAAAGAGCATTCCATCAGACATGGTAATGCCAGAAATATGTGGCAAAAAACCCTCTCATTTCCCTATTCTAAAACCTGCAGAGAAAATCTCTATTCTTTCCATATTCTAAAACCTGTGGAGAAAAACCCTATCCTTTCCCTGTTCTAAAACCTGTGAAGAAAAATCATATCCTTTCCCTATTCAAAAACCTGTGGAGAAAAATCCTATCCTTTCCCTTTTCAAAAACCTGTGGAGAAAAACCCTATCCTTTCCCTATTCTAAAACCTGTGGAGAAAAACCCTAACATTTCCCTATTCAAAAAACCTGTGGAGAAAAACCCTATCCTTTCCCTGTTCTAAAACCTGAGGAGAAAAATCCTATTCTTTCCCTTTTCAAAAACCTGTGGAGAAAAACCCTATCATTTCCTTATTCTAAAACCTGTGGAGAAAAACCCTACCATTTCCCTACTCAAAAAACCTGTGGAGAAAAACCTTATATTTTACCTGTTCTAAAACCTGTGTTGAAAAACCATACCCTTTCTCTATTCTAAAACCTGTGGAGAAAAACCCTATCCTTTCCCTATTCTAAAACCTGTGGAGAAAAGCCCTATCCTTTCCCTATTCTAAATTCTATATATCGTCTTCAGGCTTGTGACCTGTAGATAAAAAACTATCTGATCTTACCCTATGCTACACCATTGCATCAACATTTTACATACTCTGTGATATTTAATTTAACCAAAGTAATGTAGCTCACCCTCACATGAAGTCATCTCTTGGAGTGTTCAGAACTAGTCCATGCATTATAATTCATTCCAACTGATGAGACGGTGAAGGTGAAGTTTGTTGTGGTGCAATGCGTACTAGTAGGTCTACAAGGCTATTTATGTTAACACCGCAAGGTTTCCACAGCCTGTTAGACAAACTAGTTTGTCTCTTACCGTAATCCCAGAAAGTATCAGTTGAGTAGTATCATAGGAAGTCAAGATGTAAAATGTTGTAATGTAGCATCATTGCAGTGTTTCTCTCCTGGTATGACAAAGGTAAATAAATAAATAAATAAATAAAGGTAAAAAAACAAAGTACACCACCCCTTTTGCTAGATATGGGTAGCAAGTGCGAATCACTGTTGAGGTACCCAGCTGGACTAACACTGTTAGCAGTTTCATGAGGTCAAACCCTGAATTAATTTTGAAACATGAATACATACTGTACATCAATACACACATCTCAAAACCTAAGCTAAACTGTAACTTACCGTTAGTGACATCACGTAGTAACCTACCTTATGCACTTATTATTTCCAATTTATTTCCCATTCTGACTGTTGCAAGAGTATTTCTGAAGCCAGGGGACATATTTCGTACAACGCACTGTGTATATAGATTACAGTGATTGTCATATGGAAGACGACCCCGACGACAGTCGATAGGGCATTTGGAACGTATATCCGTATACATTCTTCGCTTTTAAAGACTTTTAGCCTATATACTCCAATCTGAAACACAGAATTTAAAGACATTATACCAATGACGACCTGAAAGTTATAGTCCATTGGATTATATACTGTACATTCCCCCGCCACTGCATCTATAAATTGCATACCTCTATAGGATTGGAGCTACAGCCCTCTTGATGTCACTGCAGAACATATCGCTTCCCTGATCCGTTAAGTGGACACCATCCTGCCGATACAGTTCTGGGAAGAGGGACATGATGCCATCATGCTTGACCATGCCAGCTGACAATCCTCTCATGAATGCCCCCATCTTTGTGTTGATCTTTCTCCTTGTTCTGTCCATTTTCTTCGTATTAGAAACATTCCTCCACTGCCGACGCTGGATGATGTAGGACCAAAGGATCATGGTTTTCGGCATTCGGTGCTTGATCAAGGTGATGTCCTCCTTCATCTTCTGTAGCAGCATCACTGATGTCTTCAATCCTAAATCATTGCCTCCCAGGTGGATGACGATGACATCTGGTTTGGATCCCCTCAGGCACTCCCGTCGCAACATTGGCACCAGTTGATCCCAAAGCATACCCCTCTCACCTAACCAACGAACATTGACTGGAGTATCGAAGGTCAACACTGGTCCCCCAGTTTGAGACCACTCCCGAATCCCTGCCCAATGCACGAGGGAGTGTCCGCAGATCCATACAGTCTTCTCTGGACACTGCATATCTGAATTAAGAAAACATACATATTATAGCATCGGAGTGTATCCAATCTATGACAGGTAGTAGTGCTCAATTCCTGACATTTGCTGGCAAAAGACAACATGTCTGGTATCTTCCAGGAAATAAAAAACATTTCAGAGTGATTACTAATAGTGGCACTTAGAGCAAATTTATGCATTTGAGGCACAAGATCTCATGAAAACATTACGTGATTGGTGGTTTGAGAAACTGATGGTTACCAAATGGGAAAGGTATTTTGCAGTAGTCATGTTTGATGACCTAGCATGAATAAAGCAGTACATGTTGTTCAGCCTTCCCATGTCATCCCACACTTGTGTATCCCCTAGGTGGCGCTATCTCAAGGGCTACTACCCCTGCCTGCTTGGCTAGTTGCAGGTTAAGGGGCATGTGTACTGACACGGGTGCCTCCACCTGGAGGACAGGGTTGTTAGTAACAAGGCTAACCTGGATACAGCTTTCAGGGACATTGTAATCTCCCTTTTTCCCCTTCTAGTAGCATAGACAATATGCAACAAACATTTTCACAGTAGCCTCTATTCTGTATACACTTCCCCACACTGTTTGCACTTACCACCAGGGCTGGCTCCACCAGTTCAACCCTGGAGACCCCCTGTAAAACAATGTTAGGCACAGTATATAACAGTAGGAGACTGGAGTAGCCACTGCAGTGGCGCATTTTAAACCAGCGATTAGAGAAGAGAGTGTGGTACATTTGAGCTGCAGATGGGAGCAAAAAGTAATGCTGTGAGTGTGGTTGCCATGGAACAGCACGCTGTGCCCACCACCACTTACCTGAAGCTGATCAGTCTAACGCTTTTTTTTTTGTCTTCATTGTTTTTTATAATGTGCTTTGGATTCAGCTATGTTTGGGAAGGTGTTATTTATTAATGTAGGCAGATGTAGTATCGGGAGGTGTGGTGCGGGTTCATGTGGTAGCTGGCACTAAATTGGGCAGTGGGAGGGTGCAGGATTTCTCGCTAAGCTGATGATCGCTAGCTACAAGTTTGCTGTGCGGTCCTGATGCCAGGGGATGCAGACCTATAAGTGAAGACCTACTGCAGGAACCCTCTCGAAGTAAGATCAGCCATTTTCTGTCCTGCCTATGGTCCTTGGTGGTTGTCACGTAGTAGCTGAGAGATCTCTTGACATCCAGTCTCTCTCCCTTCCCCTCTCTCTCTCTCCCCCCCAATCCCTGTTGTCAAGTGGTCCACCAATTCACTCCCATACCAGGTGACACAACAGGTTAAGCATCACCTGGTGACCAATGGCAGTATTTAGAAAAGGGCACTTTATTTGGAAAAGCCCTAATTGGTGGCTAAGGCTTGTGGGGGTAGGGAATGAGGGCTAAGGACTGGTTTCCCTTAAAACAAATCATCTCTTCTTCTGAATCATAGAGTGTGTGTGTGTGTATGTGGGGAAGAGGGTATGTAAAAAAAAAAAAATGGCCCTCTGTGGGGTGGGGACATCAGACTATGCATTACATGAGTGGTGGTGCAGGGTCCCAGAGGCTGGGGTTGAGCCACTGAATGCTACTGACATCTGGTGAGCTGTTATTGGATCCTTAATCAACCAATAACAGTTAGCCACAGGTCCGTTCGTTGCCATGCACTAGGCAGATTTCTAAAAGGGGCAGCTTTATTTATGCACTGCAGCTCAAAAAAAAAGTGATATTTAAGATGAGTTATCTCGTCGGCGGCAGTAGAGACTGCAGTTACTTATGACGAGTTATCTCATCGGAGGCAGGATGAGGGTTAAACAAAAGTAAGCCTTAAAAAATTATTTTTTTGTTGTTGTCTGACAGATGTAAAAGCTACATTTACTGTAGCGCAGTGGTGGAGATAAACATGTAATATGAGCGGGACCAAAAAGGAGGGTTGGGAGCTTTAGTTTAAGGGAGGTCAAATGAGCCAGCACCATAAAACAAAAGTAAGCCTTCAAAACATGCTTTTTTTTTCCGTAGTGAGGAGGAACAAAGGTGGCTCGGGAGGCAGTATCAGGTACAGCAGACTGCAAGCTCTCACTCCTCGCCCCTCTACCCAGCCGCCCAGTCGCTCCCAAAAAATAACTAACTGGCTACCTAATGCTCAGTACTGGCAGAAACTGATGAAATGTATGTCACCCTCTGGTGTGTTAATTTCTCACCACACACAGGACAAGTGGACACAGCATGAGATTAGAGGTAGGCTGATTAAGGGGTATTATAAAAAGGGTCTGAGAAATGTAGCTTTCTGATTGGCTGCAGTCATTCTAACAACCTTATGCTAATCTTTTATTAACATACATGTAGAGCTTAGCCATATGCTGAACAAGGTTTAACGCTGTTTAGAAACATTTTTTATCATAATAGCAATAAAGCACTCCCAGGGATTATGTTAATGGTCAGTTAATCACCCTGCATGTTCACATGAATCCACACTGAGGCAGAAATGAGCTTTATTTTTGACCATGACAATATCCCTGCCCAATGTCATGGAGTGTTACCCATGGTGGCAAGTGGTGACCTCCCCTCACTCAATGGCTGACCCCATCACCATCATCCCATGCCCTGATGTCCAGTGGTTCCTCCCATTAACACAGCCTGCCAACATGGTAGATGCTCCATGTAGGGCATGTGGCCAGTTAGCAGTGGGCGCCCCCCCACACTGATCCTTGGGCTGTCCATGATATGCCCATGTCCCTGGTGTTTAGTGTGCCCCCCCATCCTCCCATCTACAGTCTGACCTCCAACCACTCCTGTCCCTGGTGGTAGTGGTTCCCCTTCTAGCTTCCACCCGTGCCCTCTGGTTGCCCCCCACTTTGGAACACACCAACTGAGCCTCCCCTATTTATCCCCTTTATGCACTTGAAGACCTCAATCATGTCTTCCCCTCCTGTCCTCCAACGTGTACATGTTGAGCTACTTTAGCCTCTCCTCATAAGTCCTTTCCCTCAAGACCTAGATCATTTTCATTGCCCTACTCTGGACCCTCTCCAGGAATGCAATGTCCCTTTTTAAGTGCGACCTCCAAAACTGCACACAGTACTCGAGATGTGGCCTAACCAAGCAGTTATACAGAGGGATTATCACTTCCATTCTGACTGGCCTATACACACACTGCCTCACTGATGTCAGGAATATACCTTATTTGTGATTTCTGAGACTGTAAAAATATTCTGGTGTCCAGTTGGCCCCCCCATGCCCTCCAATACCAAGCGGAACAGGAAAGGGGGCAGGCAAGGAGTGTTTCCTGCAGCAAGAGTTCCACCTCGAAGTAAGATCATGTGTGCCCTCCTCCAGTACAGTGTAACCACTCCTGTATTGAGTGACTCATTGAACGAGGCTGCCAAGAGGCACTGCTAGCTCTTCTCTCAGTTCCCTAGATATCCTTGAGTGTATGCTATCTGGTCTCATCTTGTTCATATTCAGTTTTGAGAGCTCATACAGGACTCCATCCACTGGGAATGGATGGTAGTAGCTGGGATTTTGGAAGTTTGACAGAAATTCCCAGAGTGGAGAACAGGTCCAGAGTGAAGGAGAAGGACTCCTTCAGGCTGTCTGGTGAAGGGGCTGAAAAAAGCCAGTCATCCAGGTATGATAACACATAAATGCCCTTGTGGTGAAGGAACGCCGCTACCACTGCTAAGCACTTGGTGAAAACCCGAGGTGCTGAAGACAGGCTAAATGGAAAGACTTTGAACTGGAAATGGTCCTCCAGAAAGGAGAACCCGAGGAAGCAGTGGTGGGCTGGGAGGATAGGGATATGTAGGTAGGCATTCTGCATATCCAAGGGAGCACAGCCAAGTATTGGGGAGGAGCAGGGGCAACAATCCCTGGAGAGTCAGCGTGCGAAACCTCTTGTACTCCATGAAGAGGCTGAGCATGCTAAGATCTAGGATCAATCTTAGATCCCCCATCTTTTTTGGAACTAAGAAGAAGTGGGAATAAAATCACCTTCCCATCTGCTTGGGAGGAACGGGCTGTATAGCTGCTTTTTGCAGTAGAGCCTGGATTCCCTGTTTGATGAGAGAAATCTGACCCAATGTGTTGCTTTGGTCTGGTGTGGTACATAGAGCATAAGGCGACGATGACCGCTCTTGGCTCCTGAAGCTCCTTTTCCATGGAGGCCAGTCTTGTGACAGAAGGTGGGCCTCGAGAGTCCTCTTGCGATGGTTGCACGTGGCCTGCTTAAACCCCTGGCAGATAGTACACTCAGCTGAATTGTGCTTAGGCCCCTGGCAGAGGATGCAGCAGGAGTGGTCATCCCCATGCGGTATTTGCGCACCGCACTTGGAGCACTTCTTAGTACAAGAAGACATACGCTGTGGGCTTAAATAGAAAATTAAAGGGAAAGAGAGACAAAAATCATCAACTCTAAAGTGGGCGACCGATCGCTGTTCTACCGCATCTATCAAATGGACTGATGCGATGGAGGGAAGAACTGGAGGGCAGTCGCAGGACCACCCCTTTTTATAGTCACACTGACGTCATATCACCTGACGTCAGGGGCGGTCCTCATTGATGATTACTAGCTACAAGTTTGCTGTGAAGACCTGATGCTATGGGGCACAGTCCTATATGTGAAGACCTACTGCAGGAACCATCTCGAAGTAAAATCGGATGTTCTTGATCTTGGGAACCCTGATACCATTGGACTCATAGGTTCCATTGCAATACTGTCATATGCAAGCACGCTAACTACACTGTGGGAATGGCAAGAAAGTCACAGGGAAGTCAGTTTACCTGGGTGGTGTCAGAGTATCTGCATCAGAGGAGGAGAAGGACCTGGGAGTGATGATCACTAGTGACCTGAAGCACTCCATTCAGTGCAAGAAAGCAGCTGCAAAGGCAAACAAGATGCTGGGATGCATAGCTAGGGGGATCAGTAGTAGGAGAGAGGAGGTTATACTGCCCTTATAATGTATGGTAAGTGCCTATTATACAATGGCAAGAAAATTTCCTGGACTCTGATTGGTCATTCTGGGACTGGACCCGTGATGTTATCCCAGTACAACATCACGGATCTAGTCCCAGCTCAGAGATGACCGCATCAGCTATCCTTTCAATCACTCCACGTGTCCACGAGCTCACGCGATCCCCGCTCAGGTGTCCGCTGTTCCCACCACCGCTTCCGGTTGACTCATTTTAACACTCCCTTCCCAACCACAGCAACTTAGACCCTCATAATCATTTGTGTCCAACAACTAAATGTCATCATTTAAAATAAGCCCCACAGTCTGCAACATCAAAGTTAAAAAGGCACAGAAGGTCTCAGCGGCTTAATCCCCCCCCCGCCCCGTCGACATCCGGGTTTACTCTCACCAACTCATAATCGCATCAGTGGCATTATACATCAAACATCTTTTATTTTTCTTTGTTTTGTTGATTAACTTTCGGAACGGCTTCACCCACTAACGGTCTGACCACGTGCTCATCTTCACTACTGTGAGATGAACGCCTGCAGCATTTCATTGAGCCGCTTCATCCCACGACTGCAAGAAAGCATATAACGAAACAGAAAGAATCATCCCCCGTACCTCCTCTGAAGAAAAAAATTAAAAACTTCCTTATACAGTAGCAGAGCCAACATCTCCTACCTGTGTGACAAAATAAATCTCCACTCATGCCCTCCTCTGTTCGAGAAGCAGTTTTGCAATTAAAATTGCTAAGAACACTTTTGCTTACTTGTCCCAGGGAATGTGGCAGAACCGGAACAATTTCTATCACAAAAACTAAACAATGCAGATAGCTGCTTAGGAACAGAAGGAGGCAAATACAATAGAGAACATACAGCTAGCACCATCTAGTGGTCAAACTGTGGACTTTTTCATGAAAACATATACCTCCACACATGAAAAAATACAAAAAAAAAAACAAACATCATTTTTTTTTTATTTAATTGTTTTAAATACAAACGAGCCATTGTATTAGAATAATGCACACGCATTTGTGGTGTGTTGTGTTGGATAACGTCACTTCTGGGGTGATTAGCTTTTCGGCCTGCGGCCTCGGTCGAATCACCCCAGGCGTGACGTTATCCCAGCACAACACACACCCTGTCGTGCATTATTGCTTAATTAACCACCATAATCAGCAGTCACACAGCTTTATTGTGCACTGTTTAGAATTTTAAAGTTGTTAACCACACGTCAGAACTTCCAAACAGTGGCATAACAAAAGAGAATGCACCAGAGTTCCATAATTCTCACACAGAATGCAAACAGTGTTTTTTTGACCATGCACTATAAAAGATGATGGCTGAGGATTGGGTGACAACAACGCTGAAATCACCTCTCGTGGTTAATAGGGCTACAGTAAACCTCTAGAGCTGCACTCTCGAGGTTTACCATGTTGCCCTAGCAACCACATGAGGTGATTACAGCATGGTTATCACCCACTCCCCAGCCATTATCCTCTATGTACAGGTCGCTTGTAAGGCCGTATCTAGAGTATGGAGTACAGTACTGGTGCCCACACCTCAAAAAGGACATTAACCTGCTGGAGAAGGTCCAGAGGAAGGCTTCAAAGATGATAGCCAGTCAGCAGGGCAAGGCACACGAGGACAGGTTGAGGGCACTGAACATGTACTCCCTGGAAGACAGGAGAGGGAGGGGGGGACATGATTGGGACCTTCAAGTACTTGAAAGGGATAAATAAGGTGATGGCAGGAAAGAACTGGATGACGGGCGCGGAACTGTCCCCTTTATAGTCACGTTGACGTCACATCACCTGATGATGGGGCACGGCCCCAGCTGATGATCGCTAGCTACAAGTTTGCTGTGCGGTCCTGATGCCAGGGGATGCAGACCTATAAGTGAAGACCTACTGCAGGAACCCTCTCGAAGTAAGATCAGCTGTTTTCTGTCCTGCCTATGGTCCTTAGTGGTTATCATGTAGTAGCTGACAGATCTCTTGACATCCAGTCTCTCTCTCTCCCTCTCTCCCTCCCCCCTCCCTCCCTCTCTGGATTTCACAAGTCAAATATTTTTTTTCATCAGCCTGCCATTGCCTGGCCTGTACAAAAACCCACATTTAGTGCTAGAATATACTTTATTTGTGATTTATGTGACAGTAAAATATATATGTACCTTATTCTTATGTTACATATGTGCCTGAACCTAATGTATGGTAACCCTGTATATGCCTGATGATCATTTTTTTGTACCATTGTAACCCTCCCGGGTCACACTTGAAAACAGGCACTTGGTTGTCTTGTGTGCGCACCCGGTAAACAAAAGCAAATAAATAAGTTAAGCATTTCCCCGTGCATGTCAGTACACACCTTCCATACCAGACCCTACCACTAATTTCTGTCACTGTAAAAATGTCTCTTTGTTCCCCAGTAGTCTCTCTCTCTATCTCTCTCCTCTAGTCTGCACAAGTCAAATATTTATTTTACCAGTCCGCCATTGCCCGGCCTATCCACAAAAACCCACATTTTGTCCAAGAATACACTTTATTTGTGATTCATGTGACTGAAAGATATCTTTTGTGCCCTGTAGTCTCCCCCAACATATGGTACAAGTCAAAAGATTATGTTGCCAGTTTGCTTTTCCCCAGTCTGTACACACACACATACACACACACACACATACACACAGCAAAACTGAGGCCAGGAATACACTTTATTAGTGTCTTTTGTGATTGTATGAATGTATCTTTGGTCCCCAGTTGTCTCTGTCTCTGTATCTACCTCTCTCTCCTCCTACCTCTATATCTATCCCCCCCTTACTCTGCCTGTACACAGTGTAACATAACAGGATTTTAAATAATTGATTAGCAGTTTTTTCTCGGGACAATGCTAACGGTACAGGAAGTATTTATATAGGTTTTCTAGAAGTGTTAAGTTTGTTAAACACAGTGAGGCAAGTGCTATGCATTTTCACAATGTTTTAGAACTTTTATGAGCAAAACACTAATCAATTTTTGGAGTTAAATAAATCCCTGCATAACAACCTCACTTTGCCCCATCAAACAAAAAACATATCCTGGTGTCCAATGGCCTCCCATTACCCTCATAAACCAAGCACTGCCACAACAGCATCATACCCTGTTGTTCTGTTGTACCCCAATTCCCTCCCATATCAGGTGCAACAACATGTAATGCATAGAACTAACCTGGACAATTGAATAAACTGATGTTCGACAATCTCAGACCAGGACTCTCTACGTGACAGATGTTCTTGTCGATCAGTAAGATGTCCAATCAGGAGCTTTCCTGTGGGAAGACTCAGTGTGATAGTAAAAACATCCCATTGCATATCAGGTGCCACAACAAGTTAAGCATTCACTGGTGTACAATGTCAACTCGCACAAACCCTCCCAAACCAGGCCCCACCGCAAAACAAAAAAACAAACAAAAAATGACTTTGCCAGCACACCTTCCCTATACCTGTCCAACCACTCCTGAACCCCTCCACAGTCTCTGCCTCCAATAGTCCCCTGGCAGCACAATCCCTAGTTCCACCACCCTTTCAGTGAAGTAGCACCTCCTCCTTCCCCCCCCCCGGCATAGGTCATGGGACCATGGCCACTGCTCCCACCTTACCTACCACCAAGGCAGGGGTTTTCTTAGTTTATCTGAAGATGGACTGCTACCAGGGATGTTTGTAGAGAATAGGCCAGAGACCAGACTTTCATGGCTTCTGTGCACAAGGCTGTTGACCGAGTGCCTCACTGCTTGTTGATGTACCACATGGTGGCGGTGTTGTCTGTTCTTACCTGAACCACCTTGTTTTGTACTGCCTTTGCAAAAGCTTGTAAGGCTAAGTATACTGCCCTGAGTTCCAGAAGGTTGATATGAAGGAGAGGCTCCTGAGGGGACCACACTCCTTTTGTTGTGAGGACTCCCAAATGAGCCCCCCACCCCAGGAGAGAAGCATCTGTGGTCAGAACCACAGAATGAGTCTGAGAGACAAATGGGACTCCTTGTCTGATATTGTCCTGATTCAACCACCAGTGGAGAGCATAGATCAAGGTCTGAGTCACTGGAATCGGTTTGGTGAGAGGGTCTTTTTTCTGGGACCAAAAAGCCTGCGGGTTAAATTGGATATCTCTCATCTGAAACCTGGCCCCTGGAATCACTGCAGTGGCAGCTGCCATGTGGTCCAGTAGTTGGAGGAAATGTCTTGCTGGACGAGAGACCAGGAGATGAAATGAAGAAGCTAGATCTGTAAGGGCCTTTACCCTTGACAAGGGAAGAAAGGCCTTTGCCTGGACAGTGTCCAACTCCACCCCTATGAAGGTGAGGAACTGCACTGGTTCTAGAACTGACTTTGAAAGATTGAGGAGGAATCACAAGGAGGTGAGCACTTGCTGGATCGCTTGTAGATTTGACTTGACTTGGTCTGGAGACTGCCCCACAATGAGCCAGTCGTCGAGATATGGGAAAATAGAGATGTTCTGTCTCCTTAAAAAGGCTTCCTTGTCCCACTTCTAGATCAGTGTCCCCACTCTGTCCTATCTGCCCCTGTTCTACTGAGCAAAAACTGGGAATAAAGAATTCCCTGTTGTCCAATAACCCCCACCGGCCTTCCCATGCCAGCCTCCAATAGTACCCAATAGTCCGCCTCCTCGGACTGCACAAGTCAAAGATTTATTTTACTGGGCTGTATGCAAATAGCCACATTTTGTCCAAGAACAAACTTTTTGTGATTTCTGTGACTGTAAAATATCTCTCTGGTGGGCGGTAGTCTCTCTCCACCCCCACATCCATGGCACAAGTCAAAGGTTTAATTTGCCAGTCTGCTCTTGCCCCGTCTGTAGACACACAGCCACACTGAGGCTACGAATACACTTTATTTGTGATATCTATGACTGTTGAAATGTCTCTTTGGTCCCCAATAGTCTCTTCTCCCTCTCCTCTCTGGTCTGCACAAGTCAAAGATTTATTTTTCCAGCCTGCCATTGCCTGGCCTGCACGCACACACACACAAAAAAAAAAATAAACACATTTAGTACAAGAATGAAATCGCCCTCAAACACCCAGAACCATCACAGGAAAAGCATTTGCTGGTTTACAGTTGTTCTCCCTATCCTCAGATACCCATCACCATAACACTACATATATTCAAACAATAATAATTCCCTGTTCTGCAGTGGTCCCCCAATTCATTCAGATACCAAGCGTCACAGCAAGTAAAGCTTTCCTAGTGTTTTATGACCTCCCCTACACTCCCTCAACAAACCAGACTCCACCAAACAGCCTTCCTCTGTCGTCCAGTGGTTCCCCATTCCCTCACATACCAGGTGCCATGAAAAGAAAAGTGCTTCTGGATGTCAAAATGCCTCCCTATGCCCTACAAAAACAGGCCTCACTTCAAAAATTACCTATTGTGCAGTGGTCCTCAGTTTGCTCCAATGCCAGGTGACAGTTAAAGCCTTCCCAGACCCACCCAATAAGTAACATTCTATGTTGTGCTTTTTCTCTCTAATTCTATCAGATTCCAGGCGCCACAACAATTAAGCTTTTACTTGGGTGTTTTATGGACTCCCCATGTCCTCACAAACCAGGCCCCACCCATAACAACATTCCCAGTTGTGCAGTGGTCCCCCAATTCCACCTGAAACCATGTGCCACAACAATCCCCCCCCGAGACCCAGCACATTCACACAAAATGTATTCCCTGGTGTGCATGGGGTCCGCCGCACACTCGGAGACATGGCACCATCAAACAAAATGCATTCCATTGTTCAACTATGACATACAAGATTTAGCACCTTCGCAAAAATAAAGTCACTGTAGCCTGTATGCTTCACCCCGTCCTCAGAGCCATGACACCATCACCATCACACAAAAGGGAATGTATTTTGAGTGACAGTGACAGGTTTATATTCATATGGGTGTTTAAGGGTGGGTGGGAAGCCACTGACACCAGGGAATCAATGTCATGGTGTCATGTCTTGGGGGGGTATGAGACCTATTACCATCACAGACCCATTGCAAGAGTGAAGCTGCAAAGGCCAACAGAATGCTGGGATATGGCTTCACTGAGGACCAGACTGGAAAGATGTGGCCATATACTCAAGTGTCAGCTGCATCTGTACAGGCAAGGGAAAGCAGTCCAAATGATTGGTTATCCAACAGGCAGTGAAATGGGCAGGCTGGGTGGGTCAAGTGGTCCTCATCTGTCATCAAAATATATGTTTACACAGAAACAGATTTGACATCAGAAAAGAACAGCTTGAGCCGGCCCGGTGGCGCTGAGAGCTGAGGCACTAGACGCCACACCTCGCGCTGTGCTGGCGACCCGGGTTCGGGAACAGACTCGGGTGGCCGGGGGTCGGCAGAGGGGGAGAGGATCAGCTGTCCCAACGGATGCCTCCTCAGGGTGGGAACCTAAGAACGCCTGTGATTCTACATCATCCTCTTAGCCGGTGGAAGCACCAACAATAGAGGGGATGGAGGCGGCTCCGTGTAATGGAGTCGGCCCAAGCGTTCGACGTCCCAGAGGGAAGGGGATGTAAGGGGAGAACACAGAAAATCCCCTCCCGCAGCCCTAGATGAAGGCCGCCCTAAGTCCACCCGGACCACCTACAGGACAGACCCCACTGTGCAAGGAGAGGAGGACGGGCACTCTAGGGGCAGATCCCTAAGGTGGGCATGGGAGACATGAGTGGACGGAAGGAGGGGGCTCTGGAGGTAGGAAGGAGGATAAAGAAAGAAAGTAAAAAAAAAAAAGAAAAGAACAACTTGATACATCCAGTTTGCCCATTTCCCTACCTATTGGATAATTCGCAGATCCTAGTTAACCAACAGACTACTTCCTCCTACCACCCTACTATAATTGCATTATGTCTGTTCATTGCATTCTTGAACCCCTTCCACCCTTGTTTTTGGACCCATGTGGAGATGATTTCCATAACTGCACGCAGTACTCCAAATGGGGTCTCACCAACTGTCTGTATGGGGATGATAACTTCCTGTTTTCTACTGGTGAAGCCTCTATCTATGCACCTGATTACCCCACAGCACTCCTTACTGTCTTCTCACATTGCCTGCCTACCTCTAGGTCATCTTATATAACTATCCCCAGGTCCCTTTCCATTTTTGTTGTTGACAGTATATCACCCCCCATTGCATACTCTTCCCTTGGGTTTTTGTTTATCAGGTGCATTACTTTGCAGTTTTTTTGCGTTGAAACTGAGCTGCCATACATTTGACCATTCCTCAAACCTTGTCAAGTCCTTTTTCATCCCTGCTGCAGACATTTGTGTCATCTATAAAAGAGTCATATTTCAAGTCCATCTGTAATGTCACTTCAGCAGGCTGTCTGACCCTGAGTAATTCACTTAACTTCTTGTGCTCCCAGGTTGCATGCTATGACTCACTACTGAGCACCATGTCAAAGTTTAGGCAGTGTTTTCTTCACTCCTGTTTGAGGACAGGCAAAAAGTAAACTGTACGCTACTGGAAGCAATTGTGGCAGCCCGACTGCCCACTCTGCTCCATTCCCCATATGAGGTAATAACAGCAAATCCAAATGGCGGCAGAAATGCAAGCTTTGCTGAACAGCACAAACAGACAGAACAAAAAATTGGGAGGCTAACTAAATCAACTAAAACTAAAGCACATATATATATATATATATATATATATATAGAGAGAGAGAGAGAGAGAGATAGTGATACAGGTACAATTTTACTCCTCAAACCACATAATGCTGCTGCACGAGGACATTTGCTGTACAACTCCTGTTTCCAGCTTGCTATCGCTTCAAAGGAAACATACTATAATATAATCTCAAAATGAAAACAATTATATGAAATGATGGACATGCAAACAAAATGACCCCTGATTAGCGTACTTGGTTGAAAGCAAGATCTGGCAGCCATTCGAATGTTGCTTTTCTTCAGTTCGACTGATTAGCAAAATTGAACCAAGACTGGCAGGCATTCGAAAGGTTTAGTTCAATTCATGTGCCAAAAATGGAACCAACAAATAATACAATTTATGCCCAAATTTACATTTATTTTATGGAAAGTTCAGCAAAACTAAATAGCAACCGGTACAGATTTTAGAAGGCTCCAGTTATTTTA
Source organism: Neoceratodus forsteri (assembly GCA_016271365.2). Lineage (NCBI taxonomy): Eukaryota > Metazoa > Chordata > Ceratodontiformes > Ceratodontidae > Neoceratodus > Neoceratodus forsteri. Next base: position 217,207,592 of record JADMNL010000022.1, read on the forward strand.
CTTCACTGACCTTTCAAAATGTTGCTTTGCGTAACAATCACAACTAAATTGAAATAAAAAAAAAATATGCAGTGTACAAAAATATTGTGATATCTAAAGAAATATGGCCATTGTTTTGCTGTTACTTCAGCTAGGAAATCTATTGTACATTCAATTTCAAAAGATGTGTGGCAATTCACCAACAGCTCCCTCAGTTTTCTTCAGTAACTTTTTCCCTTGCTGCTCCACTCATAACTGCATCAGAATACAAACACACACTCTAAATAATACATATAATAAAAAAAGAAAAGAAAAGAAAGGCGTTGACTTTTTATGCTGCAAATTCGGGTTAGAAAAGCTAACTACAATGCATTTGAAACACAACATGTGACGGCAATTCGAGATTACCTAACATCTCCCTAGAAAACACAATTTGTTTGAGAATTCTTTTTTCACACCAAAAGCTAGTCACAAAAAAAAGGAATGCTTTGAAAAGTTCTCAAACTTGATTTACTGATATCCTGTGGTCCTTTAGTGAGACGTTACAACAAAACACTATGCTGCTTTAATTGAAAATAAATAGAACAATAAACAGACCTAGCAAAACTTTGCTGTTTGCTGACTTCACAAAAAGTAGAATTCAGTCCAATGTTCTGCACAGCGTCCGAGCGAATTCAAATGATTACAGCTCACAATGAAGCTACGTTCTGCCACTTCTTGCAGTCCAGAGAGGAAAATGCAAGTGTGTGCAGACTCGGTAACATGAGCTTCTTGTGGGGGAAAAAATGGAATCTGGTAAGATGTGATTGGTTGGTTTGACTGCCAATTACAGAAAGCTACAGGTCTCTGCAATATATATCACCAGGCAGATTTTTATGAAATACAGCATCGCGTCTGTAGTAAGGCTGTAAAAAAAAGTGTCCAGCAAGACGAGTTATGTCGGCGGCGGCAGCAGTCCTTGCACTGCAGCAGGATGAGTTAACTCGTCGGTGGCAGGATGGGGGTTAAAGGAAGAGAAAAATATGGCAAAAGTAGAAAGCTACAAACCAATAGCATTATGAAATACTGATTATAAAATACTCACCAAACTAATAGTTAATAGAATTAAAACTGCACTACCAGATGTAATTCACCAAGATCAGTTTGGTTTTTTAAAAGGACATACTATATCTAATGCAGCAAGAAGAGTGCAAGCTCTTTTCCACTATGCTCAAACATATAACATTTCATCTTATGCAATAGTTATCTATACAGCAAAAGCATTTGATTTATTGAATAGATCATTTATGTTAAAATCTTTAGAATATTGGGGAGTACCAGGAACTCTAGGCTAATAACTCTACTATATAAAAACACAACAGTGAGATTTATTATAAATTCATATTTAGGAGACCCTTGGAAAATGATGAATTGGGTAAGACAAGGCTGCCTCCTTTCACTGGTACTTTTTATTCTGTCTCTTGAACCTTTTTTATCTACATTGGGGGAAAAATCAACAGATTAAGGGGATAAATATGAATAATAATCATATAAAGTTTAATATCTTCAGATAAAATTTTATTAGTACTTCAATATATTAATAACACAATTCCTATATTTCTGGAAGAAATAGAAGACTATGGGCCAGATATTCAAAACTTTGCACCAGGCAAAAAACGTTTGCACAGGTTTAGCGCGGGATTAGCACTGGTCTGCTATATTCAAAAGGCCAAATAGCACAGGCAAACTGCATTAGCACTGGGCAAAATTATAATGTATGCAATGGGCAAACTGACATGAATACAGGCGCAATGCTATATTCAGCAGCTAGCACCGTGCTAAGTGGGTTTGTGCGACTTAGCGTGACACTTAGCGCGGTGCACATTACCACCCAGGAAAAGCTTGTCTTAACCCTGGGTAATCAGCTTTGTGCAACACTATGGCTTTGCGCGGTGTTTGTGCAGGTTTAGCGCAGGTTTTGTGCAACCCTAACAAATAAATGTGACACACAGATAAAGCCAAACATAGAGGAAGCATGTTGTTAACTGATGGCATCACAATGATGCCATCATCTGCCACCAGTCCCAGCCATGCCAGGCAGTAAGTGGTGACTCTGCCACCAGTGGACAGCATGGCAGTGTGGCCATACAGCATTCACATGCGGACCATACTTCTGTGGACGCCAACAGATGCCAACACACACATGCAGCACTGTGGGCATGGAGGATGTTGAGGGGAGCGTGCATGGGTGGCGAGGCTGTGCCACAGACCAGGTGTGGCCACAAGGCTGGGACACATCATGCAGTGTACATGGGCCAGTATTGGGAATACCCCAACACCAGTGTGCCTTTCGGATAATATATGCCCCCCCCAGCCACATACCGCACAGCTGTACAACTGCCACAGCACACAAAGCCAGAAATGTACATGTCACTGTGAGCATCCCATGCCACAGGTGCAGCATCTGTGGGTCACACATCAGCATAAAAATAATGTCCACTGTCAGTAAACACCTGCAGGTTGGGCCTTTCACTGTGTATAGTGCAGTCATCATCACTGCCCTACACACCATAGGCATTGCTGTGTCCACACATTACTGGCCCCCTTGCTACTGTAGTGTCTGCTGTGCACTGTAGCATGAGCTACAGTGTGACAGTTGCATGCAGCACCACGACCATCTGTGCCTATGCTGTGTTGTCCCAGTACAGCTGCAGGCAGCAGCACGTATGGAAGTAGTGTTCAAAACTGTATAGTATTTCCCAAGCTGTTTGTGCAGTGCTAACACATTTGTGTGGGTTTAGCACAGGGCTAAACAATTAGCCCAGTACAAACTGCATGCACATCAGGGCATAATGAGATGCTAATCTGGATGTTTGCCCACAGACTACCTAAGTAGGCTTATTTGCATGTCACTTTTTAATATGGCGAAGTTTAGTGCTGGGCAAGCGTGTTTGCACCGGGCTAACAGTTTAGCCCTACGCTAAACATGTTAGCAGTGTGCTAACAGTTCAGGGAATATTTTACAGTTTTGCACACTGTACTTTCACATACGCTGCTGCCTGTAGCTGTACTGGGTCCACGTATTTGCTGGCACACACATTGTCCACATAGTTCATCTCTATGTACCTTCACATCACTGTACACTGAGTTGCTGTTGTGGTTTGCACTTCCTGATTGCCATATTCAGAGCTATCTTACTCCAGGGCTAAGCTTGCCATGCACTCCCAGCCCAGTTTGCCCGGCCTCATTCCCATGCTGTATTCAGAAGCTGTTTGCCCCGGGCTATTCCTTTTGAATATGGCTTGTTTTGTGCTCCGGGCTAAGTTTGCCTGTCGGGCAGTGCTAATTTAGCCCAAGGGCAAAGTTTTGAATATCTAGCCCTATGTCTTGATATCAGGCTTTACATTAAATAAACAAAAATCTATTATACTAGAAATTTATATCAAAGATTATAATATCGATACAGCAATATTACAAGATTTTACATTAAGTAATAAATGTAAATATTTAGAGATAGTAACAAAAAAACAAACTGATGCAATTAATATAAATTATAATAACGCAAGGGGCTGAATAAAAATGTTACTTGAGAACTGGGAAAAACTGTCACTTTCATTATGGGGCTGAGCAGAGACAATAAAAATGATGGCTGTACCACACCTAATTTTTGTTATTCAAAATGAAATTAGGTTTCCTTCTTTATTATGGTTCAGCAATACTCAAAGAGTCTTTGTCAAATTTATATGGGGGGGACTTCAAATTACCTGGCAGCAGCTAATATACCCTAGGAAAGAGGGGATTGTTGTCCTAATCCAATTGGTTATGCTGTAGCCTAGCAGATTAAATTATGGGAATGGGCATTTTTATCACAAAAAGAAACTTTATGGGAAACTATTTTTTGGAAAAATGTAAATTCAGCAGATTCAAATAATTGGACTAATGATATAAACAAAGGGCTTAAAATTCCATGACTATATTCATTACTAAAAAAGGGCATATTGGCTGCAGGTAGGCTATGTATGTATATATATATATATATATATATATATATATATATTTCCCTGGTTGTATTTGAATACTTAGGGAAACTCTAGAACTAAAACTGATGAAATAAACACTAATTCAAACTTGGACACACTTGATAGATAATATTACATCTATATCATCTGAGAAATTCAGCACCTTATTACCAGCATGTGCAGTATGCCAACCCTGGTTTGACAATTTGATAGCGAATGACATTACAGCGAGAATTCGCTGTTGTTGCTGTAATGTTGCTGTGGGACCCGGCACTGCTTTCTTGGGGTCTTGCACCCCCTCCCTGAATCAACTCTGACTTGGAGTTGATTATACTTAGTACAGGGGATGTGGGGGGCTTTCCCTAGTATGGTGGGGTTTGGGGGACAAAGAACCAGAAAGAAAAGTAACTTTCATTAGACAGCTTTATGCCAAACGCAGTTGCTGTTGACATAAATCCATTGCTGTAATGTCAGTCGATGACTTTGATGTCGAACTGGTATCATGGTTCCTTACTAGAAAAACAAACAGAATTCTATGATATATTACAGCTTAAAGGAAATCTTAAGAAAACTAATTTTCCAAGAAAAGAACTATGATTTACAGTACATTTATAAAGAACAGGAAACAAGTGTGGAAAAGGGGAAGGATGAATTATTGCAAAAATATATGGGATGTTAGTTACTAACAAAAAAATACCCATGGATAATGTCAAATGAAAAATGGAATTATGAGGGTGAATTAAGTTTTACAGAACAGCAATTGAGAAATTTAAGAATTAAAATCTATAAGAATTATGTCTATGGCAAAGAATAAAAACATAAAAAAATGAATAGATAGGGCATATTTTACCCCTTGGGAACATAACAAGAAATGGTGATAAAAGGTGTTGGCATAATTGTGGATGTATAGGTGATCTATACCACTGTATATTGAACTATAAGGATATACAGATATGGTGGTATGAAACAAAATGTTATCAAAAATGTTTAATTGCAAGTTACCATTGCTGTTTAGCTTAATGATCCAAAATGATACAGTTAATCTCAAGATCAAGGACAATTATAAAAAAATGTTTTGCTTAGGGACAATGGTAACTAAAAGAATGATCCTTGAAAATTGGAATGTACCCTTAATAGGGAAATTTGACCATGTCAAATGGCAATTCACGATAAAAGAAGTTGCAGAATTTGAATATTTATAGGATGATTCTGAACAATTGGCTGATAATCTAGAACCAACCTGTAAAGAAATACAGGCTATATCGCCACCATTATTTATCATATGAAATACTCAACATATACCCAACATATTAAATGAAATGCAGAATAGGGGAGGGAGGGGAGAACTAGTCATGTATTATAAGTGAATAATTATTAATGTATTCTCAGTGAAATATCAAATGTATAAAGTTACGGTTATGGAAAGTTTAGGTATGTGTGAAAGGGTAGACCCCCCCCCCCAACTGGTACACTATGCTGGGCTTTACTACGCTGTATAGTGTCCTGTCATATCTGTTCTTGTGATGTTTTTGTATGGTGTTTGTCATGTTTGTTGGGCTGGCCACCCACTTTGTCTGCATTTATTACTGTGTCTGTACAGCACCTGTACTTGTCATTTAGGTGAGACCTTCTCTATGTCCTCATCCTTTAGTATAACTCAATAGTCAGGGAACAAATAAGTAAAATATAAAATATAAGAGTAAGTCCCATTTTCTCACTCCAGGAATTCTTTAGTATCTATTGACAGAAGCAGTATGCCAGCTGGATTCAGCTGCCCCGGAGAGGAGGAGTCAATGCAAATGAGAAAGGCATTGGCCAATCAGGATACTGTTAGAGTAGAGTGCTGCCTGCAGTCAGCCTGAAGGACCTCAGAACTTTTTCTCCGCTAAACTGGCAACACTGCTGTGGAGCGCTTCTCTTCAGAGATCTTCCTGAGCCATTTTCTTTCTTTTTGAGTGCTGCTTAAAGGTATTTTGTATATTTTCTTCATTTTATCTATTTTTAACGCATCTGCACTGGGATCCGCGCAGTTGCTGGATTTTTTTCGTATTTTCCCGCTTCGGCATTTTTTTCTGAAGTAAATTTCACCTGCATGCATGATAAATTGCATCATTTTTATTTAATTTGTTAGTTTTTAGTATTTATCAGTGGTTTTTAATGCTTTCCGTTGAGCACCAGTGTGAATTCTTGGAATATTTTTTCTGTGTTTAAATTCAAAATGATTAATATTTGAAGGGTAATCCCCTCTCTTTTGGGGGTGAGACTCTCTTGTTTGATGTGCAGTGGGTTTGCTAACAAGAGGTGTGGAGGTGGTTCTGTTTTTCCTCTTTGTGAAAAAAAATCTCAAAGTTGATTTTGATTTGTTTGAGCTTTGGCCTAACTATTATTATCTGGGCTTTTAGTCAACCTCCCCCCCCCCCAAAAAAAAAGCACTGAGGAGGGTACCTCAAGTTAACACAAAAGAAATGACAAGTCCCCTTGGGACTTCTATTATTACAAGTCTGGTTCTGTAGTAGTTGTTTCTCTGTCCAAGCCTTTAATTTGAAAATAGGCAGGGTGTCCTCTTCCCTGCACAAAGATAGAGATTAATCTCCTCTGACCCTCCCTCCTGAAGGACTTAGGGAGACATCAGGAGTTGATAAAATTATGCCCTCTGCAACTGAATTTCTGAGAGCTTGGCAATTATTCCAGTCTTTATTTTCCTGGGCATTTATCGGCTCCTTCGGGTCTGAGTATTCCTCTCCTTGTTAATCCTTACGCCCAAGGATATTATTGTTATGATTATTATGAGTAATTTAGGAGAGGATTTTCCTTCCTGAACTCCTCTCAGGGCCCACTAATTCCAGTCAGTCACCCTGAGGTTGATTCATGTTATGGTATAATGAGGCATACAGTATGTATGTATATATATATATATATATACACACACACATAGTATATATGTACACAGTATATATATATATATATATATATATATATATATATATATATATAGAGTATATACATGTATTCATTCGGTGGACTCCCTGGACTTCCCCCTCCAGGATGACACTGATAAAGAGGTAGAGGACAATGACTTCGTAGATCTGGTTGTTGCTCTCCTCCAATGAAGTTGACAACTCTCTGAAGACTCCTACAGGTAGGTTCTGGAACCTCTCCTTCTCTTTCGGGGTTGACAGAAGCATTCAGATGAAGTACCAGCTCGGTAAATGTTCTGTTGTTTTTATCTGTACACTTTTAGATTAAAGAGAGTTAGTGCAAACAGCGGCCTGCTTCTCAGCCTCGTGCCACTGTCTGCTTTCCCTCCAGAGATAGACTCTAGATAATCATTTATTTATTTATTTAGCTTTTGTTTACCGGGTAAGTGCGCTAGCCAGCAAGTGACTATTTTCAGGCACGACCCAGGAGAGCACAATACAGGATAACCAGTGAAGAAAACAACAATACAATTGAGGCAATAAGTACAGAGTACAATCATTCATACAGGGAGAAGCTTTGGCTAGGCTAACATGTCATAGGCTATTCAAGGTAAATGACAATAGGTCAGTACAGAAAAGGTTAACAGGGAGTATTGGAACTGGAAAATGTCTGGTCTAGACTCACCCCACAGAGATGGCGTCCAAGGTGAAAAGATGACAGGCTGGGGGGGAGGGAGTGAAGTAGAGAGGACCGGCCCCAGGATTTGGGAGGCATGCTCCCCAGGTCCAGAGTGATGCTAAATGGAGAAGATAACAGTACCCACCGGGGGGGGGGGTTGTGAAGCTAATGGGTAACAGGTCATATACCATGTGTAAGAAATTTTACATAATGCCTTTAACCTTTGTAGCATACATTATTATATATTAAGGGTGTTTGATGTATACTATCCTTGCCATAGTGCGGCATCTCTTGAGCAGTGTTCACAAGGAGGTTTGCTGGAATACCCAAGTGGCATTTAGTAGCACTATGCTCTCATAGTATGCAATAATGTTATAGATTCTAGAATCTTGGCGTAGGTTATTTCCCTCAGGCTTGGCTGTCTGAAAAGTTCCAGCCTTTTGGGTTATGCTTTGGTACAAATTTTGGTTGGTCTTTATGTCAAACTGAAGCTGACAGACACGTATGGATGAGTTTAGCTCTCCTAGTACTCAGTTAAATATAAGCGTTCCTTGCCCAGAAGTCTCACTGGGGGGCTTTGGGTAGGAATTATTCTCCTTTTAACCCTTTTTTCCTATGCCAACACATTAGGAAATTTCCAAATGTGAAGTTTTCCAGGGGTTTAGGCAGGAATGCTCTTTCATTCCTGATAATCCCTTTTTTCTTCAGTTATTTTTCTTCTTGGTTGAAGTTTTTAACCCTTCTTTGGTTAGTAAAATAAATAAATTAATTAATTAATTAAATAAAGGGAGATAGATATGTACAGATAGTCACATTTAAATATAAATACAGTATATCTATGTGCATGATAAGTAAATAAATATCTAAAGCTTACTTCTAAATGCTGCATTCTCTGTTGTTCTTCAGTAGCATGTCAGTTATGGTAACTAGAGCACCAGAACTTCGTGAGGGTCAAAGTCGTGAAAGGGTCCCCTCCTGCTTGGGAGTTGGACCTTTTTTCCCAGGCTATTACCTGAATCTTAAAGGAAAATAGGGAACAGCAAATAATTATCAGTTTTCACAACCTGGGGTCAGGATGCTTCCTTGACTCAGGTCTTGCTTTTGCAAACGTAGGGTTTTTTTCTTGTCTCCTTCGATACGTTCTATGTTCTCAGTTCCTTATTAGGTTTTTTTTTCCTCAGGCAGTTTATTCCATGCTGTTTAGACTGCCTCCAGAATGTTCTCAGATACGGAGAAAAAATCAGGCTGTTCTCCAGGTACCTGGGTAGGTTGGCGGTTCTCCCCTGAAGACAGGGAATCTCTGGTTTCCCTTATCAGAGGCTTGGCCAACCTAAGCTAATTTCCCTTGACTTTGGTTTACAAGCCCTAAGTCTGACATTTTGTTTCCTGCAGTCTCGAAGGTTCTTTGTACCTACTAGAAAAAAGTCCCCTAATTATTTAAATCTCAGCAACTCTTAGGAGGCAATGTTCATCTCTTGTCAGGGCAAGCTCTTTCTCTGCATGGGGTGCATAATTGTGTCATTGAAGTCCCAGTGGCTAGGCCTCTAGGTTTGATTCCAAATAAGAGAATTTTTCATGAAGCTTGAACCCTGTTACAAGCTGGACTGGTGTAAGGAAACAATGAACTTCACACCACTCCCCTTCAAATCTTCGGTACAGAGGCTTCCTTCCGGTTGGCGCTTCCCTTCAGGGGGGTGGTCCATCATTGGGTCTTGGTTTCTGAGAGAGTCCTTCTCTCTTCAGTCCCTGGAATCTCAGAACATCTCTATCAGGCCTGCATTTTTTTAGTCCAGAGACCATTTAGTTCTATATCTGCCCTGTATCACACTAACAAGCATTTGGGACACAGGGCTTCCAATTTCTCTGCAATAGCTATAAGTTGTTATCTCTAGCTGGCTTCTTTGGAGGTGTCTTAGTCACTCATCCATCTGTTGGGCAAGGACAAAACTTTGGCAGGGCTACCACAAGTGGGCTCTTTAGCAGATCCTCTAAGCCACAATACTCAGGACCACCGCATGTGAGCCCTCAGCACACAAGTCCTATCCACATCATTCAGTGGAAAGGTGAGGTCCAGATCTGAATTTTTACCTCCAGCCCAAACCTCCAGTTTTTGACTTTTTTCCTGTTGCAGGCCCCAGCTCGGGGTTCCATCCAATGGATTTTCTTATCTCAAGATTGGCCTGAGAAGTTTTCTGTCTTCCTATATCCCTTGTTTCCTAAGTACCTCTCTAGTCAAGGTATCAGCCACCATGATCCTGGTGGCTCGAGACAACCTTTGTACTTTCTGAAAAATCAGGAGCAGTGTTTTTCTCTGCTCCCAATCTTTTCTTCTCAAGGCCTAATTCCTGAGAGGCTAGGTCTCTTAGAGTCCCTGTATCCAAACAAGGCCTGGAATGTCTATGAAAAAAAAAGAGGTTTTAGTGTCACGAAAACCTCAGTTTTTCTAGGAGAAGTGGCTTTTCCCCTGGATACAAGGACAAGATCCTAGAGTTTTTCAATCCTCTTTCCTCTCATGACTGGATTATTTAATTCATTTCCAGACATTGCAGTCTTGGACTTTGAACTAGTTTGGTCTTTGTGACTTGTTTCCTGTAAAAGTATAAAGCTTTTTATTTTCCTTCCAACAGTGGGACAGTAGGCCTTTTTTCTTTGGGAGTATACCTAACGGTTACTCTGATTCTTTTTCTATCAGGCAAGAGAAATCTGTCCTTTCTCAGATGATTTCAAAGAATTCTGCAAGGGGCTATCTTCACTTCCAGACCCTTCTAGGGACTGGAGTTTTTTCCCAAGGAACACAAACCTCTGTAAGTTCAGTTTCATGGGGTGTCCCTTTGAATCTGTGGAAATTCTGTCCTGAAGCGAGTAACATCGAAGACAATTTGTCTGCTTGTTTTCCTTCTGTCAGAAGTTTTTCAGAGTTTCAGGTTGTCCTCTTAGGCCTTATCCTTTCAGTGCCTTTATGAACAAATTAGTCTTCTGGATGGATAGAAAATATTTTTCCCAAGTGTTTCCTTCATCAGTCTCTTTTCTTTGCCTGTACTGCTCTCAGGCAAGTCCTGTCTAGGCTATGTCAACCTGCTTGGAAGGGGCATGAATTAGTCTTGCCGGTCTGCGTCAGCAGTCCTAGCAGTTCAGGTTCTGTCATTATCATATTTTCCTTTCCTGCGTTTTTGCAGAAAAGGAGAAACCAGTGACCAAGAGTATTTTCCCATGGGACTGTTTTCCCATATTTCGGGTCTGCTTCAGTAAAGCTGACATTCAGCCCTTCTCGTGCTTAGGGCCTACTTACTGGAGACCAGCTGCCTCCTGGGCAGCGTTCAAGGCTATATCCTCACCTGAAGTGTGCAGACCACTTATTTGAAATTTGCTTTTCACATTCAATAAGATCTTCTTGGATGTGTAGTATGATAGGATGCCAATTTTGGCTGGATGGTACTTCAGAGCCTCTTCTTAAAATTGGTTTCTGTGCCCTCCTCCCAATTACACTGCGTTGAAGTCTGCTTCTGTCAATAGATGCTAAAGTATTCCTGGGGTGAGAAGAAACAATTACTCACTAAAATAATATTACTTTTTCCAGGGTATTCTTTAGCATTATTGACACTTCCACCTTCCTCCCCTGGAAACCTTGTCTAAAGGCTCTGCTAGGGGATTTTGCCAAATTTGACGACAATCATTCATTCGTACGATTTTCAAAAACAAAAAAAAACATTTTTTTCATAATATTGGGTTAGAACATATAGTGGGTTATTGCTAACAGTTTTTTTTGCCCCTAGTGGGCACAATTTCTACTCTTTTTCAGCTTTGAAATGCATTCTGAGGTCCTTCAGGCTGACTGCAGGCAGCGCTCTAACGGTATCCAGATTGGCCAATGCCTTCCTCATTTGCATTGACTCCTCCTGTCTGGGGCAGCTGAACCCAGCTGGCATACTGAGTCTGTCAATAATGCTAAAGAATACCCTGGAAGAAGTAATATTACTTTGGTGAGTAATTGTTTCTTTCAGTAAATGTACCAGTAAATAAAGGTAGAATGGCATGTAAAAATGGTCGTCTGTTCTACCAAGTATGCATTACGTTCTTGAAAAACTCTGGTACAGCATTGCTACGGCAAAACCATTGCACTTAGGAAAAGCAAAGGTTCTTTTTGTTCAGGGTAGGCATATTGTGCTTTAGCCCTTCTAAAGTAAAAAGCATAGTTAGAAGAGCAAGCAGTCTTGCAGCATAACCGAGCTGTAGTAGTGAGGAGCCGCCACCCAGAGAAAGCAAGTGCAATTTTGGGCTTTCCCCTTGGTGGTATGGCTTCTCGGACGGCGTTCTCTGTTTACTGCTGCCATGAAAGTGCACACTGTCACACCAACACTACAGGCTGCTAGAAGATGCACACATTTGTTACTTTGTTTAATTGTCAGACTGCATACAGGTTACAGGTTTTTGCAGGTAAACAGTCCTACCAGGTGTTTCTTGTTGCAGCAAATGCCACTTCATACTCTTCCACAGCAGTTCACTTCTATAGCACTGGCCGGCCACTCTAAATCATCTTTTGTGTGATGTTACTGCTGTGGGGGTGCTACGGAGGATGGTGCATGTTAAAAGTTGTATACAAGCCTCTAAATGATGATTTATTGATGTGCACATCACAGTATGAGTTAATGAAGTATGGTTTAATGTAGATATTCAAAATGTGAGCATGAATAAACTTGTTTTTAATGGTGTGGGTGAAGCTAACCAATCACATGATGCATTGCTCTGTATATAGTATTGCCTGTTTACGTGTTAGCTCAGATCGTCTGAAGGTGTTGGAAGGACAACACTTAGTCTTAGCTAGTGCCTTCTAGCTATGTTCTTGAGATGCCTAAACCATTTGTATTGCTTTATTTGCCTTCCATTAATTTTATTTTGTTGTACTAAGTTCGCTGACTTAATTTTGTCCTGCTAGTGGAATAAACTACAATTTATTTGCAACCATCTTCAGCCTCATTGCCTTTTTAGTCCATCCATTTACTCACCGCCTGTGACACATAGTGGCAGTAGTGGGTTGTGACTGGAGGGTCTGCTGTAGGCCTTGATGGACTATTGATGCAGCAAGATAAGGCGAAACACTTGATACATGGTGTTGCCACAAGGTCCATGACCAAGAAGTTTCACCTTCCTTTGAGTACTGGTCTGGATCCTGTTGTACGACAGAAGGAAGAAGAGCAAAGGTACTGGGCATTAAAATGGAGGATACCATTATGGAGGAGCTGGCTCAGGCTAGTGGGGGAGAACCTGAGGAAAGTCCACCTGTTTTCTCTAATGAACTGTGGTGGCTATGTGTTCAACAGATCAAAATGGAAAAGCAGCGGGAAATTGATAAAAGGGAGAGTGAGACCAGATGGACAGACACTTTATGGGCTGTCCAGGCCTTAGGCTCTGGGAGACCACCAGCCCCTTCTGGAAGTGGTCAAAAGGATATAAAACTGGTTAAGCTATCAGAACAAGATGATATAGAAGCATATCTAATGACATTTGAATGGGTTGCAGTGGCCTGTACATGGCCAAGGGACCAGTGGGTGATTAGATTAGCCCACTACCTAACAGGTAGCTCCCTACCTAACAGGAAAGAAGCAGCTCACCTACAGCCATGTGGAGGTAGCACAGGCAAACAACTATGACCAGGATCAGCCATTCTGAAATGATACAAGTACTGAAACGCACAGACAGAGGTTCCTGTCCTACAGATTTCAAACAACAGATTCTGCCCAGGATGCCTACACCCAGTTAAAGGACCTTGCTGTTAAGTGGCTACAACTTGCCACTAGAACTGTGGAGCAGATACTGGAATCTATTATCTTGGAACAGTTTATTAGAGTGCTTCCCCAGGATGTGCAAATATGGGTTAAAGAACACAACCCAGAAGCCTCAGAAGTGGCTATACGATTGGCAGAGGACTATCTTACAGCAAGACCGCATTGCAAGAGAGGACCACAGCAACCAGCACAGCTTTCACTCCCAGTAAGATCCACTTCTAATACATCTGGGCAAATTAACATTAACACTGGGTCTAGAAGTACCAATACAAGATTTAACCGAAATAACCTGGATATAATCTGTAAAGACTGTAACAGTAAGAGTCACACAGTCAGGTACTGTCTGAAAAAGAAACTTGAGCAGTCCCACCTGGCCCTTGCAAATTGGGGACATTATTTGGTTCTAGTACAAATCGGGAGTAAATCGGTAAACAGACTTTTGGACTCCGGTAGTAAGCAGACTCTGGTCCATGCAAATGTACTGGACAGCAAGCCAATGATGGGAGGCCCATCTACAGGCATAATGTGTATACATGGTGACCTTTATCACTGCCATTTACAGGATAGTGTACTGGAGATAAATGGACAGAGACAGGCATTGAAAGTTGGGGTGGTACCTGATCTTCCTCAACCAGTTATAATTGGCCATGACCATCCTCATTTCGAATCTCTGCTGGCAAATAATGGGTGTGCAGTCATGACATTGGCACAAGAGAAAAAAGAGAAGCACTTGGAACTGTTATTTCCTTTTGAACAGGACATTTTTGGCCCTATTGGTAAGGTGAAGAAACCAAGAGCTCAAAGAAGAAAAGAAAAGCAATCCTGGAACCAGAATAAAAAAAAAAGAACATTAAGTCTGATGTTTCTTACCGTGATAATGATATTGTACTGATTATGAAGGGAAAGGGGTCTGGGGAATTTAAGGCTTTACAGAGGGAGGATGTAACCTTAAAAGTTTTCTTCACAGGTGGGGGTGTCTACTGGGTCAGAACTGAATGAATTTAAAGTTTTTCAAGACCTGTTATTCAGGGTATGTGTGAACCCTTGGACAGGGGAGAAGGTAGAGCAATTGATGGTGCCTACCCAATACAGACAAAAGCTGTTGGAGATTGCTCATATTTCCCTTGCAGGACATTTATGAAGGGACTGTACCATAAGTCATTTACTCCATGGATTCTTTTGGCCTGGCATTCATGAAGATGTCAATGAATATTGTAAAAGTTGCAGTGAATGCCAAAAGGGGGCCAAAACAGGACTTAAAGACATGGTACCCCTATAGCCTATGCCCCAGTTTACTACACCTTTTGAGAGGATAGCAGTGGATGTTGTTGGCCCTCTTCCCAGAAGCTCAAAATGGAACCATTTCATATTGGTTGTGTGCGATTACATGATTAAGTATCCAGAGGCTGTCCCTCTCAGAAGTGTTACCGCTCCTAAACTAGCAGATGAGTTAGGGAAAATTTTTAGCAGAATAGGTATCCCATGAGAAATCCTCACAGACAGAGGCAGCAAATTTTGTTCCACCATGTTGAAACACTTATATCAGATCCTCAATATAGAAGCCATTTTTACCACCCCCTACCATTCACAACTTGATGGACTGGTTGAGCGTTTCAACTAAACAATGAAAAAAATAGTGTAGAAGTTTGTGCAGGAGAAGGGACCCAAATGGGATACCTATTTACCTTATCTCATGATTGCAGATTGAGAGGTACCCCAAGCTTCTACAGGTTTCTCGTCATTTGAATTGTTATATGGCTGAAACCATAGAGGCCCTCTTGATGTTATTAAAAAAGACTGGAAGGAAGGAATATCAGAGAAAGAGGTAAGACCAGTAGACTATTGGCATCAATTATGAAAGAAATTGAGTAAATATGTACAGAAGGCCCATCAGATCAATCAGGATAAACAAGATACCCAGAAGTACAGTATGATAAAGGCACCAGGTTCAAAAATATTACAGAAGGGGATAAGGTGCTGTTACTGTTACCATCCACTGACAATAAACTGTACATGAAGTTGCAAGGCCCTTATAGGATTACCAGATGTGTGGGTACCATAACCTATGAGGTGTTCTTACCTGAGAAAATCCAAAAGAAGTGTGTCTATCATGCCAACCTATTAAAACCCTGAGTAGAGCGGGATTCCTCACTCTGTAATGATATACATCCTGAACTACCAGAAAGTGAATTTCATACAGCCTACCAATGTCTAGAAGGTGTGGGAGGACTAGCAGATGAAAAGATTAATTCTGAGCTATTACCCAACCAAAAGGCAGAGTTACAAGCTATATTGGACATGTTCAAAGGTACTGTACATTTACAGGAACTCCGGGGATGGCAAGAGGGGCACAACATCATATTAAGGTCACCCAGGATCAGCCCATTAGACAAAAGCCATATCAGCTTCCTGAGAGGGTTTGGAAGGATGTTATTCATGAAATGTGTAAGATGCAGGCACTGGGGATCATTGAGTCTTCACACAGTAAGTGGAGCTTTCCATTGGTGGTAGTGGGAAAGAAGGAAGGGGGTGTGCGCATTTGTCTTAACTTTATATGTTTAAATACCATCTCAAAATTCAACAGCTATCCAATTCCTCAGATTGATGACATCTTGGATCACTTAGGGAATGCCCGATACATCAGTACCCTAGACCTTACAAAGGGGTACTAACAAATATCTCTTGATCCAGATGCCCGAGAGAAGATGGCATTCAGTACACCCCTAGGTCTTTTTTCATTTTACAGTGATGCATTTTGGTCTCCATGGTGCCCCTACTACTTTTCAGAGGGTTATGGACCACATTTTGACTCCCCATGCTAAATATAGTGCCACTTACCTGGATGACATGGTCATCTTTAGCCCCACATGGGAAGATCATACATGTCATCTTGTCCAGGTACTAACTGCCATTATGGATGCTGGCCTTATGATTAACCCTGCTAAATGCTCTCTGACAATGGAAAAAACTAAATATTTAGGCTTTCAAATTGGCAACGGTCTGCTGAAACCTGACATTGGAAAGGTGGACACAGTAGCCAATCGCCCCAGGCTTAAAACAAAGATAGATGTTCGATCATTCCTGGGACTAGCTGGCTATTATCATTGGTTTCTACTGAATTTTTCTACATTAGCTGGACCCTTGACTGATCTAGCAAAAAAGAACAAGCCTGATAAGGTTATATGGTCCACAGAATGTGAAGAAGTCTTCCAAAGCCTCAAAGCAGGTTTATGCTCATCCCCTGTGTTACACACCCCAGAGTTCTCCCAGCCCTTCAATGTTCAGAAGGATGCCTCAAATTATGGCATAGGGGCTGTACTCACACAAATAATAGAAGAAGAAGAGCACCCAATTATTTACATACAATAAGTAGGAAACTGCATGAGAGGGAAACTCGCTACTCCTCTATTGAAAAGGAATGCCGGGCCGTTAGGTGGGCCATAGAAGCTCTCCGGTTCTATTTATGTGGGGTAGAATTTGAACTATGGACGGACCATAATCCCTTATGTTGGCTTTACACGATGAGGATAAAAATGCTCACATAATGAGGTGGTATCTCTCATTACAACCTTATTGATTCACTGTTAAACACAGGGAAAGGAACTGCACATTGTAATGTGGACTTTATGTTCAGATATGGGACAAATGGAGAGAAACACCTGTTATCAGACCTCAGGGTAAAAGCAAGTATGAATGGAAATGAGATGTCTCTTTCTCACTCTTATGATTAAGTATGATAGGGACCATGAGGTGGAGCCTTAGGAGAGGGTGTGCTATGGCTCTATTTCTCCTTTGGAGGGATCTGATGATAGGTGTGGTTGAATAAGCTGTAACAAAGATTTACTGCTTTTGTTTCAGGTGGAGAGGAGTATGTGAAAGGGTAGACCCCCACCTCCTAACTGGTACACTACTCTGGGCTTTACTGCACTGTATAGTGTCCTGTCATAACTGTTCTTGTGACATTTTTGTATGGTGTTTGTCATGTTTGTTGGGCTGGCCACCCACTTTGTTTGTCAGCATTTATTAATGTTTCTGTACAGCACAGAGTTGCCCTAAGCACTGATGCACCACAGTGACATACAAGGTTACTTGTTGTTTGCATGAGACCTTCTCTATGTCCTCATCCTCATGTGATCCCGATCCACAAGAGTGGTAGCAGGGAGGAGGCAGGGAACTACAGACCAGTCAGTTTTACATCAGTAGTGGGCAAGATTATGGAAGCATTCCTTTAGGAAAGGATAGTGCAATACCTGGAATCCATACGAGCACAGGATCCAAGATAGCATGGGTTTACAAAAGGAAGGTCCTGTCAAACTAATCTCATAGATTTCTTTGACTGGGTAACCAGAGTGGTGGACCAAGGGTGAGCAGTTGATGTTGCCTACCTTGACTTCAGCAAAACTTTTGATACTGTTCCACATAGAAGATTGATTAATAAGCTAGGTAGGCTCAGGGTGGGTCAGAAGTTGGTCAACTGGATGGCAAACTGGTTAGCGGGCAGAAAACAGAGGTGGTAGTAAATGGTATACAGTCAGAAGAGATGCAAGTCACAAGTGGGGTACCTCAGGGATCAGTCCTGGGGCCAGTCCTCTTCAATATCTTCATCAGTGACATTGCAGATGGACTAGAGGGTAAGGTTTGTCTGTTTGCAGATGACAACAAGATCCGCAACAGAGTAGATGATCCAGATGGAGTAGGCAGAATGAGAAGAGATCTGGATAAACTGGCAAAATGGTCAGAAGAATGGCAACTGGTATTTAATGCAAAGAAGTGCAAGATCATGCACATAGGGAAGAGAAACCCTGAAGCCACCTATAGGCTGGGAGGGGAGTCGCTGGCAGTCACAAGGGAAGAAAGAGACTTGGGCTTCATCATCACCACCGATGGCCTGAAATCATCCAAACAGACTACTAAAGCAGTAGGTAAGGCTAGGGGGATTTTAGGGTGTATTAGTAGGAGTATCAAGTCGGAAGAGGGAGGTAATAATCCCCCTTTACAAGACACTGGTTAGGCCCCATCTGGAGTACTGGGTGCAGTACTGCAGGCCACACCTTCACAAGGACATAAACCAAATTGAGGCAGTCCAGAGAAAGGCAACCAAAATGGTGCAGGGACTGCATCAGAAAACATATGAGGACAGATTAATGGAGCTCAATATGTATACCCCAGAGCAAAGGAGGGAGAGAGGTGATATGATCAAAACATTCAAACACCTTAAAGGCATTAACAAGGTGAAAGGGTCTAACATGTTTCAATATAAGAAAAATAGTAGGACAAGGAGACACAGCATGAGATTAGAGGTAGACTGATTAAGGGGTAATGTGAAGAAGTTCTTTTTCACAGAAAGGGTGGTGGATGCATGGAACAGCCTACCTCAGGAAGTGGTGGATATGAATATAGTGCAGGGCTTCAAATAGGCATGGGATAGGCATAAGGGAGCAATACAGATGAGTATGAATAGATAGGCCATTGACAGAGCAAAGGCCGATGGCACATTTATAAGGTAGAAGAAGAAATGGGCAGACTGGATGGGTCTTGCTGTCCTTATCTGCCATCAGCTTTTATGTTTCTATGTATCCTTAAGTATATCTCAATAATCAGGGAACAAATAAGGAAAATATAAGAGGAAAACCCATTTTTCAGTAAATGTACCAGTAAATAAAGGTAGAATGGAATGGCATGTAAAAATGGTCAGCTGTTCTACCAAGTATGTATTATGTTCTTGAAAAACTCCGGTACAGCATTGCTATGGCAAAACCCTTGTACTTAAGAAAAACAAAGGTTCTTTTTGTTCAGGGTAGGCATATTTTGCTTTATCACTTCTAAAGTAAAAAGCATAGTTAGAGGAGCAAGCAGTCTCGCAGCATACCCAGGCTGTAGTAGTGAGGAGCCACCGCCCAGAGAAAGCAAGTGCGATTTTGGACTTTCCCCTTGGCAGTGCAGCTTCTCAGACTGCGTCCTCTGTTTATTGCTGCCATGAAAGTGTGTACTGTTGCACTGACACTACAGGCTGATAGAAGATGCACACATTTGTTATTTTGTTTTACTGTCAGACTGCATACAGGTTACAGGTTTTTATACGTAAACGGTCCTACCAGGTGTTTCTTGTTGCAGCAAATGCTGCTCCATACTCTTCCACAGCAGTTCACATCTATAGTGCTGGCCGGCCACACTTAGTGTTCTTTTATATGATATTACTGCTGAGGGCGGTGCTATGGAGGATGGTGCATGTTACAAATTGTATACAAGCCTCTAAATGATTATTTATTGATGTGCACATCACAGTATGAGTTAATGAAGTATGGTTTAATGTAGATATTCAAAATGTGAGATTGAATAAACTAGGTTTTAATGGTGTGGGTCAAGCTAACCAATCATATGATGCATTGCTCTGTATATAGTATTGCCTGCTTAGGTGTTAGCTCAGATCGTCTGAAGGTATTGGAGGGACAATACCTAGTCTTAGCTAATGCCTTCTAGCTATGGTCTTGAGATGCCTAAACCATTTGTATTGCTTTATTTGCCTTCTATTAGTCTTATTTTGTTGTACTAAGTTCACTGACTTAATTTTGTCCTGCTAGTGGAATAAACAACAATTTATTTGCAGCCATCTTCTGCCTCATTGCCTTTTTAGTCCATCCATTTACCAACAGCCTGTGACAGTATGCATTACCTGTATCTATTGAAAAAAATATTTCATAAGGAAAGGATAGATAGCTAGATAGATTGATGCATAGATGCAGACAGACAGACAGAGACGTACAGAGACAGACATATACACTGTGTGTAGATAGATGGACAGACACACAGACAGACAAACAACTAAATAACTTGCTACAGATAGAACAAGAGACAGAAAGTTCAGGGATTGGCAGCTCTCTGCTCTAACTGATGCCAGCAGCACGACTCTAGCTGAAGCTTCATAATTCAAGAAAGCCCCAGTCATGGACAGTTCTTTCATGAGATCTCACGAAAGAACAATTGGTTCCAGTCATGAACAGTTCTTTCATCAGATCTCACGAAAGAACAATTTTCCCCATCATGGACAGTTCGTTCATGAGATCTCATAACAGAAAAATGGTTCTTTCATATGACCTCAGAACTGTGAACAAAAATTAAGTCCCATCCTCTCCTTTTGTGAATCAACCTTCTTTTGTGAGTCACAAAAGAACAATCTCAGTTCACGAAAGAAGATGGTGGGACTTCAGTTTTTTATAATTCTTTCGTGAGCTGACCTTCTTCTTTTGTGATTTCTTTCATTGTTAGAAGTTTTGACCACAAAAAGAGAAGCAAACTAACAAACATGTTTGAAACCTTGGAAACAGCATTGACCTATAAATGAACCTATAAGTACTTCTTATTGAATTGCATTTATAACCACCTATCCAAGATAGAGGCATAATCTTGATTTACCAGACTAGGTGAACATAGAGCTCGTGCTCCATGTTGGCCATCTTACAAACACCACAAAACAGCTCTTTTCAACTGTGACCATAAAAAGCATATAATCAACAGGCATACAGTAGTTTGCGTAACAACTTGATGTTAAGCATCCCTTATTACTCTAAATTGTGGTGGACTCCCAACATCATGACTCAAGAAAGAAGAAGGTTGGCTCATGAAATAAACTATGAAAGAAACCTGTGCCTCACCATCTATTGGACAGTTTGAGCAGCCATATTATAAAAAAGATGCCTATCAAATTGAGAAAATACAAAAGAGATTCACAAAGCAGATCCAAGGCTTGGAACAACTTGATTACATTAACAGGCTTGAAAGTCTAAACCTCAAGTGTCTAGAAACCAGGAGAATGAGCGTGATTTGTTGTACCTGTGGGATATAATCAATGACCCATATTTGTTTACAGAACTGAATTTTGAATACAAACTAGATAACATCAATACCTATGCAAGTACAGGAGACATAATACTATTAGATGGGGTTCATGGTTTACTAAGGTTGTGCATGGGCTAAATATTATTTAACAAACACTACGTATAGTAGGCTTTCCAAATATTCGGTTGCCATTCCTGAATAGTTCACTATTCGGTCACTATTCGGGAATTACTGTTCAATGAGATTTTCAAGTCTTTCAGCACTTTGTTGACTAATCAAAAGCTGTTTCTAGAGCTCATGGGCAAGCACACCATGTGACTTCTTAACTCTGCATTGGTAGAGAGCAGAAGACAGTTGTTTCTGAGAGCTGGCTTTGCAGTACTTCTGAGACCTTAACCTTGCCAAAAAAAGAAGTCATTTTTTGCTCCACAGGCTTTTTTGGATCAGTATTATTTGTTTGATCAGTGACAGAAAAGCTAGGTTTGGCTTTCTGACTGGGTATTTTTCCTTGTTGCTGTGCTCAGTTTCAGGAACCAGGAGGGCTGTCTGCTAATGCCCCACCTCCATTGCCCTCTGACACACAACTCCAGTGATTTTTATGTTGCTTGCACGCATGTGCAAGAAACATAGTGCCACGAATGGAGATTTCGGAGGTGTGTCACCTCCTCCTCCAATTCAGGCACTGGGCTGGCAGGCGCGGCCCCTGTAAGCCAATGCATTTTGGAGCTGTCTATGACACGCTCCAAAATGCAGTGGCATACAGTTGAAAGGGGGAGCTACGCTTGAGTGAGCAGCGATAAGACGCTGCTCTGCGCGCAGCCCCCAGGCGCTCGCGCTCCCTGCGATGCACTGATGCAGCCGACGGGTGCCCAATCCCTGTCGACTAAGCTGCCGTCGTCCCCAGCTGGTGCCACGCTGGGAACCCACCCCAGCGTGGCAATCACTTATGTAGCCGAGGGGTGCCCAATCCCGTCATTCGCGCCCCAAAGTGCTTGTGCCACGCTGGGCCCACCCAGCGTGGCAACGTCTCCCTGAAGTTTTTTTTTTGCCGGCGGGGTGCCCAACTTCGCCGGGCTGAACGGGCCTCAGTGCTTGTGCCACGCTGAGCCCACCCCAGCGCTGTAAACGGTCCCACATTGTCTTTTTTTTTTTTTCACCTGAAAACAAAAACTGTCCGCGGAGCTTCTCCGACCCCTCTCCCACAACCCGCGCCCACCACTGTGCACCCAGCCTCCCCACGCCCTCACCCCATACTTACTCCGGACTCTGGTGCGACGATCTTCGTGGACCGGGAACACGTCTGCACTCTTCAAAGCCGACCGCGAACTGAGGAAATGCCGGTAAGCTGTATAATGGGCTAGATAGGGGTTTCAACTTTATTGCATATCTCAGGCATTTTTGGATTTTGCACTTGCTCAATGGGTTTTTGGGCCTTCTTCATGAATGATATCACTGTCATGGCGTTATTCGACCGGCGGGTGATTTTCGCAGTGACTGCATAGTCAGCGTAAATCACCCTTCCAGCCTGAATACCACCATGACAGTGACATCATTCAAGAGAAGGGTCCCAAAAACCCCATGTTGAAAATTTGGTGCAAGAATTCCAAAAAATGACTGTTGTACGAGCGTGCGTTGCGCAGTTCCTACGCAGGCTCGTAAGTTCGCGAAATTTCAATATTTTCACTCCAGATTTTCAACATTGCCATTTTACCACACCTGCTTATGAGTAGTATAGCTGTCATTTTTCACATCTCACCCAAAATGTGTTTCCGCCCATGGAGCGCAGAATGGCGCAGTCGATGTGCGAAATCAATGTACGGGACAAATTAAGAAAACCACAGTGACACTGTTCATGAACAGAGGTCTTAAAATGGCTATGTTGAAAATTTGATGAAAAAATTCCTAAAAATGACTGTTGTACGAGCGTGCGTTGCGCAGTTCCTACACAGGCTCGTAAGTTCGCAAATTTTCAATATTTTCACTCCAGATTTTCAACACTGCCATTTTACCACACCTCCTTATGAGCAGTACAGCTGTCATTTTTGACATCCTGCCCAAAACATGTTTCTGCCCATGTAGCGCACAATGGCGCAGTCGGTGTGCAAACTCAATGTATGGGACACATTAACAAAATCACAGTGACACTGTTCATGAGCAGAGGTCTTAAAATGGCTATGTTGAAAATTTGGTGAAAAAATTCCTAAAAATGACTGTTTTACGAGCGTGCGTTGCGCAGTTCCTAGGCACGCTCGTAAGTCCGCAAATTTTCAATATTTGCACTCCGATGACTTCCAAATACCTAAACAGCACATAGAAGCAAGCATTACATTTGGCATTGACAAATGCTTGTTTTTTTGGTGAAGCACATTTTGCTTTTGTGTTTTTTCTGCTATTGTCTGGTTCGAAGCTTGGTTCCCTTCATGACTGAGGAGGGTGTCTAACTCCCTCTCCTGTAACTCACTGTGCATGATTTGCCTATATGCGCATATTTTTTGATATTGTGATGATGTGCCTGCATTTGCAGCTCACTGTGCACAGTAGAATGTGCATGCATTTTATATTTTTTTCATGAGGCTGGGCCTCACATGTGCACAGCTCTGTGCACACAGTTTTTGAAACAAGCTTCTGCAGTTCTCAGCCAGTCAGGCTTGGCTCACTGAATTAATATTGTTAGTCATCTTGTTCCAGGCTTGGATCCTTGTACAACTGAAGAGTGTGTTATCTGACTCCCTCCTCCGCCTTTCACAGTTCATCATGTGTGATTAACCTGTGTGGCTGCAATATATTTTTTTCAGGAGTCTGTGCCAGGGTGGGACAAACAGATTAGCCAGGTGGCCAGTGGTCACAAAACAGTTGGTTTGGCTATTAGATTTTTAATTTACTGTCCATCAGGTTACCTGCTCACAAAGTGATTTTTGAATCCTTTAAAATGATAGCCACTAAAAATAATGATTTGGCTACTAGATTTTGAAAGCTAGTGGCCAAACTGTCCACCAGCAGTAAACTGATTTGTCCCACCCTGGTGTGTCTTTTGTGTGCATGGCTGTGTGCATGTGATTTTTTTGTTTTTATTAAACTGTTGCAATTCTTAGTGGGCAGGATTTACTCACTGAGTTGAGTGTGTGTCATCTGTCAGTTCCTTGCTCAGTTCCACGTTCAACTACAGATGTTGCCCTCTTTTTTCTCCCTTCTTAGTAGCATTTTTTTTTTTTGTATTTGCTTCTGCTTTTTGTGGTACAGTATAACTCCTATTGTTGTCATGAGTATTACTGCAGTTCCACAAGCCCCAAGTAAAGCATCACACACACAAAAACACACAGGCACTACCAGTAGTTTGTGTTTTACACAGTAACCACTAGTGACCTGATCCATCATGTCTTAACAACCTTGCAAACATGCTTAGTCCGGCCCCAGCAATGCATCTTCACCATTGGTCCCAAGTGGTGAGTGACAGGATGATAGACACAAATGTACAGCACATCGATGAGATTACTGCCGGTACATCCCTGGGCTGCCAAACACAGTTAAGAGCAAAGCATAAAGTTGCCAACACATTTATTTATACTGAGGATGGAGGATGCCAATAATGTCCCGTAGCTTTGACTGGAACCTGGTCTTTGTCAGGGGCGTCTCGGTAACATACAAACAAACTGGGCCTGATTTTCAAAGGTGGATGCAGGGCTTGCAGCAAATCCTGCATCCGATGCAATGGTGGTTGTGAATGCAGCAGACAAATGCAGCACACATCTTGGATGCTGCGCAGTCCAATTTTACAAGGTGTGGCACAGTTTGCAACAGTCAACCATATTTATGGCACATTACACCCAATCTGTGCAGCAAGTCCCATTGCAGAGGTCACCCAGGGATGCAAAGTTATGGCAGGGGGGGTGCTGCTGCAAAGGGCTTGCATCCAGGAGTTGCGGAGACCAATATCCAAAAATTGCAAACTGCCTGGTGTTTGACACAAGTCACCACTTGCATCGAACTCATGACTGCAAGTCCCTTGTGGCATTCCAACATGGTTTGAAAATCGAGCCCACTATGAATATTTTTTTTGTACTCCTTATTTATGTTCATACTGTAACCATCCCTGGACCCTCTCCAGTGTGGCCACTCAATCTCCTGCTTTTTCCCCACCTGTCTGAAGTCCTCTATTTCCTCTGGCAGGACCAGACTCTCGGAGCCCTGACTGCTTGACTCCTAGGCTCTGAGTACCCTGGGGTGGGACCACTGACTTTTTTCTGGTGCTCTACTTAGAAACAGATACAGTGGCCAGATGGCAAGGCACCAGAGTTGCTGAGAGACCCAATGGTGGGCATGGGTGCGTAGTCCCTGGACCCACTTTTGTGTACCAGGGATAGGGCCTTTTTCTGTTTTCTCCCCTTGGGACATGGCATGCAATGGCATCCAGTGTGGCTGACACCACTGGAATCTGCCGACATCTTGTCCCCTTTTGTGGCTCAACATCTGTGCCACCCCTGGTCTCCACCAGAGGCTGATACTGTGCTAGCAACCCCACCAACCCACCCCAGGAGAAGAGAGAAGATCTCCAGATGTAGGATCCTCTCCCTCTCCTGCTAACCCCCGAAAGACCAGGTCCATTCCCGAGCCCAGGTCCATTCTCAAACCTGGGTCACCAGCGTGGTGTGAGGTGTGTCATCCAGCACCTCAACCCTCAGTGCCACCGGGCCAGCCCACTATGAATATTAAACCCTTAAAGAAACACACAACATAAATAAGTGAAGTTATAAAAAATGAGACAGAGATGCCCTTCTAACAATACAATCCGAATGTAACGTGCCCAAGGATGAAACACTTCATCAAGATTACAAAACATTGTAAGGTTAATGCATACAGTGGCGACAGACAGTATGCTACTGCTACTAGTATCACCACCTGTTCCATCTGTACTTTCACTGTCACATCCTTCTATGCCAGTAGTAGGGGGGCATTAGAGTTTACATGCCTTGTGCAGGAAGCAGTAGACACCACCACCAGTGTTCCCACCACTACCACTAAGGCTGCTACATCCACAGCCAGTGTGACTCCCACCACCACCACCAATATCATTCTTGCAGCAGCCACCCTTTCAGCTGTCACTACCACTTCGGCCACTGTTGACACTATTCCTATGTCCATGGCCAAAGCACCTTCTACCTATGTGACTGTGACCATGAACACCCTACAGTGTGGACCCAATGCAGTACTTGATATTGTTTTCGCAGTGCTATGTGTGTGGTGTGATAGAGCGAGTGCACCACATGTAGCTTGTGTTACATTAATGACAGCTCTATGTTGATCATCGAAGTGATGAGGTGTATATGGTACACCAGGTTTGAAGAAGGATTAAAGGTGTTATTTAAGTGATTTTTATATTTGCTTGTGTGCATATGCAAGAAACATAATGCTACTGTACGACATTTTGGAGGTGTGTGACCCTCCTCTCCAATGCAGTGCTCCATTTAGCAGGCAGGACCGTACCACACCAATGGATGCGTGAACTCTCTATGACAGCAGTTCAGCTGCAGTGGTCTTCAGTTCAAAGAAAACCACTGCTACAATCAGTGGTGGTAATGTGTGCATTTAGCATATCGATGTCAGGCAATTTCTCTGGCCCTCTTGCATGTCACTGCCAATGAAATTCCTTCCACTTCCTCCCTCTGCTGCTGTCCTCCCTGCTCCCTCATTCCCCAGTTCACCCTCTGGCTGCAAGTAATCCCTCCCACTTCCTTCCTCTGGTGCTGTCTTCCTGGGTGTCTTCCCCACTCCCTCATTCCTCGGCTCACCCTTCGGCTGGTCAAGTTTTCTTTTTTGCCGATGGGGTGCCCAATCCCCATTGGCTCCAGTTCCCCCCCAAAAAAAACACCCAGGTGGTATGCTGGGAGTCCACCCCGGCATACCAAATGTCCCAGTAATTAAGAAAACCATCCCACAACATGTTTTTAATTTTTTTACCTGTAAAAGAAAAAACAGTCCCTCGTTGTCTGCGGTGGCTCCCTCCCCTAACCTGCACCCACCCTCTGTGCACTCCAACTCCCCACACCCACCTCATCCCACACTTACCTTTGGAGCCCAGTACAATGATCTTCGGCCGAGCAGGCACACATCTGCACTCTTCAAAGCCGACTGTGAACTGAAGAAATGCCGGCAAGCTGTATAATGGCATAAATGGGGGGTTTCCAACGTAGGTGGATATCTTGGCCATTTATGTGACTTTTGGCACCAAATTTTCAACATGGGGTTCTTGGGACCTCACCTCATGAATTCAGTCACTGTCATGTCGTTACTTGGTCCCAAGAGGTGATTTTGTGGTCACTGTGTGGAATCACCTTTCAGGACTGATTAATGAAATGACAGTCACTGCTCATGAGGTGGGCTCCCAAAAAGCCTATGTTGCAAATTTGGTGGAAAAATTCCAAAAAATGACTGTGTTATGAGTGTTCATTGCGCAGTTTCCACGCACGCTTGTAACTTCGAGAATTGTTAGTAATTTCACTCCAGATTTTCAACATTGTCATTTTCCCACACCTCTTTTTGAACAGTACAGCTGTCATTTTTCACATCTTGCCTGAAATGTGTTTTCACAACCGGTACACAATGGTGCGGTCACTATGGGAAATCAATGTTTGGGGTACAGATTAAGAAAATCATGGTGATACTGTTCAGAGTAGAGGTCCCAAAATGCCTACATTGAAAATTGGTGACCAAATTCCACAAAATGACTATATTATGAGCGTGCGTTGCACAGTTTCCATGCACACTTGTAACTTCAAGAATTTTTTATATTTTCAGTCCAGATTTTTCACATTGCCATTTTTACACACCTCCTTATGAACAGTACAGCTGCCATTTTTCACATCCTGCCCAAAATGTGGTTTCTCACATCTGGCACACAGTGGGCATGGTCGCTGTGCAAAATCAACATTCAGGAGAGATTAAGAAAATCACAGTGTCACTGTTCATGAGCAGAGGTCCCAAAATGCCTAAGTTGAAAATCTGGTGTAAAAAATATACAAAATAATTGCATTACGGGTGTGTGTTGCGCAGTTTCTACACACGCTTGTAACTTCAATTTTTTTTTTATATTTTCACTCCAGATTTTCAACATTACCATTTTTTACACCTCCTCATGAACAGTACAGCTGTCATTTTTTACATCCGGTTTGAAATGTATTTTCGCACCTTTGGTGCCAAATGGCACAGTCGCTGTGCAAAATCACCTTTCAGCTAATGAACTGATAGTGTCACTGTTCATGCAGTGGGGTCACTAAAAGCCTATGTTGAAAACTTGGAGTGAAAATACCAAGAAATGCCCAGGGCATTAGGGTTTCTGACCATAATGCGCTGCCCTGTAGGGACTGATAGATGTCAGGGGTGTGACTTGGGATCATCAACAGTAATGCTCATGCCATTCCACCCCACCTCCACCCTGCAACCAGTGACAGGCATCGAGGTGTGCCTTGGACTCTTTGGCCCCAAAGTTCACCCCATTCTCCTGTACTGCACCCATTTCAGTGTATTTCCTTGTGGAATAGGGTGACTATAAATCCAAACACCCCAAGACATACCTCAACACTTGTTGGTGTCTGCAGGGTAGGGTGAGGTGAAATGGAGTGAGCGTCATGGGTGATGACCCAAAGGCACACCCCAATGCCTGTCCATCTCTGCAGGGTAGGGGTGGGGTTGGCATCACTTCAGTACTTCACTGCCATTCATATTCTGCATCTGTCTAACTCCTGCACTTCCAATGCTAATACCAGCAAGCAAATATTCAGCATTGACAAATGCTTGTTAAGCTATCCTTTAAAAACACCTTTTGTGGCTGAATACAGGATAATGAATACCGAATACCTGGGACACGAATACCAAACATTTGGGAAAAGGTATTCACACAGCTCTATGGTTTACCCTTAGAATGATAAAGGCTTGGAACTCACTTTCTGTGTACCTAATAGTTTGTAAGAGTAAAATCTCTTTTAAGCATAAACTTGATAAATGGATACTGGATAAAGAAGGTTTAGGGCAATAAGAATTAAGTGGCTGGAGCCCCATGGTCATTTTTGTCTTTAGTTTCTGACACTCTTAGTATGAACCTCAGTATGACCTCAGTCTCTTCTTTCATGAACAAGAATTCTTCTTTTGGGAGTCATTCAGCTCACGAAAGAAGAATTGGAACTCCTTGCTAACCCTTTCAGCTAAGATTTTAAGGATGTTCTAAAACCATAGTTTGGGGTCTTTTTTTCAGAAAACAAACACCAGACTGAAGCAAAATGTTCATGCATTTGTTTTTCTACAGAGCATCATTTTTATGGGTTTTCAATTAAAAAAAAATAAATAAATAAAACTAAGAGGGCTGCCATACAAAAGAAGATTTTTTTCCTCACCCAAAAATAATTTTCAGCAAATAAAATAATTTCATGAGCCCAGAATTCCTTTTTTGTATTGGTGAAAGGCCCTACTGAGCATGCTCAGAACCAAAATTTCAAATCGTCATAATTCAGGTATGAATTAATATTTTTTTCACCGAACCAAAAAAAAAAGACACACACAAACACACCTTTTTAGGGTAAGATGTGTGGTAACATCATTCTTTTTTTCTTCTTCTCTTTTTTGATCTTTATTTCATTCATGATGGCTTAGCATTTCATCTGGAACCTGAGTGGGTTTGAACTCTGGTCCAAGAAGTAATGAAGCCAGGAGTTTCAGACTGTCAAATACTAGAGCAATGTAATTGGCATAGCTAAATGATTTTACTGTAAGACAGCTTCAGTAGATTATGAGGAAAGTAGTAGTTGTGTTCAAAGGAAAATCCTGCAAAAGATAGAAACCTTGTACAGAAAATAATCTGTTCAGAGGGCAGTGCAATGCTACGGCTCTGACCATTGCATAAATAATGAAACTGTCGCTATCTCTATCATTTGTCAAAAAGTTCCAGGACATTTTTGGGATACAGTTTAAAGATTTCCATAAGTTGTCTTTGAAGCTAGCAGCACAACACCAGCTGTGGCTTCACATTTCAAGAAAGTCATGCTGTTCTCACACTGAGAACATGAGTGAACAAGTCATGGGACATGTTTAGCTGAGTGAGGGTGTGTGTTGGTTGTGGGGTGGTGGGTGCAGAGTGGATGGTCAAGGTGGGGGTGTGGGGAGGGTTAAACCACTGATGTACCATTTTCTTTTTTAAAACTAAAAAATAAAGGTCAAGAAATGGTTTTCTTTATTTTAGAGGGGCAGTAGCTGACACTGGGGATTGGGAATCCCATGTTCTATGGCACCTGGGGTGGGCACCCTGGTGCCATAACATATATTAAGAAAAAAGGGGATCAGGTGACCCGGAGGGAAGGGGGCAAAAGAAGTGGTACCAGGGGGTGGGCACACCGGTCTACTTACTACTTCAAAAAAAACATTAAGTGGCTTGGGACCTGGAAGGGAGGGGGAAGAAGCAGTACAAGAGGTGTGCACCCCTGTCCACTTTGGAAACATAAAAAAATAGACAGATAGATGGGCACATAGACACACAGACACAGTTAGAGTGGGGGAGAAAGAGAGAGAGAGATATCAGTGAATTGGTGGCTAACTGCTCAAATTGAAGCCACCAGAACAATTCCATTTGTAGCACAGTTCAAGAAAGTCACAGTCACAGTTCTTTTGTTAGGTCTCACAAAAGAACAATAGCTCTTTTGTATGACCAAACAAAAAAACTATTGCTATAGTTCCTAGATGCCAGTGGGACACAGGACCCAAGGCAGCATGGATTCACAGCAGGAAGGTTGTGTTAGATGAATCTAATAGATTTCTTTAACTGGGTGACCAAAGTAGTAGACCAGGGAGGGGCTGTGGACCTGGCCTACCTAGACTTTAGCAAGGCATTTGACACAGTCCCACACAAAAGATTAATATACAAGTTAATCAGCCTTGGAGTTGGTCCCAAAGTGGTAGCCTGTGTAAAATATTGGCTGGACAACAGGATGCAGAGGGTAATAGTAAACAGAGTTCACTCTGAAGAAAGGGAGTTACTAGTTAGGTACCACAAGGTTCAGCACTGGGACTGGTCCTCTTTAATGTCTTTATAAGTGATATTGCAGAAGGACTGGAAGGAAAAGTATGTCTCTTTGCAGCTGACACAAAGATCTGCAACAGGGTTGATACAGAAGGTGGGATGGAAAGGATGCAAAGGGACTTGGCAAGGTTGGAGGAATGGTCAAATATATGGCAACATAGATTCAATGCAAAGAAGTGCAAAGTAATGCATCTGGGAAACCAAAACCCATGGGAAGAGTACACAAAGGGAGGTGTGATACTAACAACAAATAATAAGGAAAGGGACCTGGAGTAGTCATATCAGATTACCTTAAGGTGGGCAAGCAATGTGAGAAGGCAGTAAGGAGGCCTGGCTGGATACTGGGATGCATAGGGAGAGGCATCACCAGTAGAAAACAAGAAGTTATTTTCCCTCTGTACAGACAGTTGGTGAGACCCAATCTAGAGTACTGCATGCAGTTCTGGAGACCCCATCTCCACAAGGACATAGACAGGATGGATGCTGTCCAGAGAAGGGCAGCTAAAATGGTGCAGGGTCTGCACCAAAAGACACATGAAGAAAGATTAAAGGAGCTTAACATGTGTACCCTCGAGGAAAGGGGGGGCATGATAGAAACTTTCCAGTACCTCATGGGTATCAACAAAGTCCAAGAGGGTAGCATCCTTCAGAAAAAGAGATGTACAAGAACAAGGGGGCACAATTTGAAGATAGAGGGGGAACGGCTCAGACATAATGTGAGGAAGTATTTTTTCACAGAGAGGGTTGTGGATACATGGAACAGCATTCCTGAGGAGGCAGTGGAGTCAAAAATAGTGGAGGAATTCAAGAATGCATGGGACATAGATAAGGCAATTCTAGTGGGGGGGTACGGGGGAAGTAGGCTGTTGATTAACTAGGATCTGCAACTTATCCATTAGGTAGGAAAATGGGCAGACTAGGTGGGCAAAGTGGTCCTTACCTGCCATCAAATTCTATGTTTCTATGATAAAAAACTAAGTCTCACCACCTTCTTTCATGAGCTGACCTTCTTCAGTGAGTCATGAAAGAACTCACAAAAGATGGTTGGACATGTGATCCAGCCTTCTTTTGGAATTTCTTTTGTGAATCATCAAAGAAGAAGGTCACCTCATGAAAGAGCTATGAAAGAAATCTAAGTCCCACCATCTTCTTTTGTGAAATAAGATTCTTACATCATTACTTCTTTTACAACTCATGAAAGAAGATTGGCTCAAGAAAGAATAATGAAAAAACCTAAGACCCAACATTTTTTTTGTGAAATGAGATTCTTCTTTTCATGACGTCTTTTCATGATGCATGAAAGAAGAAGATTGGCTTAAGAAAGAATTATAAAATAAAACTAAGTCCCACCATCTTTTTTCATGAGCCAAGATTCTTCTTTTGTGAGACTCACAAAAGAAATTTAGCTCACAAAAGAAGAATCAGGACCCCTCAACAAGTCTTCAAGTTAGGATTTAGGAAAGTCTCAAAACTGTATCTGAAGGTCTTTTTACAAAACATAAATACCAAAATCTAACTAAAAAGGTCCTGTTTAGTTAGATTCATGTGTTTGTTTTTCTCCAGAGCATAATTTTTATGGATTGTCAACATTTTTAATAAAAAAGAAGAAGGCTGCCATACGAAAGAAATTTTTTTTAATTATTTTTTCCTCCTGACACTGGCTGCAGGAACATTCCTAAGATGCCCCCCCAGCTTCTCCCACCCGGCCTGAGATCCCCGTTACCCCTGGATCACTTCTGGAACCACAACCTGACACCACCAGCCCACAGGAAACCCCCAGACTTCATAGGTATTATAGGTATCACAGGTAGTATCAAGCATAAAGACTTTTGTCCACACTGCTTGCCAGTCCCTCAGTATTTGGAACTTAGTAGTTCTTTCCCTGCAAAAACAGTCTATTCTAAACTTAAAAGAATCCATAGTTGAACTATCCACTACAGTAGAGGGGAGGTTGTTTCAGAAGGAAATTACCCTTTGAGTAAACCAGTATTTCCTTAAGTTGGAATTCCATGTTCGCAAAAACAGTTGCATACTATGTATCCTCCCACTACACCAGCTTGTCTTAAGTGTAAGACCCAAATCCTCCTTGTGCCCACCCCCTGGGCATGACTGCCATCAACTTACCTTTGGCACTCCCTTGAATCCAGTATCCTACAG
The DNA here is from genome assembly GCA_016271365.2 of Neoceratodus forsteri. Lineage (NCBI taxonomy): Eukaryota > Metazoa > Chordata > Ceratodontiformes > Ceratodontidae > Neoceratodus > Neoceratodus forsteri. The sequence continues at coordinate 217,241,002 of JADMNL010000022.1, forward strand.
ATAGGGTGTAGGTCAGAGGATATTGAGACCCAGTGAGGGTGGGATCTGATGATAGGCATGGGGCTGGTGGCACATCATCATCTCCTCTGCAGTCAGGGATTTCTCCTTTGCTCATGAGTTCCCTGGAGGCATGGACATTTAATGACATCCAATGCAAGATGGGTGCACTCCCACACCAAGTCCCGCGGACGTCTGCCATCACCTCCGCCCCTTACCTGGTGGTCCCTGCTGTTGCTGTCCCCAGTTTTCCACTAGGAGTCAATAGTAGCAGGGAAGCTGCATCCCACCCTCCCTAAGAGAGGACAGCAGTCCTCTAGATGCTTGACCCTCTTCCCCAGCAACCCAAGCTCACTCCCAATCCTGGGTCACTGGCATGGTGTGAGGTGTGGTGTCTGGCTCCTCAACCATCAGCACCAACAGGCTGGCCCAGAAAGAAGATTTTGTATCACAAAAGAAGAATTTTTGGCTTATGGAATTTTCCTTTCATATCAAACAAATAAAAACCTCACTGAGCATGCCCAGAACTGAAATTTCAAATCCTTATAACTCGGCAATGGATTGATATTTTTTCACCAAAAAATAAAGGCACCTTTCAAGTGCAAGCCCCTTCCACCCTCAACATTTTAGAACAAAACTCCAAATCATCTGGGTAATAAATGTGAGCAAAAGGAACAGCAGAAAGAAAAAATTACTCACCTTAGTAATTGTGTTTCTTCTAATACAGTCTTGCTGTATTCTGACAATTATAGTTAGCCCCAGCACTTGAACTGCTCCAGAGAGAAAATTGTCAAATTTCTATGCAAGGCATAGAACATTGAGTTTGAGCTCGGTTCAAACCTCTGTCTGCTGCACTGGCAAGTGTAACCATCAGATTATTATGAGCTAATACTAACTGACTACACCTGCTATGGTGGAAATTGTAAAATTACTAGCCAAAAAGGCAACCAAATGTTTGGGTCCCCTCAAAAACTCAAGTCGAGAACTCCAAAACAAAAACCAGGCAGTGAACAATAAATCAACAACAACAAAACAAAAATGCACCCCCTACCAACCGGGGGGGTGCCACTACACCTCTGAGGTGCAACACTGCACCTACCAGCCCACTTCCCAAAAACCAGGTTCTGAGAGGGGAGGTGGGGGGGGAGGTCAGAATGCAGCAAGACTCCATTAGAAGAAACACAATTACTAAGGTGAGTAATTATTTCTTCAAACAACATGAAGTCTTGCTGTATTCTGACAATTGCAGACTACCATGCAGTACCACCATGGAGGCGGGTAGCAAACCTATTTTGGGAATAGGTTCTGCAGTACTGCTGTACCAAACCTAGCATCACTCCTAACATGGATATCCAGAGAGTAGTGCTTGGTGAATGTATGGACTGTTTTCCAGGTGGCTGCTTTGCATATCTCTAGTAAAGGTATATCTCTGGCAGCAGCCAGAGAAGCAGCTGTACATCTAGTCAAATGAGCCCTCAGGTCTGAGGGGGTATTTTGTCAGGCTTCTCATAGCAGAATTGTATACAAGAGACAATCCACCTGGCAATAGTTCTTTTAGTAGCAGGTCTACCCTTTCCCACTTCACCATAAGTGAGAAACAACTGAGAACAGTCAAACCTGAGTGTCTTAGTACACTCAATGTAGTAACTAAGAGCCCTTTTAACATCTAAGCTGTGTAATCTTCTCACTCCTGGAGAAGAATGATCAGTGAAGAACACAGGAAGAGACATGGATTGGTTCAGATGAAAATCTGAGACCACTTTGGATAAGAACCTCCTATTGGTTCTGAGGACCACCTTATCTCTGTGGAATGAGATAAAATCAGGCTCCACTAACAGAGCTTGTAATTCACTGATATGCTTGTCTGAGGTAATAGCTACCAGGAGCACAGCTTTCCAAGTCAAGTACTTAAGTTCTGCTGAGGCCAATGGCTCAAAAGGTGGTTGCATAAGCTGAGCAATACAAATATTAAGGTCCTAAATGGGAGTAGGATCCTTAAAAGGGGGTTGGTGTGAAGTAACCCTTTAAAATATTTACAGAAAACAGAATGGGATGCAAGGGAGGAGGGCTTCCCAACTGACAAAAATGCAGAAACAGCTGACAAGTATACTTTCAGGGTAACTGGTCTGAGGCCTAAGCCATTAAGATAAACTATATATTCCAGAACTGTGGCCAAGTCAGCAAAATCTGGGGATATGTGTTTATTAGAACACCAAATGCTAAATCTTTTCCATTTGGAGTTATAAGTTTTTCTGGTGGCAGACTTTTGAGAGGCTTTGAGAATGTCCAGAACTCCCTGAGACAGATTCAGACTTGCATATTCTAGTTCTTCTAGAGCCATGCCTTGAGATTGAGAGACTGAAGGTTGGGTACCAAATCCTCCCCTGTGAGGAGGTTAACAGATTGTGATTCTTGGGAAGAGCTAGAGGGAGATGGACTGCCAGTGACAGGAAGAGAGGATACCAAGGCTGACTGGAGCAATCAGGATCACTTTGCAAGATTGTGACCTTATCTTGACCAGAACTTTGAATAATAGAGGAAAGGGGGAAAAGGCATACCGAAATTTCCCCTGCCAATCCAGAAGTAGAGCATCCAGGGAGACTGAGCCCAATACTTGGGGTATGCAACAGAAGAGAGGAAGCTGGTGATTGTCTGGGGCTGCAAAGAGGTCTGTCTTTGGAGTGTCTCATCTCAAGAAAATTATTTTCAACACTAGGGGATCCAGAGCTCATTCGTGAGGGCCCTGAGAAATCCTGTTCAATGCATCTGCTAGCACATTGTCCTTCCCTGGAAGGTGGACTGCTAGCAGGGATGACTCAAGAAAATAAGCTACGGACCATAATCTCATGGCTTCTGTGCACAAGGCCATAGACTGAGTGCATCCCTGCTTGTTGATGTACCACATGGTGGTGGTGTTGTCCATTCTGATCTGAACCAACTTGTTCTGTACTGATTCTGAAAAGGCTTGTAGAGCCAGGTACACTGCCCTGAGCTCTAGAAGATTGATGTGGAGAAGGGACTCCTGGGGGGAACCACACTCCATGTGCTCTGAGGGCTTCCAAGTGAGCTCCCCATCCCAGGAGAGATGCATCTATGGTGAGAACCACAGAATGAGACTGAGTGATGAATAGGACTCCTTGTCTGAGATTGTCCTGATCCAGCCACCACTATAGAGCCTGGATCAGGGTCTGAGTCACTGGAATTAATTTGGTTAGAGGGTCTTTCTTTTGGGACCAAAAAGCCCTCAAGTGAAACTAAATGTCCCTCATATGAAATCTGGCACCTTGCACCACTGTAGTGGAGGCTGCCGTGTGACCCAGGAGCTGAAGGAAATGCCTTGCTGGTCGAGAGACCAGAAGGTGAAAAGAAGAAGCCAGGTCTGTAAGGGCCTTTGCTCTTGCTAGAGGGAGGAAGGCTCTTGCTTGCACAGTGTCCAGCTCTACTCTTATGAAGGTGAGAAGTTGCACCGGTTTGAAAACTGACTTTGGAAGATTGAGAAGGAATCCCAGGGAAGTGAGTAATTGTTGGATCACTTGCAGGTGGGACTTGACTTGGTCTGGAGACTGCCCCACAATGAGCCAGTCGTCCAGGTACAGAAAAATGGTGATTTTTTGTCTCCTTAGAAAGGCTACTACTACTGCTAGGCATTTTGTAAATACTCTTGGAGCTGATGTTAGCCCAAAGGGCATTGCTCTGAATTGGTAATGGCCTGAAGGCAATTGGAACCTGAGGTACTTTCTGTGGGTGCACCTGATGGGAATGTGAAAGTAGGCATTCTTGAGGTCTAAGGAGGCTAACCAATCCCCTGGCCTCAGAGAGGGAAGAATTATTCTCAGAGTCACCATTTTGAATTTTGGCTTGAGTAGATGCTTGTTTAAGTATCTTAGATCTAGGATGGGCCGCCACTCCCCTGTCTTTTTCGGGGTAAGGAAATATCTTGAATACAGACCTTTGCCCCTGTGTACAGTTGGGACTTTCTCTATAGCCTTGAGAGCTAGAAGACAGGAAACATCTGCCTCTAGGGCAATGGTTTTGAGAATGTTTGCAGGTGGAAAAGACCTGACTATCAGTTTTAGGAATCTTCTGAAGTTGAGGGCCAGTCCCTGGCTTACTACCTCCAGGACCCATTTGTCTGAGGTGACAGACTTCCAGGCCTGGAAGTAATAAGCCAGCCTGCCTCCTACTGGATGGGGGAAGTCAACCAGGGCTGACACATCAGGGTGTCTGCTTGGCAGAAGTCTTAGGCTGAGAGGTGGATGCAGCTCTGCTCATCCCTCTTCTGCCTCTCCCTCTGAAGAACCCCCTCTTCGAGAAGGGAGAAGAGGCCTGTGCTTGGTAAAAAAGGCCTATGAAAAGGCTTGCCCCTGCCCCTAGCTTGCTCCTTCTGAGGAGTTGCCTGCCTTTCCTTGGCCTGTGCACTCCTATAGGTGGTCTTGTACTCATCCATCTTTTTCATGTAATTCTCTGTCTGCTCCCCAAACAGAGAATTACAAACCACAGGGAAATCTATGGCCTTAGCCTGGGTATCTTGTGAGAGACTAGTACATTTGAGCCAAGCCATTCTCCGAAGAGCCACAGACGTAGCCATGACTTGTGATGACACATCATTGGAATCCACAGCAGCATGGAATTGGATCGGTGATGCCTCTATCCCATCAGCAGCCACCTCCTCCAGCTCTTTGGCTAGCTGGGGGGAAGCCTGTTTAGCCAGCTCCAGAACAGTATCCCATCTGGACTTCTAGTATCTGGCTTTATAGTGCAAAACATTTGTGTCTCCAGGGACATCACCAATCTTGTATAAAACAATTCAGTAAGGTATCTGGTGGAGCTCACCAACTTTCTGGTACATTCAAATCCAACAACAAACTTCTGGCCTGCTTGAGCAATGTATGCTACTACACATGAAGGGCTGGATATTCAAACTGCACCATCCTGAGGTGCAAGCCCTTGCGCTGCGCAAAATAGTTGTGCAGGGGTGTGGCCAGGGTGATATTCAAAAGAGATGCGCTATTGAGCAACTCCTTTGAATATCACCCTCCAGCCACAGCCACTGTGCATGGCGCAGTGGAACTTGCGCCACCGCAGGTTGTCAGTGGAGCATTCAACTTGCGGGGTGCTTTAAAATACCATTGCGCCATGCATAAAATCCGATATTCAAAAGGTGACATGCAAATGGGGCCATAATTCATGCAAGGTGCAGGGGGGGCCATTTACATCTGATTATGGCCCCATTTACATGCCATTAGCATGTAGGTGCACCGATCCCCGAGGACTTGTGCCTGGCACCCTGCCAGGCAGCAGCCGTCGGGGACCGACGCCCCCTGCAGCCCGATCGCGGGCCGCATTAGTTTAAAAACAACCCCCAATACATCCCTGGTGGTCCAGTGGACCAAGAAGCCTGATCGTGGGCTGAATCACTTTAAAATACAACACCCTCTCCTCCCAAACATAGCCCTGGTGGTCCAGTGGACCGAAACTCCCATTCACGGGATGTAAGCAGTAACCCCCTCTCCTCCTGAACATAGCCCTGGTGGTCCAGTGGACCGAAACTCCTGTTCATTGGATGTATGCAGTAAATACCCCAACACATCCCTGGTGCCTAGTGTCCCCCACCCCACCACCCATGAAGCCCCACCACCGCTCCCCGGCAGCCAGAGTGGCAGCATCCTGCCTGCTGCCCTGTCACCCGCCAACTGACTGCCCGGTGGGGCCTGCATGCCCATTGGTGCAGAGCAAGAGCCAATGGGCGTGCAGCCTATACCGTACATGAACAGTCCAGTTTTGTGAATGATTCATTCACAAAACTGGACTGTCTTATGGTATGGCTGCCGCCCATTGTCTTGTTCTACACCAGTGGCGTCTGTACCAAGCGATCGGTCGGCAGGGTGGCGAGGGTGGGCCCGAGTGGGATGCTGCCGCCCGCCCGGCTGCTGGAGGCCGAGAATGGTGGAGCTTCATGGGTGGGTGGGGTGGGGAGACACTAGGCACCAGGGATGTGTTGGGGGGTATTTACTGCATACATCCTGCGATTGGGAGTTTCAGTCCACTGGGCCACCAGGACTATGTTCGGGAGGAGAGGGGGTTGTATTTTAAAGTGATACAGTCAGCGATCAGGCTTCTTGGTCCAATGGACCACCAGGGATGTATTGGGGAGGTTGTTTTGAAACTAATACAGCCCACGGTCAGGCTGGTGGGGGGGAACATTTCTGCTGTTGCCCGCGATCGGGCCAGTGAGGGGTGGTGGTGGGGATTTTCACTCTTTCGCCCATGATTGGGCTGCGGGGGGGGCACAGGGAGTGGGTTGGAGGCCAGCCACAGGTGGCAGCTGCTGTGTTGCACCCTGCAATGCAGCAGCACACCTGTGGGTGGCCCTTGACTTGAGCCTTTTTTTTTCAGCTCAAAGCTGTGCAGGCGCAGGTTGGGGGTTGCACCAGCACAACTCTGCACAGCCCGGCTGAATATCGGGCTGTGCAGTTTATGCATGGTTCCTCCCCCTTCAGTTCAGCATGTATTCATTTGCATTGCACTGTTGCTCAGCATGTTTTCTGTGGCACAACTGCCTCCTGCTGAATATCGCAGAATGGAGCAAGTTTGGACTTGCGCAGGTGCAGACCTATTGGGCATGGTGCAACCCTTTTGAATATCTGGCCCGAAGTCTTTTAGAGTTTGTTATTTTTATTTATAAAGTCCCAGTGTTTCACCTAATATTAGGCTTCTTCTGGGGAACTGTAAAAAGATTTATAAACAAATATGTAATATATTTCACACTTGGAAATTATATTCAATTTTTTTATTTTATTTGAAATTTTTTATCTTTCCATATTAGACCATGCTAGTCAAAAATGACTGGGTGTACCATCTTTTTATTGTAGTTATTAGAGCATTATTAAAACCACAATTATATTTTAACCACCTGGTTATCCTTTACGTTCATTTACAGTCATGGAATTCTTAGACATTTTGCCCAGCTATATGCCACCAATATAAATGCATGAAAAATTCATTGCCTTACTTTTTAACAATGTCAGCAAAAGCCAAACATCCACCAAGCCTCCTTAAGAATTGCCTCCTGTATATGTTCACTTTAAGAATAAATAAAAAAATTTAGAACACTTAGGTCAAGTACTCCATATTCCAAATTGTGCCAAACAATGCTACTTTATCTTTTATACCTTAAGTTCTCAATATTCACCTTTTTATTTGTTCTACTATTTTTTGTTGATTTCAAGTATGTTTCTTCCATTTAACTGATAATTAAATAAATAAATTAATTAGTGTGGCAGAGAGAAGAAGAAAATTATAATTAAAAAAAATCAAGTGTTAATTTACATGCTTCTTTAAGGTTATTTGCATACATTATGCAGTGTTTCTAATATGTTCATACACTCAATTCTAAATATTCACCTTTCTATATATGGTGCTCACTTTGCTTTTTAACATATTTTTCTTCATGCCTCTTATCTATTGGACAATGTGAACCAGGGAAAGCTGAGGGGGTTGAAAACAAAAGAGCAATTAGCATAAATTGTTGTTAGTTAGGAAAACTTTTCTTGTGTTTGTTCAATTATTCTTCAGTCTTTCCTTTGTTATTCACATTTTTACAGCTTAAATAATAATATGCTTCTCAATATATTATCTCTATTCAAGTTCCTTAAAAGCTTAGTAATTAATGTAATAATGTTCTCTCATTTCTCTTTGAAGTTCAGATTTCACTTATTTAAACCATGGGCTGGATATTCAAAAGGGTTGCGCCATGCGCAATAGGGTTGCGGCTGCGTAAGTCCAAAATTGCACCATTCTGCCATATTCAGCAGGAGGCAGTTGCACCCCACCAAGTCAAGCTGAGCAACAGTGCAATGCTAATGAAGGCATGCTGAACCGGAGGGGAGGAACCATACATAAACTGCACAGCCCGATATTTAGCGGGCTGTGCAGAGTTCTGAGTGCAACCCCCAACCTGCACCTGCACAACTTTGAGCCAAAAAGGAGTAAGTGAGGGCCACCCACAGGTGAGCTGCCGCATTGCAGGGCACAACACAGCAGCTGCCACCTGTGGGTGGCCCTCAACGTACTCCTGTACCCCTGCAGCCCAATCACGGGCAGATAGCAACCCCTCCCCTGACTGGCCGATCATGGGCAAAGTGTAAAACCCCCTCCCCGACTGGCCCAATTGCGGGCATAAGTTTAAATAAACCCCTACCAGCCCGATCGCAGACATAAGTTTAAATAACCCCCCACCATCCCGATCGCGGGCAAAAATGTAAAATAAACCCCCACCAGCCCGATCGTGGGCAAAAGTGTAAAATAAAACCCACCCCACCAGCCCGATTACGGGCAGCAAAGATCAACCTCCCCAAGAACATATCCCTGGTGGTCCAGTGGACCTTGAAGCCCGATCGCTTGCTGCAAAGTGTTCAAACCCCGCAAGGACCACCTACCCTGGTGATCTAGTGGCCCCTCCCACCACCCCACCCCCGTCAGCTGGTGGGTGGCAGCATCCCACCCCGCCGCCCGCCATCGGCCACCGACCCCCATGGGGTTTGATTACACTTTGCCCGTGATCGGGCTAGTGGGGGTGGGGGTTATTTAAACTTATGCCCATGATCGGGCCAGTTGGGGGGAGGGGGATTTTTACACTTATGCCCACGATTGAGCTGCAGGGGGCATCGGTCCCCAGTGGCTGCTGCCTGGCAGGGCAGCAGGCGCAAGTCCTTGAGGATCGGCACACCTGCATGCTAATGGCATGCAAATGGAGCTATAAATAGATGCAAATGACCCCCCCCTGTGCCTTGCATGAATTATGGCCCCATTTGCATGTCACCTTTTGAATACTGGAAATTTGCATTTGGCACAATGGTACTTAGCCACCCAACAGATGCTCCACTCTGACCACTTGCGGTGGCGCAAGTTCCACTCCCATGCACAGTGGCTGTGGCTGGGAGTGATATTCAAAGGGTTGCTCAATAGCGCAACTCCGTTGAATATCGCCCCAGCCACACCCCTGCGCAACTATTTTGTGCAGCGCAAGGGCTTGCACCACAGAATAGCACAGTTTGAATATCCAGCCCCATGTGTGCACAAAACAAACCTAAATTAGTTCTCTAGCGCCATGTGCTTCTGGCGTCTGATACAGTTACATGCAAAGTTTCATTTGTTTTCCTTAGTTTTCCTGTTAAGCTTAGCAGGTAAACATTCTCCTAAAAATGTTACTAAATAATACAATTCACTTCACAGTCTAAAACTTTTCATTCACTAATTTAATAATCCTTTTGCTGTTAACTAGTTAAATTCTATGACCAAGTGCATTTCTAAGTATAAATATTTCAGAAAAAATCTCTGACTTACTCGGTGGAGTTTTGAAGGCAGACTGGCAGCACTGGCTGCTTGTCTGATGAGGCCTCTTTATGTCAGGGAGAGAAGTCACATGACACCAAAGCTTGTGTCATCATTCCTTGTCAAAGCAAGGTAGTCATCATAGTGACCAATGACTCTTCTCCCTGACATATTTCAGCATTGCAAGGATAATTGGCGCTTCTGGAAAGTCTTTTAAAGGGATATGCATAGTTTTTAAATGTATACTGTCTCTTTATGGAAATGACTGAGTTAATCAGTCCATCCACTGCTCCCAGAAAACTTTAGAAGCTGCATAAAATGTTGAAAAGGTGTATAGTAAATTGCACAATTTCAAAAGTGTTTTTAGCACTTTATAAAAATATTTTACTAAGTAGCCCCACCTAACATTCCCAGCTAGCTGCAAAAGCACTGATAATAATAAAAGGTAACATAATTATATCAGCTTGAAATGCTGAAAAGTGTGTAGTTAAGACACATAATTTTGATTGTGTTATAACACTTTAAAATAGTATCATGCTAACTAGCCCTATCTAACACTCCCAGCAAGCTGCCAAGTCACTGAAAATGAAAGACGGGACCATAACTACATAGATACATAGACAGTGTCGGCAGATAAGGGCCTATGGCCCACCCAGTCTGCCCATTTAAGTTTGTAAGTTCACTTTATGTTTTCCAAGAAGTCTGTTGCCCCTTACCCCTGACCTCCAGAATTCCTTTATGTCTATCCCATGCATTCTTAAATCCCGTGATTGTTTCAGCCCCCACCACTTCCTCTGGCAGGGTGTTCCACTTGTCCACCACCTGTTCTGAGAAGAAATTCTTCCTCACGTTTCTCTGAATCATCCTCCTCCAACTTCATCCCATGCCCTCTAGTCCTGGAACATCTTTTCGCTTAAAAATAGTGCATTCCTGCACCCTGTTCCTCCCTGTAAGATACTTGTATGTCTCTATCATATCCCCTCTCTCCCTCCTCTCCTCCAGGGAGTACATGTTCAATGCCTTCAACCTGTCCTCATAGGACTTGTGATGCAATCCATGCACCATCTTTGTTGCCGTCCTCTGAACCTTCTCTACCCTGTCTATGTCCTTATGTAGGTAAGGTCTCCAGAACTGCACAGTGTACTCCAGGTGTGGCCTCATTAGTGTCTTGTATAGTGGAATTATGACCTCCCTTTTCCTGCTGGTGATGCCCCTGCCTATACATCCCAGCATCCTACATCAACCATTTTCTTTTTATTTTAGTTAAGTTAACCACATTTATATCTTCTACTTAAAGATAAATGAAGGTGAGATTATTACATCATTTGGAGTTAGATGGAAATAGCTTTTTTTCTTTCTTATCTGCATATCATACCTAGACCTTACCACTGTGGTCCTAATATTCACATTCTTTTATATAGATCACATACAAACATTTTCCATTTCTTCTTAGTCCCCCCAACACACCTGCCAATTAACATCCTCATTTAAACCTTTCATCCCAATAAACTAATTGAAAGCATACCCTAGTCGCAGTTTTTAAGAGCAAGATGTAACTGTAGTACTGAAAAAGAATATGTAAAAGAACAAAAAATTATTGAAGTGAGATTCAGGGAAAGACAATATCAGAAAAGTAACATAGAACAAGCTCAGACTAAGGCAGCAACAAAATCTAGGCAGGAACTTCTTACATTTCCAAGGAATACCGAAACACAGACTGACAAAAAGAGCCAACTTGTCTTTAGCACTGTTCACAATAATATTATGCCACAGCTCAAAAAAGTTATTTTGAACAACTGGAGCATTCTACAAAAAAAAATCCTACGACCTCTGGGATTTTCTAGGAAAAAACATATGTGATTTCTAAAAAAAATTCCAACTATTAAGGATAAACTAGTACACACATGGCTTTGTAAAGAGACCCCCAAAGGGTCCCAACTACTATTGGGCCCCTTAAAAAATTGAATGTACCCCTGCGGTAAATGTGTAGCATGTGGTAACACTTCCCGGAGAATATCTTTTAAACACCCCCATACAGGAAGATAATATTATATAAAGTCAGATATAATGTGTGCGACAATGGGGGTGATTTATCTCATTCAATGTCCATGTGACTAACTATACGTTGGCAAAACATTGAGAGAACTAAGGACCCGTATTTCAGAGCATAAAAGTCGTATCCTAATAGAGATGAGCATTCCCCTCTTGCTAGACATCATAATGAAAGAGGTCATTCCCCTGTGAAAATTAGATTTTGGGGACTTGAACAGGCTCCTGAACCTGCGAGAGGTGGCTGCTATAATGATTTGCTAGAGAAAAGAGATATGTTTTGGATGTATGAATTGGGCCTTATACATGAGAAATTGGGTTTAAATGAGGATGTTAATTGGCAGGTGTGTTGAGGGGGGGACTAAGAAGGAATGGAAGATGTTTGTATGTTATTTATATAGAAGACATAAATGTGGTTAACTTAACTATAATGAAAAGAAAATAATTGATGTAGTTATGGTCCCGTCTATCATTTTCAGTGATTTTGCAGCTTGCTGGGAGTGTTAGATAGGGCTAGTTAGCATGATATTATTTTAAAGTGTTATAACACAATCAAAATTATGTGTCTTAACTTCACACTTCTCAGCATTTCAAGCTGATATAATTATGTTACCTTTTATTATTATCAGTGGTTTTGCAGCTAGCTGGAAATGTTAGATGGGGCTACTTAGTAAAATAGTTTTATAAAGTGCTAAAAACACTTTTGAAATTGTGTAATTTACTATACACCTTTTCAACATTTTATGCAGCTTCTAAAGTTTTCTGGGAGCAGTGGATGGAGTGATTAACTCAGCCATTTCCATAAAGAGACAGTATATATTTAAAAACTATGCATATCCCTTTAAAAGACTTTCCAGCAGAGTTAATTATCCTTGCAATGCCAAAATATGTCAGGGAGAAGAGTCACTGGTCGCTATGATGACCACCTTGCTTTGGTAAGGAATAATGACACAAGCTTTGGTGTCATGTGACTTCTCTCCCTGACATAAAGAGGCCTAGTCAGGCAAGCAGTCACTGCTGCCAGTCTGCCTTCAGAACTCCACCGAGTAAGTCAGAGATTTTTTCTGAAATACTTATACTTAGAAATGCAGTTGGTCATAGGATTTAACTAGTTAACAGCAAAAGGATTATTAAATTAGTAAATGAAAAGTTTTAGACTATGAAGTGAATTATATTAGTTAGTAACATTTTGAGGAGAATGTTTACCTGATAAGCTTAAAAGGAAAACTAGGGAAAACAAATGAAGCTTTGCATGTAACTGCATCAGACGCCAGAAGCACATGGCACTAGAGAACTAAGTTAGGTTTGTTTTGTGCCCACATGGTTTAAATAAGTGAAATCTGAACTTCAAAGAGAAATAAGAGAATATTATAACAGTAACTACTAAGCTTTTAAGGAACTTGAATAGAGATAATATATTGAGAAGCATATAATTATATAAGATGTAAAAATGTGAATAATAAAGGAAAGACTGAAGAATCATTGAACAAACACAAGAATAGTTTTCCTAACTAACAACAATTTATGCTAATTGCTCTTTTGTTTTCAACCCCCAGCTTTTCCTGGTTCACATTACCCAATAGATAAGAGGCACAAAGAAAAATGCGCTAAAAAGCAAAGGAGGCACCATATATAGAAAGGTGAATATTTAGAATTGAGCGTATGAACATATTAGAAACACTGCATAATGTATGCAAATAGCTTTAAAGAAGCATTTAAATTAACAATTGATGGTTTTTTTTATTATAATTTTCTTCTTCTCTCTGCCCCCTTTTATTTATTTATTTATTTAATTATCAGTTAAATGGAAGAAAAATATTTGAAATCAACAAAAAATAGTAGAACAAATAAAAAGATGAATACTGAGAACTTAAAGTATAAAAGATAAAGTAGCATTGTTTGGCACAGTTTGAAATGTGGAGTACTTGATCTAAGTGTTCTAAATTTTTGTATTTGTTCTCAAAGTGAACATATACAAGAGGCAATTCTTAAGGAGGTTTGGCAGATGTTTGGCTTTTGCTGACATTGTTAAAAAGTAAGGCAATGAATTTTTCATGCATTTATATTAGTGGCATATAGTTGGGCAAAATGTCTAAGAATTCCATGACTGTAAATGAATGTAAAGGATAACCAGGTGGTTAAAATATAATTGTGATTTTAATAATGCTCTAATAACTACAATAGAAAGATGGTACACCCAGTCATTTTTGACTAGCATGGTCTAATATGGAAATATATTCAAAATTAAAAAAAAAAATCGAATATAATTTCCAAGTGTGAAATATATTAAATATTTGCTTATAAATCTTTTTACAGTTCCCCAGAAGAAGCCTAATATTAGGCGAAACATTGGGGCTTTATAAATAAAAATAATAATGAACTCTAAAAGACTTTGTGTAGAATCATTCATTGCATGAGCAGGCCAGAATTTTGTTGTTGGATCTGGCTGTATAGGCCATGTAATTAGCCTGCCTGAGCCCCAACGAGGATGCCAAGTACTGCTTTTTTGCCATGGCATCTATTTTCCTGGAATCCTTATCTGGGGGGTGTGATGCCAAGGGTATGCTAGCCTTATCACAGGCAGCAGCCTGCACAACCCCAACATGGCTGCATTGCTGGTAAAGGAATTCTGTACCTGAGCCTGACAACATGTACCTCCTGCCCATTCGTTTGTCCACTGGAGGTACAGAATTTGGAGTTTTAAGCAATTTGTGAGTCTGTTTCCCAAAAGACTTATGAAGGGAACTAGACAGTCTCTCGGACTCTGGGATGTCCATCATCTCAACATAGTCAGGCTCCTCCTGTTCCTCAACAGCATCAACCAAAGGGAGCTGGAGAGTTTCTGCCACTTTTTTGTAAAGCATAAAGTGGGAAGGAAACTCTGAAAACCTAGGAGGGGAAACACCAGAAGGCCTGTCTGGGGAGATGTCCAGTTCTATGGGCTCATCCAGACCTTCTAACCCATCACCATCATCATCATCATAATCTTTCTCCCCCTCCAAATCCGGTTCATAATAATCTTCAGGTGAATAATCTGGAACTGGAGGAACTGACCGAACCGAATGCCTTCCTGATGGCACTGGATCAGTCGTAACCAGTTGGAATGATTCCACAATCCTAATAACCCTGAAAATTTCTTCGGTGGTTGGATGATGTGGTTCTGGATCCGAACCAGCCGATTTGTCTTTTCTTTTTGCCAGAACCTACCCCTCGGGATCGGCTCTCCTTTTGCCTGAAGAAGTATCACCCTGGTCAGAGGGCACTCCCTCAGGTTCGGTCGGAACCAAACCGGGCGGGCCATCTGGGTCAGTGAACTTCTCAGCTTCCTTTTCCCTAAACCTGCCTAATCTTTTAACCAGTATGGCTTTAGGGATATTTTTACAAATTTGGCAGTCTGAATTGAGGTGGTCAAACCCCAGACAAACACAGGTGGTGTGGGGATCAGCTTTGGCAAAGGCCTCCCCACAAACACTGCAGTGTTGAAACCCAGTGGGCCTGGTTTTTCTTTTGAGTTTCTCAGATGTGGCCATCCTAACAAAACTTACCCTTTACACAGCTTCAGGCCACGCAAGACTCTCTTATTGGTTCCTAACTGTGTCACGGGTATTGGAAACAAAATGCTAAAATACATTTTTTTTGGGAACCGATAACCGGTACCTCACACTAATAAAGAATTAAAGAACCAACTGGTCAGTTAGCTGAACCAACACAAACTCTTTTTTTTTTTTTTTTACAATTTACACACAGTAAAAGAAAAAAACACAATCACTAGTTCATTACCTATACACTTACTGTATCACAGACAGGCATATGAACCAAAAGAAATAAATTTAAATGGTATAAAACTGACGATTTTTAATGGAACCGAACCGAAAGCGAAGGAGATTCTCCAGAGCGACTGTTCAGTTAGGTGGAGTAAAGAATCTGACAGTTACACTGGCCAGTGCAGCAGACAGAGGTTTAAACTGAGCTCGAGCTCAACGTTCTATGCCTTGCATAGAAATTTAACTCATTCATCTCCGGAGCAGTTCAAGTGCTGGGGCTAACTGCAATAGTCAGAATACAGCAAGACTTCATGTTGTTTGAAACCCCAGTGGTACAATGGTACCACTTTTGCACTGTCTGTATCTCAGCATCTGGACATCTTACAATGATGAGTCCTGCTGAATCAAGAGACCTTGCCCCCATCTGCACATGCAACATTTAATGTAATTCTATTGAATGGGACAGAGGATCTATTAAGGTGCAGAATTGAAGATTTAACATTAAACACCTTATACTACCATAGCTATAGTATGTGGCCATGTCTATATATATATTGTGGAATGCGCTCCCAGGTAACATAATAGACGCCGAAAATTTGTCAGGTTTCAAATGTCTATTAGATCTGCATATGAGCAGTAAAAAATGGGAATTCATTGGCTAATCCCAATGTGTATGGCAAGTCCTCATATGGCTCTTGTTGTCTCTTGGACTTGAAATTATCACTACGAACCTATGATCCTATTATACAGACAGACACCGGGCAACCAAACTGTCCCTGATGCCCCATGTTGTAGCGCTAATTTATGACAGAGTGGCTAGGCACCAGGACATGTAATGCAAACCACTATTTGTATTTAGTTAGTTTACTTCTCTTTCCACCCACCCCACTGGCAGATTTACACATCTGATTTACCAACCATATAGCTGGGGGAACCTATGTGGATGAGAAAATACAGTATTAAACTGACACTAGAAACAACAGGAACTGTGAGACTTGAATAACTTTGAAGTCTGACTCTGACATAGTTTTCAAGTGAAATAAATTGGACTGTTCTGCCAGACTGACAGGCATAGATGGCAAAAATAACAGTCTCTGGTCAGAGCCGATGTGACTGTGCAGAGCTTTTGGGATGCTTTTACCCATTATTTCTAATGAATTTGCACAATGCAGCTCTACTGAGGTAGCAGTTTCAATGTGGTCTTCCTTTTACACATTTTTGCAAGGTATTTTCCTAGAATATGAGAAACAGCAAGTACCAACATTTTGAGGAACTCCAAAAGGTAATACTTTATTCAAAGATAAAAACAGAATGCCATAAGTGCAACATGGACCATGTAGCCCTCTACCAGTTTTGCATTTACTTGTGCGTCATCAGCTCCTGATGGCGCACTAGTACATGCAAAACCAGTAAAGGGCTACATGGTCCATGTTGCACTTATGGCATTCTGTTTTTATCTTTGAATAAAGTATTACCATGAGGAGTTCCTCAAGGAGTGCTGGTACTTGCTGTTTCTCATTAGTTTTTATACTGGGCACCCTCCATTGTGGGAAACAAGCTGTATTGTGTTTTTTTCCTAGAATATGCTTGCTAATTACTATATATTTAGCCTGAATAGTTCATAGAAGAAATGGTGTCTTATTTTCGGGAGGCAGAGCACTGGCAGTAGGATGCTGGATTGTGTCATACATAGGCATGAGCTGTGTGCGGGCGATAACACCCAATGGCCCTACAACTCAGGCGCTCGCATGTGGATCCATCATCCTGGTGCGGTTGCACTGCTCAGTGTGGGTGACAGTAGATGCTGTACCCACTCACACAGGTCCCAGAACAGGCATGTTACAGCCGACCTCCCATTCGTTTATACAACTGGGAAACTGCAGACACACTATCCATAGCCTGGAGCATACACTGCAAATGGCATTGCAGGATACTGCAATCCATGGCACCCAGAATACCACAGCAGTCTGGAGGGTGGCATTTTACACAAGGGAATGGGGGAGAGTGTGGGCCTGCAGCAGTGTATGACAGCAGGAAGATACAGCATCAAAAAGGCATGCATTGGAGGTATGTCAATTCATTCTTATGATTTGCCAGGGACATACACATGGCTGCACACACTGGTGGTTCCACAGCTTGCTTAGTGTCCCGATGCACAGCACAGCCACTTGGGTCATTCCAGAGTACAGGTCCCCAGCCTGGGTCCAGTGCAGTCGGTGACTGGTAGTGGCAGGGTGTGGAGGGCAGTGCCAGTCTCAGCAACAGGTCAGGTATAGGGGGAGTCGGAGTGTCTACATACCAAGGCAGTGGGTGGGGGTCCTCTATGCTATGGATATGGATTTTGGTTTCCTCTGAATAAAGCCTTTTGTACACAGATGGTGGTGCGATTCATTTGTTGCTTCATCATTATTTTGACTTGGAATGTACACATCATAGCAGTGGAGCAGAATTGTTTTTGTGCTGTGCACCTGAGTGCACTTCCACAGGCTGCCTGTGGGTGGGTTACTGGTCAGGTGTGGCTGGCTATTCATGGCCTAACTGTGGGCTGCGCTGCTCAGGACAGCAAGGGGTGCATTCCCACTGAGTATGCCACAGTGTGGCATATGCATGGGAACACACCCCTGATTTGCAAGGCATACTATTTGTGTGCACACTGGCCCATTCTGTTGCTGCCAGCACATCCCACACATTTGAATATCATACTGTGGTGCATTGTTGGAGTTGTGCAGCACATTTCCCTTTTCTGCCGGGATGCGCTGCACATCTCCTTTGAATATGGGGGACCTAGAGTTGGCTACCCTAAAGAAATACATTATCAAAATGGTAAAATCATGACCCAACTGAAAACAAGATATTGCATCTAATCTGGGACAGCCTGAGTAAATAAATGCAGTGCAAAAATGTGTAAATAAAGATTCCAATGACAATGAGATGTAGCATTTCCCCTGCACTATCCAGGTTACAAAATATAGGATAAGAAATATTTAAAGGAAATCTATTCTAAACTAAACTTCACTGTGTTCACTGACATAAACAACAAGTTTCTTTAAGCAATAATGCAGGAGAGGGTGTGGGTTGTGCTGGGACATCCTCACGTCCGGGTGGTTGGGCACGAGGCCGCAGGCCGAGTGCGTCCAATGTCCCAGAAGCGAGGTTATCCCAGCATAACCACACCCTGGAGTGCATTATTGCTATTATACAATGGCACTTTGTTATACAAAATAAGAAAAAAACATTTAAAAAAATGTATTGGTAGATTTTTAGTGTGGCAATATATCTTTGTTTCTTAACAGAAGATGCAAACAATGCAACAACAAATCAATACAGTGAGGTTGTGCTCAGATAACCTCACTGTTGCCAAGGGCAGACAGACAATCATGTTCCAGGAATTTTTATTGCCATTGCATAGTTATTATTTTATAACATATTAGAATGCAGTGTTTATTTTGAATGTTGTGGCCATGAGGATGGTGTGTGTGTGTGTGTGTGTGTGTGTGTGTGTGTTTGTTGCAGCTCAATATATTTTTTGCCCAAAAAGCATAGTAGAAAATACCTGCTCACTGATACATAGTCTGGGCAGTTCACTGAAGACCTGGCATATGTCTGAGACAGTTCTTATCAGATAGTGTCTTTAGAGGTTAAACAGTGTAAATCATAGATTTGCTGGGAAAGGGTGACATTTATGAGGTATGAATTTTTATTGAAAGACAATACATTCCCAAATGAATCTAGTATCAAGGAGCTGTTTAAATGCTAGGTATTTAAATATGCAAATTGTTGCATTCTGAAGGGGTAAACAGATCTTCAGTTTAATAGGCAACCAATATTTAACAAATATTTAACAAGCTGTTTCAGTTTCCTAATGGCATCTGATAAGTAGCTTGGAGTTATGTCTCCAACATTCTTAACAGAAAGAAGGGAGTATTTTATTTCAGTTGGCATGGAAGGATACACTGAAAAGTCCAAAACATGTGTTCCACGATACTCCATTTTCTAGCTACAGATAGCAAGGTGGTTGTAGGCTCTGCCCACAGCCATAAAAATAGCAACAACAAGATTTTTGCAATAATATCTCTTAAACTGAATGTAACTTGTATTCTTATATTATAGGTACAATTTAGGTATATTCTAGTGCTACCTTATCACAGGTCTCCTCCTACTATCCCTGGAGACTGTATACTATACCTGACCCACCAGCCCTCCAGTATGACCAGTACCACCAGCACTAGGCTACCCCTTGTATCCCAGTCACTGCACTTTCTCTTACAGATGTCTTAAAGGCGTGCACTGACTACTAACTTACACCCATCTCAGTCAGCCCACTCATTCCTTTTACCCAGATACCATTCCCTGGATCTAGCCAGTTAGCATTCATTTGTAGTGTAAATTCCCTTATAATCTATAATTACCATACTCTACAGCATTCACTGTATGCAAAAATCATTGCAGTTCCTGTAGCATTAAATTACAGTTGACTAACAAATACTTCTCAATAAATTGCATTTAACTAGCCCCTCAGTCTCTGAGCAAAGTCACTTTTAATTGCAAGATGGCAGTCACTTGGTAGCAAATGGGAATCACAAATCCCTGTGTGGCAGATGAGTATCCCTCTTGAACTGGCCCCACAAAATAAAAGTACTGCGCTACTTTCTTTTCTTTTTTGTATTTAAATTTTTAATTTTTTTTCCATAAAGACGAAACATAATCCATTGTGAGGTACATCAATACATAAGAGCATACCCAAACTAAAGGAGCAGAACAACTGATTACTGTACCAAATATGGTAAGGCAATGGGTAGAGAAAGACCAGGGGGAGCCTCTTCAAATCTTCAAATCAGTCTGACCTGTAGTGTAGCATTCCTGTATCAACCCTGTCTGTCACACAAAGGGGAAAGGGTAATTTACTGAAGAGACCGTAACTAATGGTATGACTGAAAGAATGGCAAAGAAGTAAGGACCTTGTGGGACAAATAGTGGGTCAACATACTATACCACTTTCCTAATAAGCTCCAGAATTTACATAAGGGGCAGAAGTTTCAAACCCTTCGGGATACTGTAACTCCCCCGGTGCACAGAACATATGGGGAACGGGGTTTGCAGCATTCATCAGATGCCCATCGGATTTTCAAACCCTTCACACTACCCACAGGTTCTTAGACCACAATATTGTGGTCTAGCCTGTGCCCCACATGTGAGGCCAAGATATGGAGCTTGCACCTTATATTTGGCTCAAACTGCCATAAATCAGGAAAACTGTCAGAACTGTAGCCAAAATTGGAAAATCGGGCACAGTTGCAGCAAAAGGGTTTGGCGCACTGCCGATTTCAAAGATTCCTGGCTCAGGGTATGTTGCAAGCCCTGCGCCATCATTTGAAAATCCTGCGCTACAACATTTTGCAGCCTTTGGAGATGGCAGTAGAGCCCTGGGGGCCAGATTTTCAGATGGCCTTGAATGCCACAAGCCCCAGGTGCACTGAACGCATAGCGCACAGGGCTCATGGCAATCTCTCTGCCTGTGATTGTGATTTTCTATCCGTGTTTAATTGCCGCAGTTTAGACTAACTTGTTCTGGTCTAGTTTGCAGCAATCCCCGGTACCCTTTTTGTGGAGCATGTGCCAAATATTTGACACAAGTTGCTGTAAATCATGGAAACTGTCACAACTGCACCTGAGATTGTAAAATCGGGTGCAGTTGCAGCAAAGGGGTTTGGCACACTGCCAGAGCCTAAGTTTCATGGCACAGGGCTAGGCGCAAACCCTGAGCCACGCTTTGAAAATCTGGGCCCTGATGTTGCTAGTTCTTGAAGATGACCTGATTGCTGAAAAATGCTGTACTGAGGGACTGCCTGTTGACTTAGTGGAAACGTCTTGTGCCTCAATGATGGTGATCGGGGCTCAGTAGAGAGTGCAGGGTTACCAGGATCAGGAAGCCAGACACAGGACTGCTCCTGAGGGGAGTTCAGGTCAGCTTGGAAGGGTGAAAGCCAAGTTCTAGTGTAGCAGTAGGCCACTGTGATGAGCCAGGGAGTCAGCTCCTCGTGAGGAGGGTGGCATCACCCAGTGTGTGCTGCCATCTCTGAAGCTGACACAGACATGGTTGCCACTCAAACAGTGGTAGGAGGGACCAAAGGAACAGAGGGAATAAAAAACCCTATGTGCTGTGACCGCCATTAATGATGGTCTTCTGGTCTGACTTATTTTGACACTATTTAATGCGATATCGGTTCCTGTGCATCCATAGGACATCATACAACATGAATATAACAGCAAATCAGAAACTGTGTAGAACAGAAGTAGATTAAATAAGTAAAACATGTATACAGTTATAATCAGTGAGTTTCTTTTAAATGGAAGGGAAACATTTGCCACAAGCTGGCATTACAGGATAAGGAATGAAACTGGTCCTTTGTGCACTGCGTAGGAAGAAACTGAGAACTGTTGAAACTTTACTCACCTATATTTAGATAAATACAGTATTTCTATTACACTCCTTGGCAGCAAAGGAGCTAGGGATTAATAGAAATCAGTAAATTTTGAAAACAATTAAACAGCTTAGGAGCAATCACCATTTCAACTGAATGGATTTTCCCCACTGAGAGAGATTAGTACTACTCCATTTCTTTAAATTGGATTGGATTTCCTGTAACATAGGGAGGGAGGGTATTGAGGTCAATTCGCTTTTTAAGGTCATTGCTAATGCTTATTCCTAGGTATAGGGCTCCATATTCAGCCAGTCATGCCTACGCTTGGACAGAACTTGCTCTGCACTAGTGCCAGTACAGTGCCACCAGGATACTCTGAGGAATTGTCCCGGCATTAATGCATTTGAATATAGAACACACGTAGCACTAATGCATTGCAAAGGTGCAGCACGAGTAGCACCAGCACAGTGCATTTGCAGAGCTCTGAATATAGCACTGAGAATTGAACACAGGAGGAAGCTGTGAGTGTTAGGCGGGCAGCAGTGAAAGGCACACAGTACAGCAGTATAAGTATCAAACATATACTTTACTGTACAAACAGGCAAACAGGCCATACAAAAAAACAAGTGGAGGAGTGAAACAAAAGAACAAGGGCAGCTGCCTATATGGGTGGGAGAAGCAAAAGGAAAAGGGCAACCACCAGTATCAGGCAAGAAATCTACTCTTAGGAGGAGACAAACAAAAGGAAAAAGGTAACTGCCCGTATGAGGTGGGAGGGGGAGAAACAGAAGAAAAAGGGCAACATCCCATATAGGAGAGACAAAAGGAAAAAAAGGTAACTGCCCATATGGAGTGGGGGGGGGGGAGAGAAACAGAAGAAAAAAGGACAACCACCCGGATGGGTTGAAAAACAAAAGAAAAGGATAACTGCCCAAATGAGAGGAGAAACAAAAATAGGACAACCACCCAAATGGGGTGGAGGGGTGAACATAATAAAAAGAGCAACTGTCAGTATGGGAGAGAAACAAAAAAGACAACTGCCCAAATGGGGTGGGGGTGAAAAACCAAAGAAAAGGGCACCCAACCATATGGGTGACGAAACAAAACAAAAAGAGAAACATCCTTATGGGGGCAAAAAAAAGGGCAACCTTCCATATTGGGTGGGGAGAGAAACAAAAGGGCAACCGCCAGTTCCACAAATTAAAATATAAAGGCACCTGCCCATGTCAACAATAAAAGGACACATGCCCATTACAAAAACAAAGTAACAGTCCATTCAAGGGGCATTAGCAGCTGGTGGTGTCTGCTGCTGTGGCTGAAGCTCCCTGGCAATCAGCACTGGCAGCTCACCTGCCAGCTGGACCAGCAGCTATAGCAGGCAGACCTTCCAGTGAAGAAGACAACCACACCCCTCCCATAGGCTGTCAATTCTACCCCCATCCTACAGCACCCCAGGTACCTATGGAAAAAAAAAAATACACTCATCTCAGCCAGCTATGCACACAGGACAAGGAACACAGGAGTGGCATAAGGTGTATAATAGAAGTACAACTAGCTGCCACGTGGACCACCGTGCCACACATAGGTAGAGAAAGTCAAACAGCCACAATAGAATGAGCATGGCATACCTAAGATAGCACTGTGGATCCAAACAGTAAAGGTCTGCACATATGGTGAGTGTGCCCTGCTACAACAGAGCATGAAGGAGCTGTGCAAAGGACACACAACACCGGAATGCTAGATGTGGAAATGCAGCACAAGCAAGATCAGTACCAAGCCAGAGCATGATAGGTCATATAATGTCCCGAGGGACTCTGAGTCATACACACCCAGTGCCCTGCGCAACTTGTCGACTGCAGGGGCAGGCTCAGGCATACACGTGTTACACACAGCACAGCTGTATATAGATGGCACTGTCATGCAGCGCTGTGTGCAGGAGCTGGTCTAGCACATGAGTACAATCATGTTGTACATGGGTGGCTGCTTTACACACAGTACCTCATCAGCACAACACCGATGTGAGATGCAGAGTCACCTGGGGGCACCACCCCATCTTCCCATCTTAGCGCATGCTGGCTGCACCCTAGGTACAGGGTTGCCACACACACAGAGTCATTGCTGCACACTGACCTGAGCAGGCACATTTGTGCAGAAAGTATGCATGGCCCTATGCATGTACAGTGGAATAATCATATTCTGAACATCACCGACTTTGCATCACAGTGTTGATTACATATGGTAGGGTACATGCAACACCCACCATTGCACCCCACAGCTAACACCATATTGTGTAAGCCTGGCTCTTTTGTGATGCAGTGGCATGACACCCAGTTCATGTGGCATTGGAGCTGGCACAGATGTGGGCAGACTGCCATGCGTGCTGTATGAGGCACACAACATGTCACAGTAGTATAATGGTATGTCAGTGGTCCATGCTTACCTTCACCAGGCAAATACGCACAACAAACCTGACTGTCAATGACAGGCATACCGCCTGGGTCTGTTGGCATCACTGCAAATGCCTCAGTGCATGAGGTTGGTGGCACCTCACAGTGTACTGAATGCAAAGGCACAGTATACATGCACTGGGCTATGTGCCTGCCACAGGGACGTTTACAACAATAGACTGCACAGACTCTGACACACCACAGTGTCAGGGGTGGGACAGTGCCCCAAGTACAGGGTGAGTGTCCCCTTCCACAACTGCATGGGTGCAGCCTGCTGAGACACACATGGACATCCTGCTCCCACAGCAGACACATACAGCATAGTGTAGACATGCAAGCCTCCTGGCAAAACACACAGTCCAAAGTACATGTGTCGGCAGAACTTCCCACTGATAGCTGGTCACACTGCACCCCATCATGGCCTTGCATCCCCTCTTGGTGCCGCTGGTCCTGGTGGTCCCGCTGTTGTTCCCTGCCTCTGGCTTGGCCCTGCTGGCCCCTGGTGTCTGTGGAGGAGAAAAGTGAGATGAGATTAATAGCATGCAGCGGAACCCATTGCACACACCTATATACCAACACTGTGCACAAACAGCCACATGTTCATGGTGTGGATGAATAGGACTGTGCTGGGCCACATCCTACCTTTGTGCACAAGCATGGTACCCAACAGAGACATGTGTGCCAGGGCTCAGGCGAAGCGGGAACACTACATACCACTGTTGTAGCTATGGCCTGGCACTGTGTACCCCTGTGTACTGCCATATCCAATCATCCTCACCACCCATGTCTGACATACCCATACATGTCCACTACAGGCAATGTACACCTCCTAATACACAGTATGATGCATGTACCCCCAGGGGTGCAGGAAGCATACCTGTGTAACACTAGGGAAGGACATTGTACTATAGGTGTAGCCCAACACAATGGCTGGTCCTACAGCGGCACACTCTGTGCAGTGTAAGAGTACATTATGCATTACATGGCATGTGCATACTGGAATCCATGCTGCAGAACAGAGACAACGAGCACAGAACAGATGGTTGCCTCTGTAATGTGCCACTGGGTACTCCTGCCACAACAGCTACATGTCACATGACAGTCATCGACCCTGACACCAACACCATGTCACTATGCTACCACACATGCTTGCTGCCATGGCAGGTGCATGTATTAGTGATTCAAAACGGATTCTGTAATGTACAGGACACCAGCGACATCCAGTGGGACATGGTCCCATACACCTGCATTGGTATGATCAGGCTATAGAGTGGAGTATGTCCCGTAGGACAGAGAGGACACAGAGACAGACAGGTACAGTGCACATTCCCTCATGGTCAATAACCAAGAGTTATAGTAGCAAGGAAATGTTACTGCACACAGGACAGGACACAACCCATACCATACATAGAACCATCTGCACTCACCTGGCCTTGGCACAGTGCCACTCTCCACCAGCATCACCCTCAGTTGCTGTAGGTGGCATGGTTCTCTGCAGGTTAGGTCACTGTACTGGTGCCGGTATTGGGTCCGTGGTTTGTGTAACCCCTGTGCACCATGTCCATCACCTCTCCACAGAGACCAACACCTCACACTTTTGCCTGTCAGCCTCAGCCAGCTCGTCCAGTAGCTAGTTCTCCCTGTCCACCACCAGGTTAATCAAGTTTGCCAGCTCTGTAGCATCCCATCTGGTGTCCCTCTGCATGAGGGCCCTGCTCCTTCCCTTAGCCATTGTGGCAGTGTCCCTAGTCGCAGCCCTCACATCAAGCTAGTGACAGATTCCAGGTTCTGTGGGTGTAACCTTCCATTTGTATAACATGTTTCAGAATTACCACAGCAGTACTATGCATGTCTTTGGTGGGGGAGGCCATCTGCATGTGGCAGGCATGATGTGGCACAGTGACACTCATACGGTACACAGCCAGCGCTGCATGTGCACAATGCCATAGTGCAACATCATGCTGTATAATGACATCACTCACACATATGGGTGTAGCACTAGTGCAATATCAGCACTAGCGAAAGTATGACAGTGTGTGTGGCAGACCTGCACTATTCAACCACAGTATGGAAATTAGCTAATTTCACATGCTGAGGGCAAAATCCACATTTGCATGCCATTACTGAATATATGTATTCTTTTACATTCCTTTTTGCACCTGGAGCATGTAAATGGAGCAAAGTTCCCCACTCATATTCCACAAAGGAACTGCAGGTGGCTAGAGACAAGTGAATTGTGAAATGGTCTATAATAGGGGCATGAGTGCTTGACCAAAGCACTGTGTTTATGCTGTATCAGGACTAGACTGTTGCTGTGTCTGGCCATGTGTAGTGATAAGCAGGCAGCTAATAGTGTGTTGGACCCAGACATGCAGGAACACTTACATTTCTCAGCCAGGGGGACAGGGGCCTGCATGCCACTACACCTTTGTTCTGTGTTCAGCTGTGAATACACAGTTTCAAACAGGAAGCATGATGGATGATTCCTGGAGGCAGAGGAAATGCTGGTTTCCACAGGAAGAGTTGTTGGCCCTGACCCAGGCCTACATTGACAATGAGGACCAGGTTGGCAGATGGAGGGGGACCAGGGCCAAAATCAGCCAGGAGGCAGTCAATGCGATGGGCAGGAAAAGACTGAACAATGGATTAGGTGAAGAAGAGGGCCAAAAATTTCCAGAGCAAACCAAACAGGTGACAGCCATGACAAGGGAAAACTGACAGGCCACCGGTGGTGGCCTCAGTACTGTAGTGCCTCTAGCCCCTGTTGAAGAAGTGATGGTTGCAATAGTGCAACACACACAGGTACCAGCATCTCTGGAGGCAGCTATGAAAGCCAGGTTGGACCAACACAGCCCTGTGAGTGGCCTTGCCAGCACCATCACATTGAGCTTGTGTGTGCACTTGCAACAGTAGTATTGTGCTTTACATGCTGTGGGGAGGGGCAATGGTGATGTGGGCTATAGCTGGAGAAGCAAAGCTTTTACAGAGGTGCTGCCTGTTTATGGCATGGGGAAGGTGAGGGAGCTTGACACCAATGTCTTCAACACATGGTTGAAAGAATGGTGCAGAGTGGAGAGTACAGCTACATTGGGGACTGGGGCCCCACCTGGGAGGATGAGAGCCTGTGCAGTGATGATGACCAGCATCCATCTGGGAGGGGAGCCACAGTTCCCAGTGGATAGTTTAAACAATACTTTGATGAACACTTAAACTAGCCAAGGGGAGTGGTGGAAAAGAAAAGGGGAGGCAGAACCCCCCTCCCCCCAAGCCTGAGACAGTGTGTAGAGAGATCCCAAGGAGCAAGAGTCCCACCACAAAGCAAATAGACCAAGGAAGCAAGTGATTAGTTAAGGAGTGGGGGGGGGGAACCAGGCAGTCAGAAAAGAAAAGGGTAAAAGGAGGCACAAAAGGGAAAACAGGGAAGCAACAAGCAGAGAGATAAGATCTGGAAGGACATAATAATAAACTTTATTTTGTTCAAGCGCAATTCAATAAATACCAAAGCACATTTACAAAAGAGCTAAAACAGTAAGTAATTAAAAGCAAATTAAAAAGACAGACTTCCATAGGTTAATGTGTGAAATGCGGGAAGTCTGGGATTGAGATCCCAGACTTAGAGGCCATCATGTCAGAAGCCAACCTAGACATTGTGGCCATTACCGAGTCATGGTGCACGGACAGCAATGAGTGGGAAATGGTCATACCAGGCTCCATAATGTTCAGAAGGGACAGAGTAGGAAAGAAAGGAGACAGAGTGCTGCTTTATGTGAAGGACAGCATAAACGCAACAGAAATACAGGCAATTGTGGGGGTGCAGAGGTGCTGTAGGTCACCCTTCAATTGGAAAATGGGTCCACTGTTCGGACAGGGGTGATCTACAGGCCTCCAACACAGGGGGAGGACTTAGATAAGGAAATGTTAGAAACAACTGGCAGGATGTCTGACAAGGGGGAAGTGTTGCTAGTGGGAGATTTCAGTCTGTCAGATGTTGACTGGAGCCTCCCTGCAGTAGCTTCAGCAAGAAGTAGGGACATCCTGGATTCCCTGCAGGGTGCGTTCTTGAGCCAATTAGCCAAGTGAATCCACTTATGACAGGGTAATACTGGATCGGGTGCTTATTAACAGGGACAGCATTGTGGACGTCAAAGTGGGAGCCATCTGGGGACCAATGATCATCAGACAGTGTAGTTCAATACAAGAACCGCTGCAAAATCCAACCACACAATGGTGTGAGTCCTGGACTTTAGAAGGGCTGATTTTGCTAAGATGGGTGAATGCCTCAAAAATGTAAGTAAGCAAATGTAAAAGAAAGAAGGGACAACTATGGTTCTCTAAAGAGATAGCAGAAAAGATAAAGGCTAAAAAGTTAGCACTCAGAAGGTACAAACAGACCCACAGAGAGGAGGCTAGGGAAGTGTATTTGGTAAATTAGAAAGAGGCAGGTGTAAGAAAGTTAATTAGCATACACAATTTGCTTATGCCTTGCTACTGCACATGTGCTAGCCTATATATATATATATATATACAAATATATATATATCTGGCGGGCAGTAGCCCGTGTTTTCTGCAGTTTGTTCTAAGTGTTATACTACAGTACAGTGAATCTACCAGCTCAATCCACATTGGTGCCTGCGTGATCATTACATGGTGTCAGAATGGACCACCTGCAGCTTTCCACCATAGTCTGCATGGAAATGTTGCTGAAAACTGGAGAAGATTTAAGCGGCAATTTGAAATTTTCTCAGTTGCCAGTGGACTCACTAAAAAATCCCAGAAAACCCAGGCTATGACGCTCTTGCACATGGCTGGCCCTGATGCATTGAAAATATTCAATACTTTTGTTTGGGAAAACGAGAAAGAGAAGAAGCAACTAAATTAAATTATGGGTCAATTTGAGAGGTATTGTATCCCAAGAAAGAATGTGACTTATGAGAGATATTTGTTCAATACTAGCTGCCAGAATCTGGGTGAGTCCATTGGTTTATATGTAACTGAACTAAGGCTAATAGCTGAATCATGTGAATTTGAATATTTAACCGAATCATTGAACAGAGATAGAATTGTTTGAGGCATACAGAGCGAACATGTGAGACGCAGATTGTCGAGAAAAGTGGACTAAACATTAGATGATGTCATGGATATATACAGGGCTGTTGAACTGAGTGAAACGCAGATTAAACGCTTAAATGGAAATGCTCAGGATGAAAGCTCAGTGCAAGTAGCAGTTGTGTAGGAAGAAAGAGCAAAAGCAAGTGCCAATGTGAGCAAGAGGAGTTATGCAGCTCGAGCGAATAAAGACAAATGTGAAAAGTGTGGTCATCAGCATGAGATAAATAAATGCCCAGCAGATGGACAGTTTTGTAGATTGTGCCACAGGAAAAATCTCTTTGCTGAAGTATATTGTGTGGGCAAACACAATGAGATCCATGTTGTTAGAGAAGATGCTCAGGAGAATGAAAGTACTTATAGCATTGAGACTGTGACCACCTATAAACCCGAGACTGACTGGAAAGAAAATCTGAGCATAAATGGAAAATGGTGACGTTCAACTTAGACAATGGAGCACAGTGTAACATGATGACTTTTCAGATGTATAAAACATTGTCTGGAGAAGCTGTTCAGCAGTAGTCGGCTAGTTTGGTTTCCTATTCTGGGTATAAACTTGATGTGAAAGGCAAAGTGATGTTGCTAACATGTTTTAAAGGAAAACTCTCATAATCCTAACCCTCCTAGCCCCAAAAGCTGTAGCCCCCGATTAAGCTTTTTCCACAGTAAGAAAAAAAAATGTTCACAGTTTACTCAGTTTATTTTTATTTTGTAAATTCCCCAATCACCAAACATGGCAGATACTGTGCAGTTCCATTTCAGGTAATGGTGCAGCTCTGCACCATTCGTCCTAATACATTTTGTACCTGGGCAAGCAGTTCAGCGCCGCACCAGTACCTGAAATGTAGCGTAGCAGTATCCGCCATGTTTGTCAATTGGGAGTTTACGAAATAAAAATAAAGAAAGTAAACCGTAAACATTTTTTTTTTTCACAGTGGGAACAGCTTAATCAGGGGCAATAGCTTTCGGGGGTGGGAGGGTTAGCATTATGAGAGGTTTCCTTTAAGCAAAAGTATTATCTGTTGCCATTTCAAGTGGTTAATGCAAATGTGACCCCAATGCTGGGCCTATCTATTTGTTTGGAAATGAAGCTTACAAAGAAACAATTTTCAGTTGATGCTGCAAGTGGAGGTGCAGGGGAAACCACAAAAGGAATACTGGCTGAATTTGCTGATGTATTTGAGGAATTGGGATGCTTAGAGGGTGAATACCACATTAAAATAGATAAGACAGTCAACCCTGTGATCCACCCCCCAGGAAAATACTTTTTGCATTACGAGACAAAGTGAAAATTGAGCTAGAGGATATGGAAAGATTGGGGGTTATCAAGAAGTTGGAGAAACCCATGAGCTGGGTCAACTCGATGGTGGTTGTAGAAAAACCAAAGTACTAATTTGCATAGATCCTAGAGAGCTTAACAGAGCAATTAAAAGGGAATGATACCTGATGAAAACAGTTAAAGAGGTTGCAGCCAAGCTAGAAGGGGCCAAAATATTCAGTGTTAGATGCTGAGCATGCTTTCTGGCAGATTAAACTGGACGGGTCTAGCTCTGATCTAGTGACTTTTAATACACCCTTTGTTAGGTACAAGTTCAAGCATCTCTCCTTTGGGATTTGCTCAACCCCAGAAGTCTTCCAAAAGAAAATTTCACATATTTTTGAAGTGCTCGAGGGCACAGAGGTCATTATGGATGATATCCTGATAAGGAGAGGTAATGTGCAAAAGCAAAATGAGAGGTTATGGAATGCTCTACAAAGAGCCAGAGATAAGCATTTGTCTTTAAACCTAAAGATATCAAAAATCAAAATGTCAGAGGTCTAATATATCAGACACAAGTTAAGTAAAGATAGGCTGTTGGCAGACCCCGACAAGATAAAAGCAATTACCCAGATGCCTGTTCCCCAAAATAATACTGACTTACAGAGATTTACGGGCATGGTAAACTACATGGCAAAGTTCATTCCAAACCTATCTACTGCAAATAAGCCATTGAGAGCGTTGCTAGAGAAAGAAACAGCATGGCACTGGGAGGAGCACCACCAGCAGGCCTTTCAAGAACTGAAACCAGTTGTCACAACCCTCCCTGATGATGACCTACTATAATCCAAGGAAACCTGTTGACTTATCTTAAGAAGGGCTGGACACCTGTCTGCTGCAAGGAGGCAGGCCTATTGCTTTTGCTTCCAAATCACTTAATAAAGGTCAGAGAAATTATGCACAAATTGAAAAGGAAGAGCTAGCTATTGTGTTTGTCTGTTCAAAATTCCACCAATATATTTATGGCAGACCAAGAGTCCATGTTAAATTGGCCCACAAGCCCCTAGAAAGCCTTTTCAAAAAAACACTGGCCACAGCCCCACCGAGAATTCAACGCGTGATGCTGAAACTACAAAGGTATGATTTATAAGTACAGTACAAAGGGGGTAAATGACTTCATACAGCAGATGCCCTGAGTAGCACTGTGGGAGAAAATTCTGTGCCAGAAACTGAACTAGACAAATATGAGGTTCACACTGTGAACTACATGCCTATCAGTGATGAAAAACTGAAATTGTTTCTGCAAGAGACTGACAAAGATTCAGCATTGGTCACGTTGAGAGACATTGTTTTGAATGGGGGCCGCAGGAGAAAACATCAGTACACCCCGATATAAGGCAGTACTGGCAATTCGGAGACAAAATCTCAACAGAAAATTGACTTTTGCTGAAGGGGGAGAGACTTATAGTCCCCACATCACTGACACCAGACATGTTAACCAGATTACACAGCAGCCACTTGGGCACTGAAAAATGCAAGTGCAGGGCCAGAGAGCTTTTGTTCTGGCCAGAGATGAACGTTCAGATTAGTGACATGGTGGCATAGTGTGTTATTTGCAACCAGTTCAGGAGAGTACCATCTAGAGAGCCACTGCAGTCACATGAGATACCAGACAGGCCTTGGCAAAAGTTGGGGCTGACTTAATTGAATTTGACAGGGAAAATTATCTGGCAGTGGTTGATTACTACTCCAAATATACTGAGATATCCAAGTTGCAAAATACAACAAGCCAAATGGTGATTAACCATATTAAATCACAATGTGCAAGGCATGGTATCCCAGGAATAACTAACAGATAACAACCCGCAGTTTGCCTGCACTACATTCAGAGGCTTTCAATGAAAGTATGAGTTTAAACATGTAACATCTTCATCAAGATACTCCCAGAGAAACTGCATGATAGAATAAGCCATTCAAACAATAAAGAGACTGTTAAAGAAAGCACAAGTGGACCATCAAGACCCTTACTTAGCATTCTTGGAATCAAGAAATACCCCACTGGAGTGGCTAGGATCATCAGCACAGCTGCTCATGGGCCACAGAACCAGAACTTTAATGTCTACCAGATCTGAGCTACTCAATTCAAAAGTGCCAGAAGTTGATGTGTGAGCTACATTGCGAGGGACCGAAGAAAAACAAAAATCTTATTACAATTTGCACAGCCAGCCACTCCCAGCCTTACTTGCAAACACCTGAAAATACCTTGACCCATGCGACTGTGGAATGCCATGCTGAAGAGCCACACTCCTATGTAGTCCAAGCAAATGGGAAATTGTGTCAAAGAAATAGGAGGGACCTTTTGTTAACCCTTGAGCCGTGCCACCCCCCCGACCACAAAATCCACACATCCAAGGAGAAGAGAGAAGAGAGCTGGATAACATGATGGAGGATGATGGAATCCCAGAGGTGCCTGCAATGGAGGTCCCACCACAAGTGATGCCGGAGCAGTTATAAAGCGAGCCTATGGAGTTGTCCCCACCCCCGAGCAGTCAGGACCAACTGACTGGCACCAGCTCCAGTCTGAGAATTAGCCATGTCAGTGGAAGGGAGATCCAAAGTCTTGCCTGGCGTCATGACTACATAGACTTGCAAAAACATTTAGCTACACAGAACTTTAAATATTTTATGCTTAGAGGGATAAAGTTTAGTTGAGAAGGGAGATGTAAGAAAATTAATTAGCATATGTAATTTGCATGTGCTAGCATATATATATATATATATATATATATATATATATATATATATTTATATATATATATATATACATATAATATAATGGCAGCACAGTAGTGCTACCATAGTTAGGGTTGAGAGCCATTTACAAGTTAAACCTAACATTTTGCATCTTAATAACTTTACAACCGTTCAACGTATTTGCCTGAAATTTGGAAAACTTGATCAATAACCATATATCTTGGGATCTGCCAACTTTTGTACTGTTCGGATATACAGCTGCGGAGTTATTAAGCATGATCTGCGTGCATGTTTATGCTTTTTTGAATTCTTTGCTCATCCCTACAGGTCACACGGTTTGTGTGACTGGTCCAAAAACTTCAGGGAACATGTGGCCAGGATCCCCAATGTGCCTTTTGAAGATTTCGTGAAAAAATATTAAACGGTTCAAAAGTTATTCAAAAAACAATTTCCCATTATAAGTCAATGGGAAAAGTTAACAAAAAGTTTGACAGTGTCGCAAATGGCCCTGGTAGTGTCGCAGATCTGCCATTTTGTTTTTAGTTGGTGATCAGAAAAATGTTTGACATTTAAATTTGGGACCCTCTGTCAACACAATTCTTTTTTTGTGTTTACCTAGTCGGACCCTGAGGATGCTAGGGATGTCTTTATTTTGAGGTTAAACACCCTACAAATATGTTTATCCAATTTCTGGAAAAAGTAGTGTCGCAAAGTAGTGTCGCACTCCCGAAAGTGTAGCAAATTTTTGCGAAAGCTTTTGCAAAT
Source organism: Neoceratodus forsteri (assembly GCA_016271365.2). NCBI lineage: Eukaryota > Metazoa > Chordata > Ceratodontiformes > Ceratodontidae > Neoceratodus > Neoceratodus forsteri. The sequence continues at coordinate 217,274,897 of JADMNL010000022.1, forward strand.
CTCGACACTACTTTGCGATACTACGCCCAAAATAACAGGAATTCTTTGCTACCCTGCTGCAAATGAACGGTTTGGTCTTTTGGGCTGAAATATGGAGGGAAGGCAGCCAGTATCTCACAGATGTGCCTTTTGGTGGTTTGGTGACAAAATATTGCATGGATGCAAAGTTACGGCACTCCGAAGTTGACACTTTTTCCCATAGTCTAACATTGCGGCCTCTGCTGCATGACAGGAATTCTTTGCCACCCAGCTACAAAATAATGGTTTGGTCTTTTACACTGAAATTTGGAGGGAAGGCAGTCAGTATCTCACAGAAGTGCCTTTTGGTGGTTTGGTGAAAAACTATTACAGGGCGACAGTTATGGCACTCTGAACTTCTCTTTTTCCCATAGGTTAACTTTATGGTGCTCGCCGCACCTTTCAGGGCCCGTATCTCGGAAAAGCTTCGAGATACGGACTTTTCATCAGAAAAATGCTTAGCCCCCTATGAAAGTGCAAAACTAGCCAGGAAAGTCCTAAATCATAGAACTTTTAAATTTTTTTTCTACGTCGTACGGTTCCTGAGATATAAGCAATTTAGTATTCCGACTCCTCATTTTCTGCTCCAAGACCCATTATTATGCATACATTCTTTGTACTCACTGTCTTTCTCTATGCAGCTTTTGGGGAAAACCAGCCTGTGCACTTACATTACTGTTACTCTTATTGCTTCTAACTGATTTCCATTTCCGTTCACTTACTGTTCCCATCTACCCCACCATGTGTGTTACCCTTTGAGTTTTCATTTGCACTTGCGTTTGCGTTATTTTTACCATTTGTGTCTACAGTACTGTTTCTCTTTCTGTTTTGCTTTGCATCACCATGCGCACCATTTGTGTTTTCCCATGTTACTATGTGACAAGACATCACGTGGCGGGAGCATGGGGTCCTTCGGGCCCCGCACTCCCGCCTCCTCATTGCAGTCACTATTTCTCGTTATCATTCTCAAAAAGAAGGGAAATCAGAGGAAAAAACTCCATTTAATGCATCAGTTAGGTTGTTCCACAGCGACAAAGTGAGGAGATTCAATGTTGGGTTGAAACCCCTTGCATCCTCCAGCACACACCCCCAACCGGCATCAGGGTGCCCGTTGGGGTCGTCTGTCCTAACTCTCACCCCATTCTCCTATTCTTCAGCTTCTTTCCATATGTGATGGGGTGAGAGTTAGGACTGACTACCCCAACTCGCACCTCAATGCCGGTTGGGGGGTGGGCTGGAGGGGTACAAGGGGGGTTTCAACCCTAACATCAAATTTCCTCACTTTTGTCACTGTGGAACAACCCTAACTGATATATTAAACAGAGTTTTTGCTCTTATATATATATATATATATATATATATATGAGCTGGATATTCAAACTCGCCCATTCTGAGGCACAAGCCCTTGCGCTGCGCAAAATAGTTGCGCAGGGTTGTGGCCGGGGCGATATTCAAAGGAGTTGCGCTATTGAGCAACTCCTTTGAATATCACCCCCCAGCCACAGCCACTGTGCATGGTGCAGTGGAACTTGCGCCACTGCAAGTTGTCAGAGTGGAGCATTCAACTTGCGGTGGCGCAAGTACCATTGCGCCATGCGCAAAATCCCGATATTCAAAAGGTGACATGCAAATGGGGCCATAATTCATGCAAGGCGCGGGGGGCCATTTGCATCTAATTATGGCCCCATTTGCATGCCATTAGCATGTAGGCGCGCCCGATCCGAGGACTTGCGCCTGGCACCCTGCCAGGCAGCAGCCATTGAGGACCGACGCCCCTGCAAGCCGATTGCAGGCTGCATTGGTTAAAAACAACCCCCAATACATCTCTGGTGGTCCAGTGGACGAAACTCCGTTCGCGGGATGAAGCAATAACCCCGTACATAGCCCTGGTGGTCCAGTGGACGAAACTCCCATTTGCGGGATGTATACAGTAACCCCGAACATAGCCCTGGTGGTATAGTGGACGAAACTCTCGATCGCGGGATGTATGCGTAAATACCCCCAACACATCCCTGGTGCCTCATGTCCCCCACCCCACCCACCCATGAGCCCCACCACCCGCTCCCCCGGCAGCCGGCGGGTGGCAGCATCCACCTGTCTGCCACCCGTCACCCGCAACTGACTGCCGGTAGAAGACCGCCCGTGGTGCAGGCAAGAGCCAATAGGCGTGCAGCCACTCATACAAGAAAGTCCAGTTTTGTGAATGATTCATTCACAAAACTGGACTGTCTAGTATGGAGCTGCACGCCCAGTGGCTCTCAGCTCTGCACCAATAGGCGGTCACCTACCGGCAGTCAGTCGGTGGGTGGCGGGTGGCAGGCGGATGTGATGCTGCCACCCGCCGCTGCCGGGGGCGGGTGGTGGACACTAGGCACCAGGGATGTGTTGGGGGTATTACCCATACATCCACAATCGGGAGTTTGGTCCACTGAACCAAACCTGTTCCGGGGTTACTACCCACATCCCGTGAACGGAGTTTTGGGTCCACTGACCACCAGGCTATGTTCGGGGAGGTTACTGCTTACATCCCGCGAACGGAGTTTCGGTCCACTGGACCACCAGGGCTATGTTCGGGGTTACTGCTTA
>JADMNL010000022.1:217282500-217467500 GCA_016271365.2 Neoceratodus forsteri
GCGTGCAGCCCAATACTACACATTCCAGATATGTGAATGAATGTTTCACATATCTGAATGTGTGTCTGGTATGGACTGCATGCTCATTGGCTCACACTGTGAACCAATGGGCATGCAACCCACCAACAGTGTCAGTCAGTGGGCAGCAGGGTGGCAGGTGTGGGTGCTGCCACCCGCCGGCTGACTGGGGGGAGTGGGGCAGTGGTGCTCAGTGGGTGGGTGTGGATGGGGGTACCCTAGACCACCAGGAATATAGGAAATATTTCTATTTTTAATTATAAATGCTGGTGATCGGGCAGATAGCGGTCCACTGGACCACCAGAGATATTGGACATAGTTCTGTATTTATACAGATGCCCGCGATTGGGCAGTCAGCGGTCCACTGGACCACCAGGGATAATGTACATAGTTACTTTTTGTACTACAAATGTCTGCGATCGGGTTGTGGAGCACATTGCCAGCTGTAGGGGGCGTCGGTCCCCGATGGCTGCTGCCTGGCAGGGCGCCAGGCGTAAGTCGTCTGGGATCGGCGCACCTGCATGCAAATGGGGCCATAATGACATGCAAATGGCCCCATTTGCACCCTGCTTACATTATGGCCCCATTTGCATGTCAAGTTTTGAATAGCGTGGTTGCTGTACATAGCGCAATCAAACTTGTGCTAGTGCATCCCCATGCTCCACTCTGGCCACTTGTGCTGGTGCAGTGCCACTGCACCATGCACACTGGGGGTGGCCAGGGTGCAATATTCAATGCTGCTGAGCCATGGTGCAGCTCTGTTAAATATCGCACAGTCCACACCCCTACGCAGGCAAGTTGAGCTGCGCCCTAGCTTGCGCCACAGCCTGGTGCAGTTTGAATATCTGGGCCACTGTGTTTCTCTATGCAGTTCTCCAGCAAAAAGAGAGTATACGCTTCTGTTACTGTTACAGTTACTATCTCACCTTGCATTTATGTACCTGTTAGTGTTACCATTCCCGTGTGTGCCACCGTGTGTGTTACCCTTTGAGTTGTCATTTGCCCTTGCATTTTCGTTACTGTTACCATTTGCATTTCCACCTTGTGTTTGCGTTGCTGTTCCTGTTACTTTGGGCCCTGTGCTCCCACAGCCGCATTACATTCACTATTTCTCATCATCATTCTCAAAAAGAAGGGAAATTAGAGGCAAAAAACTCCATTTAATGCATTAGTTAGGGTTGTTGCACAGTGACAAAAGCAAGGAAATTTGGTGTTAGGGTTGAACCCCCCCCCGGACACCTCCAGCCCACCCCCCCAACCGGCATTGGGGTGCACATTGGGGTCATTGGTCCTAACTCTCACCTCATTCTCCTGTACCTCTGCTTCTTTACACATGAGATGGGGTGAAAGTTAATGACGACCCCAACATGCACCCCGATGCTGGTTGGGGCGGGCTGAGGTATCCGGGGGGGTTTCAACCCTAACACCAAATTTCTTTACATTTGTCACTGTGAAACAACCCTAACTGATGCATTAAACTGAGTTTTTTGCCTCTAATATATATATAGATATATCTATATCTATATCTATATCTATATCTATATCTATATCTATATATCTATATATCTCTCTCTGTCTCTATCTCTATCTCTCTCTCTCTCTCTCTCTCTCTATCTCTCTATATATTAGATGCAAAAAACTCTGTTTAATGCATTAGGTAGGGTTGTTTCACAGCTACAAAACTGAGGAAATTCGGTGTTAGGGTTGAAAGCCCCCCTTGGACCCCCCAGCCCATCCACCCTACCGGCCTCGGGGTGCACATCAGGGTCATTGGCACTAACTCTCACCTCATCACATGTATAAAAAAGCAGAGGTATAGGAGAATGGGGTGAGAGTTAGGACTGACGACCCCAACGCACACCCCGATGCCAGTTGGGGGGTGGGGTGGGGGGTCCAAGGGGGGCTTTCAATCCTAACACCAAATTTCCTTGCTTATGTCACCATGGAACAACCCTAAGTAATGCATTAAATGGATTTTTTCCTCTAATTTCCCTTCTTTTTGAGAATGATGATGAGAAATAGTGAATGTAATGTGGCAGCAGGAGCGCGGGGCCCAAAGGGCCCCCTGCTCCTGTCACATGATGTCTTGTAACATAGTAACAGGACCAGCAACGTAAACAGAAGCGCCAACAGTGGTGCACGTGGTAATGCAAATGTAAATGATAAAGGAAACGTTAATAGAAACGCAAGCGCAAAGTGACGCCTGAAGCAAACAGTGATGCAAACGGACCTTAAAGCGCATATGAAAATGCAACTGGTAACACGAAAAGTGATGGCAGCGGTATTGTAAATGTAAATGTTAAGTGTCACAGCAAAAAGGAACGTAAAAGGGAACAGAAATGGAAACACGAACACAAGCGCACACGTAAATGCAAACCGTAACACGCAGAGGCACGGTAGTGCAATTGTAAATGCAAATGGTAAAGTTAACATGAAGAATAACACCAAAGGAAAGAGAAATGGAAATGGGAACAGACACGCATGCGGAAGCGCAAACCGAAATGCACACGGGCAAAGTACCACAATTGTAAACGCAAATGGTAATGGTAAGAGCAACAATAACAGCAAAGTAAACAGAAGCGCAAAAGGAAATGCAAGCGCATATGGAAACGCAAACTGTAATGTGCACGGGCACAGTAACACAATTGCAAATGCAAACGGTAGCAGTAACAGCAAGAAAGACGCAAAACGAAAGAAACAGAAACCCAAATGAAAGGGCTGCTGGAAACGCAAATGGCAATGCGCATGGTGACACAAACAAAAATGCAAACAGAAACAGTAGTGGAAACGCAAGCGGTAACAGTAACGAAAACACAAGTGTGAATGAGAACGTAAAGGGTAAAGGACACGGTGGCCTACACGGGAACGGTAACATAAACGGGGACATAAATGCAAGTGGAAACAGTAACTGTAACAGTAATGGAAGCGCATACCCTGTTTTTGCCAAACAGGTGCATACAGAAACACAGTGGGCTGGATATTCAAACTGCGCCATTCTGTGGCGCAAGCCCTTGCGCTGCTCAAAAAAGTTGCTCAGGGGTGTGTCCGGGGCGATATTCAATGGAGTTGCGCTATTGAGCAACTCCTTTGAATATCGCCCCCGGGCCACAGTCACTGTGCATGGTGCAGTGGAACTTGCTAAACCACAAGTGGTCAGAGTGGAGCATTCAGATGCGGTGGCGCAAGTTCCATTGCGCCATGCCCAAAATTCTGATATTTAAAAGGTGACATGCAAATGGGGCCATAAGTTATGCAAGGCACGGGGGTGCCATTTGCATCTACCTACGGCCCCATTTGCATGCCATTAGCATGCAGGGAGGCAGTATAGTGCAGTGGTCTAAGGCTCTGAGCTGCAAATGTGGTGACATCCAGCAGACCAGACATGGGTTTGAATCCCACAGCTTCCACTTGCATACTGTGTGACCCTGAGCAAGCCACTTAACCTCCTTGTGCTCCCAGGTTGCTCCTGTAAAAAAGCTTTCAGCTTAGTGTGCTATACCTGGTTAAATAACTAACTAAAAAAAAAAAAAAAGGTGCGCCGATCCCCGACAATTTGCACCTGGCGCCCTGCCAGGCAGCAGCCATTGGAGACCGATGCCCCCTGCAGCCCGATTGCGGGCATAAAGGAAATCTCCCCCCCGACTGGCCCGATCACAGGCATAACAGTATTGAAACCCACCCCCAACCCCCACTGAGCCAATCGTGGGCATAACAGTAGTGAAACCACCCCACCCACCCCCACTGGCCCGATCGTGGGCATTAGAATCACCTCCCAAAGACCAATTTCCCTGGTGATCTAGTGGCCCCACCCACCCATGGAGCCCCCACCACCCCGCTCCCCTGTCAGCCCGGGCGGCAACACCCCAACCGCCTGCGCCCACCGCCCGCCGACTGACAGCTCAGCTAAACTTCTGCGCCCATTGCTTCAGAGCAAGAGCAAATGGGCATGCAGCCCGTACAAGAACAGTCAGATTTGTGGATGAATTCATTCATTCACTATCTGAACTGCCTTAACGTATGGGCTACATGCCCATTGGCTCTTGCTCTGAACCAATGGGCATGCAGCCATACCAAGCTGTCAGTCGGTGGCGGCGGGTGAAAGGCGGGTGGGTGCTGCTGCCCTGGGCTGATGGGGAGAGCAGGAGAGCAGGGTGGTTGGGCTCCGTGGGTGGGTGGGTGAGACCACTAGATCACCAGGGAAATTGGACTTTGGCGGGTGCCTCTAATGCCCGTGATCAGGCTTCTCAGTCCACTAGATCACCAGGAAAATTGGACTTTGGGGTGTGACTCTAATGCCCGTGATCGGGCCAGTGGGGGTGGGTTTCATACTGTTATGCCCACGATTGGGCCAGTCGGGGGTGGGTTTCAATACTGTTATACCATGATCCGGGCCAGTCGGGGCTGGGTTTCAATACTGTTATGCCCGTGATCGGGCCAGTCGGGGGTGGGTTTAAACTGTTATGCCCACGACCGGGCCAGTGGGGGGTGAGGTCTGCCTGCGATCGGGGCTGCGGGGGCACAGGGCACAAGTGGAGGGCCACCCACAGGTGGCAGCTGCTGTGTTGTGCCCTGCAATGTGGCAGCTCACCTGTGGGTGGCCCTCGACTTGATCCTTTTTTTTTTGCTCAAAGTTGTGCAGGCGCAGGTTGGGGGTTGTGCCTGCAGAACTCTGCACAGCCCAGCTGAATATTGGGCTGTGCAGTTTATGCATGGTTCCTCCCCCTCCAGTTGAGCATGCCTTCATTAGCATTGCACTGTTGCTCAGCATGACTTGGGGGGGCGCAACTGCCTCCTGCTGAATATTGCAGAATGGCCCAATTTCGGACTTGTGCAGGTGCAACCCCATTGCTCATAGTGCAACCCTCTTGAATATCCAGCCCAGTGTGTACAAAGCATGTATGCAATGTAATGGGGATCGAAGCTTAAAATGAGCATTGGAAGTACTTAATTGCTAATATCTCAGCAACCGGATGACGCAGAAAAAAAATTTAAATTTTACAAAACTCTTGATTTTCCTGGCTAGGTTTTTGTTGTTACATAGCCCATAAGGCTATAACTCACTACAAAAAATCTGTATCTCGCATCGTTTTCGAGATACGAGCCCCAAAAGGCGCAGCGGACGCCACCATGTTAGTCTATGGGAAAAAACATCAACTTTGGAGTACTGTAACTTGGCAGCCATGCACTATTTTTTCACCAAGCCACCAAAAGGCACATCTGTGAGATGTTGGCTACCTTCCCTCCAAATTTCAGCTCAAAAGACTGATCCGTTCTTTTGCAACAGTGTGCAAAGAATTCCTCTCATTTTGGCCAAGTCTGAAAAAGTAGTGTCGCAATTTGTGGCAATTTTCGCAAAATTTTGTGAAAGTGTTGTGCTTGCGACACTACTTTGTGACACTACTGGATCCAGAAATTTGAAAAACATATTTCTGGGGTGTTTTACCCCAAAATAAAGACATGGCTAGCATTCTCAGGGTCCGACTAGGTGAACACAAAAAGAATTGTCCCTAGAGGGTCCCAAATTTAAATGCCAAGCATTTTGCTGATCACCAACTGAAAAAAATGGCAGATTTGCAACACTACTAGGGCCATTTGTGCCACTAAAAAGTGCATTTGTGAAAGCGTTGAATATTTTGTTAACTTTTCCCATTGACATAATGGGAACTTGTTTTTTGAATAACTTTTGCACCGTTCAATATATTTTCATGAAATCTTCAAAAGGCACATCGGGAACCCTGGCTGCATGTTCCCTGAAGTTTTTGGACCAGTCGCACAAACCATGCAACCTGTAGGTGAGAGCAAAGAAATCGCAAAAAAGCGTAATTAGTTTTCACTTAATAACTCTGCAGCCGTATATCTGACTGGTACGAAACTTGGCAGATCCTAAGATCTACCGTGCCCAATTGTGCATACCAAATTTCTGGCAAATCCATTCAACAGTGGCAAAGTTATTAAGGTGCAAAATTTGACCCTTTAACCCATCTGAAATTTGACAGTTTAATAACTTTTCTACCATACAATGGATTTGCCTGGAATTTGGCATACATGGTCTGGTACCCTAGGTCTCTGGACCTGCCAAGTTTCATTGCAGTCAAATGTATGATTGAGGAGCTACAGAGCACCAAAAAATGCACGAATAACACATTTTTGTGCATTCTTTGCTCGCACTTACAGGTCGTACAGTTTGTGTGACTATTCCAAAACCTTCAGAGAATATGCAGCTGAAGTGGGAGTCCTCGATGTGCCTTTCAAAGATTTCGTGAAAAAATATTAAACGGTTCAAAAGTTATTCAAAAAACAAGTTTCCCATTATAGTCAATGGGAAAAGTTAACAAAATATGTGAAAGTGTCGAAAATACACTTTTTACTTTTGCAAATGACTCTTGTAGTGTCGCAAATCGGCCATCTTGTTTTCAGTGGATGGTCACAGAATTGCTTGGCATTTAAATTTGGGACCATCTAGGGACATAATTCTTGTTGGGTTCACCTAGTCAAGCCCTGAGGGTAAAACACTCCAGAAATATGTCTATTAAATTTTTGTAAAGTAGTGTGTAGAATTACTTTCATATGCAACAATTAAGTGATTTCTTTTGTGAAAGTGTTGTGATTTGCGAAAGTACTTTGCGACACTATGGCCCAAACAATAGGGAATCTTTGACACCCTGTTGCAAAAGAACGGTTTGGTCTTTTGGGCTGAAATTTGGAGGGAAGAAAGCCAAGATCCCAAAGATGTGTCTTTTGATGGCTTGGTAACAAAATATTAGAGGGTTACAAAGTTACGGTACTCCAAATGTGATGATTTTTCCCATAGGCTAACATTACAGCGTCTGCCATGCCTTTCGGGGCCCGTATCTCAAAAATACTTCAAGATATGGACTTTTCGTCGATAGAATGCTTAGCCCCCCATTAGGGGGCTAAGTACAAAACCAGCCTAGAAAGTCATAAATAATATGAGATTTTAAATTTTTTTCACCATTCACAAATCTGGACTGTCATGTACGGTATGGGCTGCACGCCCATTGGCTGTAACTCTGCATCAATGGGCGTGCAGCCCTACGGGACAACCAGTCAGCGAGCGTGAGGCAGCAGGCGGGTGGGATGCTGTCGCCCGCCCGGCTGCGTGAGGCGGGTGGAGGCTTCGTGGATGGGTGGGGGGACACTAGACACCAGGGAGATGTTTGGGGGTTGTGATGTGACATTCTGCCCGCGATCGGGCTTTACGGTCCACTGGACCACCAGGGAGATATTCGGGTTGTGGGAGAGGGTTACATTCTGCCCGTGATCGGGCACTGGGAGGGGTTCATACGCGTTCTGCCCACGATCGGGCTGTAGAGATGTATGGGCGGGGGGGTTCATGTAACTGTACTGCCAGCGATCGGGCTTGGGATATGTGGGGGGGGTTTCATGTACCTGTGATGCCCAGCGATCAGACTTCCGGGATATGTGTGGGGGTTTCATGTACCTGTGATGCCCTTGATGAACCGGGATATGTGGGGGGTTCATGTAACTGCTGATGCCCGATCGGGCTGCATTGTCGTCGGTCCCGGCGGCTGCTGCCTGGCAGGGTGGCCAGGAGCAAGTCCTCGGGGGTCGGTGCACCTACATGCAAATGGCATGCAAATGGGGCCATAAATAGATGCAAATGCCCCCCTGCACTTACATAAATTATGGCCCCATTTGCATGTCACCTTTTAAATATCGGAGATTTGAGCATGGCGCAATGGTACTTGCGCCACCGCCAGGATTAATGCTCAACTCTGGCAACTTGCGGTGGCGCCAAGTTCCACTCGCCATCTTGCTAAGTGGCTATGGCTGGGGGTGATATTCAAAGGAGTTGCTCAATAGCACAACTCCTTTGAATATCTCACCGGCCACACCCCTGCGCAACTATTTTGAGCAGCGCAGGGGCTTGCGCCTCAGAATGGCGCAGTTTGAAAATCTGGGCCACTGTGTTTCTGAATGCACCTTTTTGGGAAACACAAGGGTGTACATTTGAGTTACTGTTACCGTTAGAGTTTCCGCTTGCATTTCCATTACCGTTAGCATTTCTGTTTACGTCAGCATGTGCGTTACCCTTTGCGTTTGCATTACTGTTGCCATTTGCATTTCCATTACCGTTTTTGTTTGTGTTTACTTTTGTATCACCATGTGCGTTACCATTTGCATTTGTGTATACACTTGCATTTGCGTTTCCATTTGCGTTACTGTTTTCTTTGGAGTCATTGTTGGTCTTACCGTAACTTTTTGCATTAACGTTTCCATTTACGTCAGCGTGTGTGTTACCATTTGCATTTGCGTTTCAGTTTCCATTACTGTTACCATTTGCATTCCCATTACTGTTTTTGTTTGCGTTTACTTTTGCATCTGTGTGTAGGTTACCATTTTGTTTGCATACATGCTTGCGTTTGTGTTTCCATTTGCATTTGTGTTTTCTTTGGCGTCATCATTGGTGTTACCCTAAGCGTTTGCATTTCCAGTTGCATTACTGTGACTGTGTGCATTACCATTTGCATTTGCGTATGTGTTTTGATTTTGCATTTCAGTTTGCGTTACTGTTTCCTTTGGCATCATCATTGGTGCTACCGTAACTGTTTGCATTTCCAATTGCATTACTATTACTGTTTGCATGTTTGTTACCATTTGCGTTTCTGTTGGCCTTAGCGTTTGCGTTTTCAGTAGAGTTTCCATTGTCGAGTGCATTACTGTTTCCTTCTGTGTCGCTATTTCTGTTACCATTTCATTTCTGTTTGTGTTAGCGTTTGCATTTTCATTACCGTTTTCATTAGCATTTGCATTACCATTTGGGTTTTCATTTACGTTTGCGCTTGCATTTCTTTTACCGTTTGTGTTATTGTTTCCATTTGTGTCACCATGTGTGTTACCATTTGCGCTTACGTATATGTCACCGTTACTATTTTCTTTTACCTCACTGTTGCCATCACCGTTTGCGTTAACGTTCGTGTTTTTGCGTTTGCATAGTGTAGTGCAAAACATTGTTTTTGCTATTTTTCTGCACTGTCTTCTGTGATGCATAGTGCAGCCAGTATGTGGTTGATTGGTCTGAAACGTGGCAAGTAGAAAGACCTGTGTTCAAGGAATATGCCAGTGTTTGTTTGGTGAACAAATGTTGTTCTATTCCAGAGTTATTGCCATTTGAAGTTGCCTCGCTTCACAGTTACTGACTTTTTGGCTGCCATGTCCGCAATTTTAGCGCATTTTTGGTCATGATTTCCATCATTTTGTGGTGGAAGACTTCTTAAAAGTGCAGAAACATAAAAATTGAATATCTCTGTAACGGTTAGGTCTTTTCATATAAAATTTGGAGGGTGTTGAGTGCATGTCCTGAGGATGTGAATGATGCTGTTTACTAGTTGGAAAAATAATTATGTGACTGGCTTGAATTTTATAGCTTAGGTAGCCTTAGTGGTACGGAGGTGCCTTGCAGTGGTTTGCTGTGTAAAACATTAACAGGTGCAAAATTATGGCACTTTGATGAATGAAAATTTGGTTCATTACACTTCAATAACTTCTGAACTGTATCTCCAATTTGCCTGGCATTTGGAATGTACAAAGATTGATTTTTTTTTAAATCTAAAACGCTTTATTGGTATTTTGTTAAAGAAAGAAAATAATAATAACATAGGCACAACACATACAATGTGCCATTAACAAAACACATGTAAACACACAACAACCCCCACCCCTGATCCCACCACCTATTCACCCTGGTTACCTAACTGTATCCCATCCCCAACTCCCACTGCACCAATTATACAAGCAGTTGGTAAAATGTTTAAGGGGTAAACAGATATGAGTCAGCATATGCCTGTTGTGAGAATTTTGAACAATGTATCAAACTATTGGGGGGCAGTCACCAATAACAAGGCTTCCAATTTGCCCCATTTCTTTATATAAGTATGCATACTGTTTTTAATACTAGCTATGGTCTTTGCCAGTATTGGATTGTACCAAATATTATTAAGTTACTCTGTAGGGGAGATGATTTATTGGTCCAACCAAAGCCGTAATATTAAGCATTTCACTGTCAAGGCTATTAATGCCATATGAAATCTTCTCTCCTTTACAGGGATATCCAAAAGAGTGCCCTCCACACAGATTTCTGGGGTGAAAAATTCAACCAGGTCCAGGAGGGGATCTAATGTTGTTCCAAGTGTGTCCCAAATGGGACTTACATTGGAACACTTCCACCTATCATGCAACAGGGACCCTTCTGCGTTGTTACATCTAGAGCAAGTAGCCGATGGAAGTCTGCCCATTTTATGTAAATGGGTCAGGGTGAAATATCACCAATAGCGTAATCTGGTTCAAAGTCAGTTAGCATTCATCTGTATCCCAATCCCCCAGGTTGTGCCTGAAAATAGGCAGGATTTGTCTAGTGCACTTACCTGGTCAACAAAAACTAAATAAATAAATAAAATATATATTATGCAAAATGTGGAACTGCATAAGGCGCAGTCCATCGTTGGATGTGTATCGATAAACATCGATCCAAATGCGTTCCCAATTCAGTGATGCAGAGGGCTGTACCCTTTCCCAGTAGTGGGATTACCCATTAACATGGGGATATAGCTGTGGAAAAAGAAGGGAGACTAACTTCGATATGATGTGGAGTTGCCAAGAGAGAAACTGAATTAAGGAGAGAAGGTTGCTGTTATTAGTCTTTCATTCTCCAGACCCAAACCATTAAATTAACATGTGGCGTAGCTGAAATACTTTTAAAATCTGTGTGTTGGGCAATTGGAGAAGCACCGAAATGGCTTCACTGTCCATCAGGGACCCATCTTTGGTCAGGTCAGAGTGTCTTCTGGGAGCCAATGAGAAGACAGAACCTTACCATCTACTCTGAGATTGGGATTATGGCATAGTGGTTGTGAGACATCCTGTGTATCCTTGTAACACATTGACATGCATAACTGGTTATGCACGTTTAGTGAGGTGTGTATGACAGTTCCCTTAAGGTTCAAAGGTAATTTGTTGGGAGGAATGAACAAAAGTCCAAATGGGGGAAATTCCTGCTCATGCTATTTGGTGCCTTTCAATTTGCAGCCAAATACGAAGGTAATCTTGAGATTCAGGATGCTCTAAGGGGGTAGCCCATCTGGCATACTTTGAGGCATAGCTAGCCAGGTAATAAAGATAAAGGTCAGTTGTGTGCTCTGTGGGGAGGTTTCCCCTTCCAGAGGAAGAAGGAAATTATTGATATGAGTTTCTTGAACCAGACCCAGGGAAGAAAAATGTTGAGCATGTGGAGAGGATAGTAGTTACGTGGGAGGATATTCATGTTGATCACATTAATTCAGGTTTGTAATGTGAAGGGGAGCAGGGTCCATCTGTTTAGGTCTTTAGTAATAGAGTCCAACGCATTTTGTAAATTGAGTAGTTTGTTAAGAGATTGTTTCTGGGAGAGGGTGATCCCCAAGTATGTGAATTTAGAAACCTAATTCTCTGCACTCAAAGGAAAAGGTATGGTGGTTTAGGGGCATCACAATAGTTAAGTTTATAGTTAGAATGGGTACCAAACTGGGAAATAAGACATAGAGCTTAGGGTATAGATGTCTTGGGATATGAGATATGAAAAAGAATATCATCTGCATCTGCAGAGACTCTGATGTCGAGGGGGCCCACCGGGATACCGTGGAGATCTGGCAAAGATTTTAACACCCTGATCAGCGGCTCTAAGTAAAGATTAAACAGGAAAGGGGAGAGGGGACATCCCTGGCAGGTACCTGACTGGAGAGAAAACCCTTTGGAAAGTATTCTATTACAATAAACTTTAGCTTTTGGGTTAGTGTATAAAGTTCGTATCCATTGAAGAAATTTAAAGGGAAATCCAAATTTACCCATAACCAGAAATAAAAACTCCCACCGAACCCTGTCAAAGGCCTTCTCTGCATCCAGAGAGACCAGTGCCATCGGGATCTTGGAATCTCTGGCCATAGAGAAGACATGTTCTAATTTCCAGAGATGGTCAGCAGTTGACCTGCCTTTCATAAAGCCTACGTGTTCAGGACTTGTAAGGGACTTCCATACCTGCATTCTGGGTAGCCAGAATTTTAGCAAAGATTTTTGTATCACAATTGATAAGGGAGATAGGATGATAGTTGGTGACCTTGTCCAGTGTTTTATTAGGCTTAGGCAGGACAACAATAAGTGCTTCCAATAGGGAAGTATATGAGATCCCTTTGTCACAAAGATAGGAAAAAAACTGGGACATAATGGGCGTTAACTCTTTTGGAGAAGGCCTTGTAGAAATTGGAGGGAAGGCCATCTGTCCCTGGCGATTTGTCCAATTGCATGGATTGGAGGGCTTCAGGGATTTCTTGGGAGGAAATGGGACATATGAGATATTCCTGCTGGGCTGGAGGTAGCTTTGGCAGCTGGATAGAATCAAGATGATCTTTAGATACGTGTTCTGTGGGAAGAGTATCAGGGAGGCTATAGAGATGGGAATAGAAATTATCGAACTCTTGGGCAATATCTGTGGGAGAAGTTTTAGGCAAAGCATTATCTTGAGAAATGATGGAACACACTATATGTGAGGCTTCCTGCTGCCGAAGTCGTAAAGCTAGCAGGTGCCCTGCCTTTCCCCCTTGATCCACATACTTGGCTTGTGTTTTTAAAAGAGAGTATTCTGTTTTCTCCCTCAACAGGTCAGTGTATTGATGCCTTAGCTTTGTTAAAGTAGCCTGATCGAAGTCAGAGAGGTCTACTGCCTCCTTACTTTTGAGGGCAGTTATCTGAGCAAGTAGAATCCGTGGTGCTGACCCCCGCTTCTTTTCCCTGGTTGCTGCCAGGCTATTAAATTTGCCTTGTAGTACACATTTCAGGGCAGCCCAAACTTTATCAGTGTCCGCAATGGAGTCCTTATTGAGTTCCCAATAATCTACAATGAGGGTTTTTATCCTGGTTAGCACCCAGGGATCCTTTAAGGGTTGTGTATTAAGTTTCCAACACTTGTCTTTCTTTAGGTTGGGGCAGGAGTTGTATATAATCCAGACTGGGAAGTGATCTGAAAGCACTCTTGGTGCTATGCCGGAGTCAACTACCCCAGGCAAGGCTAAGGTGCTAAGGAAAAAATAATCAATTCTGGAGACTGACTTATGGACTGGGGAGTAAAAAGTGAACCCTCATTCCTGAGGGTGGAGTATTCACCATGGGTCACAGAGACCTCTCATGCTGATAAGCTCTTTTAGAGTCTGGTGGGGGTAAGTTTAGAGGAACGGGTGCCAGACCTATCCGGGTCCGAAGTGAGAACTGTATTCCAGTCCCCGGCTAGGATTAATGGGATGTGTGCATAGAGTGCTAGTAGGTTAACCATGTCTAAGAAGAAGTCAGGTAAATTTGAACCGTGTCCGTAGAAACTTCCCATTAACAACTCCACTTGATCCAAGATACCATATCTAAGTAGGTAGCTGCCTATATTGTCACTAATTTCCGTGATTAACTGAAAGTTAACTCCCCATGAAACAAGAATTGCAACCCCTCTCTGAGAAGAAGAGTCCCCTACCGCAAACACTTGTCCCACCTGCTGTCACCAGAAAAGTAATTTTCTGATGCCAGCAAGTGTTTCCTGGAGAAAGGTAACTTGACAGTGCATTAGATGTAAGTGTTTCAAAATCTGGTACCTTTTCTCTCTGGTACGTGCCCCCTTAACATTCCATGACACATATTTTATCACATTCATGGTGTACTTATAGACTGTGTTGATGGTGTAATCTGGTTGGTGTTCAACCCACGCCTACCCCACCCCACCAACAGGCATCAGGGTGTACGTTGGGATCATCAGTCCTAACTCTCACCTCATTCTCCTATTCTGCACCACCTCAGCTTATTTACACAAGGAATGGTGTGAGAGTTAAGGCCGATGACCCCAACGCACACCCCGATGCCTGTTGGTGGGGGCAGAGTGGGCGTGGGGTGAAAGGGGTGGCAACCCTAACACTGAATTTCCTCATTTTTGTCGCTGTGGAACAACCCTAACTGACGCATTAAATGGAGTTTTTTGCCATGAATGAATATATATATACCTTTATCTGGTGGGCAGTAGCCCGTGCTTTCTGCAGTTTGTTCTAAGTGTTATACAGTACAGTAAACCTACCAGCTCACTCTACGTTGGTGTCTGCGTGATTATTACAGCAGGCAAAGCAATGAGCACAAATGCACAAATGCACAAACTGAGGAGAGACTAGCTCAGGTAGTTTCAAAAGGGGACAAGACATTTTTAGGTATGTTAGCGAAAAAAGGAACACAAAGGGAGGGACTGTAAGATTAAAGGGGGAGGGGTGACTGTACAGAGGAGGATCAAGAAAAGGCAAACATCTTGAACAAATACTTCTGCTCAGTATTCACAGTAGAAGGGGAAGGGGAGGGACCACAAAACCAGCATCAGGAGCTTTGATGGGAGGGAAGTAGACACTAGTCCTTTCTCTGAGGAGAGAGTTTGGAAAGCACTTGCTAACCTAAAGGTGGATAAAGCTATGGGACCATATGGCGTGCATCCAAGAGTGCTGTGAAAACTCAGAGAGGTTCTGGCTGAACCTCTGACACTTATTTAACAGATCTTTGGAGACCAGAAGGTTCCCAAAGGACTTGGAAAAGGTAAACGTAGTGCCACTTCACAAGTGGTAACAAGGAAGAGGCGGGCAATTATAGGCCTGTCAGCCTGACATCAATGGTAGGTAAGTTAATGGAGACACTACTTAACCAAAGGATAGTGGAATTAAGCAATAATGCATGACAGGGTGTGTGTTGTGTTGGGATAACGTCACGCCTGGGGTGATTAGGCACGGGGCCGCAGGCCGAGTGTGACTAATCACCCCAGAAGTGACGTTATCCCAACACAACACACACACCCTGGAGTGCATTATTGCTATTATACAATGGCTCGTTTGTAGCTGGGAAAAAAAAACCTTAAAAAGTGCATTTTTTGACAGTTTTTTACTTTATTTATCACTGTGGAGGAGTATGAAGGAGAAAAATAGTTCTGTTTTAGCCAGTAGGTGGTGCTGTTAAGTGAGTGGCTTTGTCTGTTGAAATGTATGCCCCACACATACACTTTTCTCTTCATTTTGTAGGTCTCCTCACAACTTTCGTTCTTTTTTGTTGTTGTCCTCTCAGTGCCTTCTCAGATTTTATTTTGTTTTTTAGCAGAAAGTACGTTAATTTAAACAGTTCCTGTACTGCAGCTGTGAATGAGAAGCACCTTATTGATCTGTCCTCGCACTTTCAGGATCGTGGTTTCAATGAGGAAGTGAAACCAGCCGTCGCGTTTCTTTTAATATGTAGTGAAATGGATCGAAAAGAAGCTTAGAGGTGTGTTTCTGAATAATTGGGTGGGTCATTTTCTTTTCAGCTTGTTGTCCTTGGAGCGAGTGAACGAGGAATCTGGTACACACTGTGTGCTGTTCACTGAAGCTGCTCCGTTGGGGGGACTGTCATGAAAATTAATATTTTGTTATTTTTACATGAACTTTCTTGCAGCAGGAAACACTGGTGTTTGGAGGCGGGGGACACTGATGGGTTTACTGTTTATTCAGCTTGTGTGTGGTTCAAAGCGCTGGTGTGGAGCACGGATCACTGCAACAGGCTCAGTGATTTTAGTAATGGTAGATGCGGTCATTTGTGTGCTGGGACTAGACCCGTGGTGTTGTACTGGGATAACATCACAGGTCCAGTCCCAGTCTGACCAATTAGAGTTCAGGAAATTTTTTGCCACTGTGTAATACTGTATATGGAATCCAGTGGATTGCATGACCTGAGGCAGCATGGATTCACAGTGGAGAGGTTATGCCAAACAAATCTGATAGATTTCTTTGACTGGGTGACCAAGGAGCTAGATCAAGGTGGAGCAGAGGACATGACCTACCTGGATCTCAGCAAGGCTTTTGACACTGTTGCACATAGGAGACTGGAACAAGCTAAGTAGCTTGGGATGAGCAACAAGGCGGTAACCTGGGTAAGAAACTGGTTAGGGGACAGAATACAGAGGGTGGTGGTAAATGAAGTGCACTTGTAGGAAGGGATGGTGACCAGTGGGATAGCTCAGGGTTCTGTGCCAGGACAGGTCCTCTTAAATGTCTATTAGTGACATAGCAGAGGGGCTGAAATGGAAGGACTGCCTTTTTGCAGATGACACCAAGATCTACAACAGGGTGGACACTCTGGGGGAGGGATGGGCAGGGATCGAAAAAAAAAACAGAGGAGTGGTCAAGGGTTTGGTATCTGGGTTTTAATGCAAAAAAGTGCAAAATAATGAGGAAATACTTCTTCACAGAAAGAGTGGTGGATTAATGAAACAGCCTTCCAGTAGTTAGGGTGAGAACAATGATGGGGTTCCAAAATGTATGGGATAGGCACAAGAGAACCGTGGAGTAAATAAGAGACTGCATCATAGATCAAGTGGGACTACAGCGAAAATGAAGGTTAAAAAAAAGAATATCAGCACATTGGGTGGGCCAAGCAGCCCTTAACCTCCATCAAATTCTGTTTCTATGTACAAGCACAGACCGTATTGCAGAGATCCATGTTCTGTGTACATATTCTACCATATACCTGTGCATGCATCCTGTATGGGCCATGGTGCACCACGCATGTGGGCAATCACTGCTGTGTGCCCTCTCTGTAAAGAGGTACCTGTGTGCATGGTTTAACAGGCACACCAGGATGCCCTGATCTGTCCATTCCTCCCCCCTTAGGTTTCTGACCACCTTCTACCCTTTACAGCTCCTTGCATTTTCAATCATTTGTCTAGTTGTAGTATTTGTGGCAATGCAGGTACATTTAGGAGGTAGACAGAGCTAGTGAATCACATTTATATGGTATATTTGCATTCATGTGCACCCCCTAGTTTTACCCACTGATTTCCCCTGTTGGCTACCTTATCAACATTGTAGTTATGTCACCAGAACCCCGGCCAGGACCTGACTGTTGGATCTGTAACACAATGGGTGTAGGCTGCATGAAGCAATCCATTTATCCTGGTGGTGTGGCCATCTGTTGTGTACTCACCTACCATGCCACATCTGTGTTGTTTCCTATGTGATCACTGGTAATGGGGTGTGTACAGCACTGGGGTGTATGGTCACTGCACAGCATGGGCAGCATGGGTGGTAAGACACAGTGCACCGGGCATGCATGCTGCCATGGTCAGAAAACAGGTAGGTACATTACTCTACAATAACACTCTCTTCTTTCCTCTCATCAGCCCAGTCCATGGTGGAGGACACTGTTGCTGAGAACTGCCTGGGCCCACTATGCCATCTGCTGGCCCTGAGGCTCAATCATGCTGGGGTAGACAGAGGCACAGACAACGATATGAAGAACTAGACATTCATTGAGGAGTGGAGGACAGAGGGGTCCATCTCAGACCAGGAGGGCTTCCTGTCCATGGTGGTTACCCTACAGATGGGCACAGCCCACCCTCCCTAGCACAGCCATCACTGTGATTCCCCCAGTCACTGCCCTTGTCAGAGCCACAGTTGTGCCATCACAGGATCCTACACATGACATGGCTAACACCCTGCCTACCCATACCCCTGCCACCGACCCACCACAGCTCAGACCACCCAGGCCAATCCCACCACCCAAGCCACTGCTGTGCTGCTCTAGCCCACAGACCAGTTCTCAGTACTGGCTATGATGATGCACACCCCATCAGCAAAACAGCCCAAGGTGCAGCCTGAACCTGTCCACCAGGACATGACACATCAACAATGGGAGGTGGCCAGGGGTGTGTGTAGACCGAACTGACCTACATACAATACATGCTGTAGGTCAATGAGCAACATACAGAGGCTCACCATGTGGAGCACATGGAGGCCTTCAGTAAACCCTGAAGTTCATGGATGCCAGCTTTAGAAGACTGGAGCAAGGGCTGTCTGCTGCTGTTCTGAAGGCTGCAGCTATGGTCTCTGGCACTGCAGGTGTTGACTGTCACAAACGCGCTCCGCAGGTCAGGCCCTCTGCTCCCACAGTGCCAAACCTTGAAGTACAATATGTGAACAGAAGACAAACAGGGTAACTCTCCTGTCTGTTTTGGGTCCGAATCGCCTACTAACCTCAAGTCCTGGGGGGTCAAATGTGAACCTTTGTGCTAGCACACCCAGTTAACAGGATCAGATATGTACCCTCTTCAGGGATGCAGTACAACATTTCACCCAGTGGCTACCTAGCCAGGTTCGCAAGTCTACTCTTATGACTCAGTTTGAGACCTAGGTGTATTCTCACCTTAGCAAGATAAGTGACACTTTTTTTTAAGCCCTTAACAGTTGTCAGAATTATTATCACTTTTCCAGCATTCACATGCAAAAGACACTGAGATGGCACAGGCAGAATTTCAAGAAACATAGCGTTTACTAAAAGTTGAAAATAGATAAAATACAAAACACAGAACATATCACATAAATACAGTACTCACAGTCAAAATAAAAGGGAATTTCAAAAACAAACATGCCTATAACTGAATTTCTAGTCTTAACCTAGTTTTCTTGTTGGTATTACCTAATTGTAACAGAAGTGCCTCTTTTCTTTCAGAACAGTGTGTGTGTGTTCTCTTAGGAGTCCAGAGATAAAGTCTGCCCTGTCCCCTCAGATGCGTGGCCATACTGAAAGACAATCTCTCCACCTCTTTGTGATGTCACAGCACACAAGGTCACAGTTAGTCCTGACATTAATCTGCAACCTGACCAAGTATATTCAAGATGGTGTCATTTTACTGTTGGCTGGAAATCTGCAAAGCTAGAAATATCAAAATATGGCAGTCCTTTTGATCAGAACATTTCCTTTGATGTTTTCTTGCAGTGTGCTGGATGCTTCAGAACAATCCTAATGGTTACTCCCAGTTGCCTGCATACCACTCAACCAGTATTTGGTCTCTGGGTTCTTCAACACCAACTGCATTACCTTACACTTTTAGGTGTTGAACCCCAGTTGCCAAGTGCCAGAGCACTTTTTCAACCTAGCCAGGTCTTTCCTGAGTTCCTGTCTCCCCTCCTGTGTCCATCCTCCCACAGAGTTTTGAATCATCCATTTCATGGAGAGGGTGGTGGACGCGTGGAGTTAATTTAATGCTGTTTCTATGCATTTTCAGATAAAAATGTTGTAGTTTACCATGTCTGTGACTGGGAACCAAATGCTTTAACTTGCAGGTCTTATCAGTGTTTGGCATGACTGAACCTAAAAAGAGAACAGGGCCCACAGGTTTCCAAACTTGTATAACGAGTTTTTAGCTCCTGTTAAAGGCAGATTAGAGAACGCCAGACCACAGAGCAATTCAAACATAAATTAAAAACATATTTGTTTAGAGAAGCATTCCCTGAAGTTGTTTAACTAAGTATGTTTTAAATAAATAAGATTTTAGATATTGTATTGCTACAGTTTTATTATATGTATTTTAGTGATTTTATGTAAAGCGCTTTGATTCACCGAGAATTGCACTATATAAAATAAAGGTTTGATTGATTGATTGATGAATAAGCAGATTTTACTACTGATCTCATCTGGTATGTCACTGATGAAGATGTTAAACAATAATGGACCGAGCACCAACCTTGTGGGACTCTACTGCTCACTGGCCTAGCTTCTGAGAATTTCCCAACCGTCACCTTCTGACTTCTGTCCTGCAACCAGCTTTTAACCCATCTAGCAAGCTTGGCTGGAATTTTAATTTTTATTTTATGTACATTTTGAAATTATTCTTTTGTATTCTGTTGTATTCTATTGTATTTTAATTGTGAAGCACTCAGTCTCCAGAAAGGGGCACTATAGAAATAAAGTATCTATCTATTGCTCATCTCCAGGCCAAATTGGACAGGAGTGCAGAAACCCACCCCCCCACTCAGGCAACACCAGGGCCACCACCTCTGCCTCAAAGGTTGCCAAGAAGGAGCAGCGGTTGGACCACAGTGGGCTCAGGGAGAGTGAGGGTGGTGGAACACAGGTGCACCCCTTCAGACATACCACTCCAAAATTCATACACCATTCTGGTAGAGCATAGTTCTCCTATGGAGGCACACAGGGTGGAGACTGAGGTTACTGGCAACCGTCACAAGGGAGGCCCACAGGAAGATGGCATAGGACACAGTAGGAAAAGGAAGCAGCTCCTGGTAGGGGACTCAGTTATCATGGGATAGAATGGGTGGGGGCAAGGGAAAGTGAAGTAAGGTGCCTGCCTGGCACCATGGCTTGGAGGGGACAGGAAGCAGATCCTAAGGATCATGACAGCAGCTGCACTGGAGACAGTGTTGGATGTCATTGTCCATCAAGGGACAAATGATTT
This sequence comes from Neoceratodus forsteri, assembly GCA_016271365.2. Taxonomy (NCBI): domain Eukaryota; kingdom Metazoa; phylum Chordata; order Ceratodontiformes; family Ceratodontidae; genus Neoceratodus; species Neoceratodus forsteri. The sequence continues at coordinate 217,302,815 of JADMNL010000022.1, forward strand.
GGCCACACATGGGATTACAGCAGTGCAGGAGGAGCTTGTGGAGTTGGGGAGGGTCCTTAGACAAGTAGCTCATACACTGTCCTTCTCAGAGGTGCAGCCTGTCTATGGCATGGGTGAGATGAGGGTACTCTGCACCATGCAGTTAAATGAACAGTTGAAAAACTGGTGTAGAGCACAGGGTTTCGGCTGCATTGGGGACTGGGGTTCCACCTGGAGGGATAACCATCTATACTAGTATGATGGTCTGCGTCTGTCCGGGAAAGGAACCAGTCTCCTCCGTGATCGGTTTAAATGCTTCATTGGCAAGCTTTTAAACTAGCCAAGGGGTGGGAGGCACTGATAAGCAGCAGGGAATTCCCAGCCTCCCCCTTCAAAACAGAGTATTAAATGAGGTAAAGACCAAGGTAGAAAGGTCAGTATGGAGCAGAACTGGGGTAAATGGAGAAAGCAAAGTCAGTAAGAGCAGGAGTAGGGCTACAAGAGGTAAAGCCATAAAAAATGGAGAGTAATGAGTACCAATGCCCATAGTCTGGGTAACAAGCTTCCTGAACTAGTGTCCTTGATGGAAGAGGAACATCTGGATATCGTGGCAGTCACAGAAACATGGTACACACAGAACCATGAATGGGATGTAAACATATCAGGGTACACTATCTACAGGAGGGACAGGGAGGGTAAAAGAGGAGGATGAGTAGCTCTCTACAAGGGAAGGAATCAAAGCAACAGAACAAAAGGGTAAACAGAGAGGAGAGAAAGCACTGTGGGTCAACTTGGAGACAGGCAATGGCACCATAATCCGCACAGGAGTTATATACAAACCCCCATCTCAGGGGGAGGAAATGGACAAGGAAATGATAGAAGGTATCCTTAGAATGGCAGAAAAAGGGGAGATATTGTTGATGGGATCTGAATATGCCAGATGTAAACTGGAGTGCATTTGCTGCAGCCACATCAAAGAGCGGGGTCATTCTAGATGCCCTGTAGGGGGCATGCCTTAAACAACTAGTATTGGAACTCACTTGGGAGGGAGCAGTCTTAGACCTGGTACTCTCAGATGGAGATGGAGAGAGGATTACAGATGTAGAAGTGGGTAGCCATCTGGGAACTAGCAAACATCGAACACTATGGTTCACAATAAACACAGCAGTAGAGTCAAGCAATACAAAGGCAAAGGTCCTGGACTTTAAGAGGGCTGACTTTGCCAAAATGGGTGAGTGCCTAAGGAATGTACTAGCAAATGGGCAGGAAGGAGGGGTGGAAGAACATTGGGGAATAATTAAAACTGCCATCACTAAAGCAACAAGCCTTTGTGTAAAGCAAATAAACAAAACAAAATGATGTAAAAAAACACTTTTGTTCTCAAAGGAGGTGGCAGGAAAGGTTAGGGAGAAAAATATAGCATTCCCAAAGTACAAGGAATCACAGAAGGAGCAGGACAGAGAATTGTATCAGTTAAAGCAGAAGGAAGCAGGGGAAGGCAGTCAGAACAACAAAGGCCCAAACTGAGGAAAGGATAACCAACTCAGTAAAGAAGGGGGATAAAACCTTTTATAGGTACATCAGGGAGTGAAGGAAGACCAAGGGAGGGATAGTGAAGCTTAATAAAGGGGAGGGAGGTGGGCAGAGGGTGATTGTGAAAAGGCAGAGATACTAAACAAATGTTTTTGCTCAGTATTCACAAGTGAAGAAGGGGAGGTACCTAAACCAAACAGAAGCACTCTGGATAGGGGGGGGTTGATACCAGTTCATTCACAGAAGAAAGAGTTCTGAAAGAACTCCTAAAACTGAAGGTGGACAAAGCAATGGGGCCTGATGGGATTCATCCCAGAATTCTAAAACAACTAAGGGTAGAACTAGTGACACCACTGACTACCTTCTTTAACAAATCATGGGAGTATGGGGTGGTACCTGAGGACTGGAGGACGGCAGATGTTATTCCACTTCACAAAGGTGGGAGCAGGGCAGAGGCAGGAAACTACAGGCCTGTTAGTTTGACCTCAGTGATAGGGAAAATGATGGAATCACTTCTGAAGGAAAGAATTGTTGAGTACCTTGAGGCCAGAGGGGCACAGGACCCAAGGCAGCATGGATTAACAGTGGGAAGGTCATGTCAGGTGAATCTAATAGATTTCTTTGACTGGGTGACCAAAGTAGTAGATCAGAAAAGGGCTGTGGACATGGCCTACCTAGACTTTAGCAAGGCATTTGACACAGTCCCACACAAAAGATCAATACACAAGTTAACCAGCCTGGGAGTGGGTCCCAAGATGGTAGCCTGGGTAAAAAATTGGCTGGAGAACAGGACACAGAGGGTAATAGTAAACGGAGTCCACTCTGAAGAAACGGAGGTTACCAGTGGGGTACCGCAGGGTTCAGTTCTAGGACCGGTCCTCTTCAATGTCTTTATAAGTGATATTGAAGAGGGACTGGAATGAAAAGTGTGTCTCTGCAGATGACACAATGATCTGCAACAGGGTTGATACACATGGTGCGGTGGAAAGGATGAGAAGGGACGTGGCAAGGTTGTAGGAATGGTCAAATGTATGGCAGCTTAGATTCAATGCTAAGAAGTGCACAGTAATGCACCTGGGAAACAAAAACCCATGGGAAGAGTACACTATGGGGGGGGGGTGAGATACTAATATAAAAAAAAAATGGAAAGGGACCTGGGGTAGTCATATTAGATAACCGAAAAGTGGGAAAGCAATATGAGAGGGCAGTAAGGAGGGCTGGAGGGATACTGGGATGTATAGGGAGAGGCATCACCAGTAGAAAACAGGAAGTTGTTATCCCTCTCTACAGACATCTGGTAAGACCCCATCTGGAGTACTGCATGCAGGTCTGGAGACCCAGTCTACACAATAACATAGACAGGATGGAGGCAGTCCAGAGGAGGGCAACTAAAACGGTGCAGGGTCTGCACCAGAAGACATATGAAGAGAGAATTAATATGTATACCCTTGAGGAAAGGAGGGACGGGGGGACATGATAGAAACTTTCAAGTACCTAAAGGGAGTAAACAAAGTCCAAGAGGGTAGCATCTTTCAGAAAAAGAGGTGTGCAGGAACAAGGGGGCACAATTTGAAGATAGAAAGGGGACAGCTCAGAGGTAATGTGAGGACGCATTTTTTCATGGAGAGGGTTGTGGATGCATGGAATGGTCTTCCTAAAGAGGTTGTGGAGTCAAACAGTGGGAGAATTCAAGAAAGCATGGGACAAACCTAAGGTAATTTTAGGGGTTGGGGGTAGGAGGAAGTAGGCTGTTGGTTAACTAGGCTCTGCAGCTTATCCATTAGGTAGGGAAATGGGCAGACTGGGTGGGCCAAACGGTCCTTATCTGCCGTCAAATTATATGTTTCTATCTATCTACCTATCTATGTATTTCTATCTATCTATCTAACCCTCACTCCCAGGTCTTCCAGCTTCCTGACCAATCTTCTGTGAGGCACAGAGTCAAAGGCCTTGATAAAGCCCAGATACAGAACATCAACTGCTTAGAAACATAGAAACATAGAAGTTTATGGCAGATAAGGACCGCAAGCCCTATCCAGTCTGCCCAATTTGTCTTCCTTGTGAATGTGCCATAAGTCTTTACTCTGTCAATGGCCTATCTATTCATACTCATCTGTACTGCTCCCTTATGCCTATCCCATGTTTGTTTGAATCCTGTACTGTACTGTATTCATATTCACCACTTCCTGTGGTTCGCTGTTCCATACATCCACCACCCTTTCTGTGAAAAAAAACTTCCTCATATTATCCCTTAATCGCCCTTCCTCTAATCTCATGCTGTGTCCTCTTGTCCTGCTATTTTTCTTATATTGAAACATGTTAGATACTTTCACCTTGTTAATGCCCTTAAAGTGTTTGAATGTTTCAATCATATCACCTCTCTCCCTCTTTGCTCTAGGGTATACATATTGAACTCCATTAATCTGTCGTCATATGTTTTCTGATTAAGTCCCTGCACCGTTTTGGTTGCCTTTTTCTGGACTGCCTCCACTTTTTATTTATTTGTTTATTTATTTAACAAATCGGAAAGACCTTTGAGCCAAGGGCTCTTTTACAGAGGTTCCACGTCAAGTCACAAGAATAGCAAATTACAATTGTTTCAGTAAGTAGTACAACATGAGGAAAGTAATTACATAAACAAAAGAACAATATGACAAGATAAATACTGTGTCAAGTGCAGCCAGTGGTCATGTCTGAAGAGGGGTGAAAGGGATTACAAGGAGAGGAGTACAGGGGGTGAACTGGGGGGGGTGGAAGGAGCAAAGAGCAAGGAGGGAGATTCCACAATGAAGTTTAAGCAGGAAAGACCACAGGGGTGACCATCGGGGCAGGGGTAGAGGGAGAGAACAAGGGGAGGAAACAGAGGAGAGAAGGGTAAAGTGGGAGTGGAGGGGTAAAGGAAGGGGGGATGAGGTAGGATAAAAAGAGGGCAGGAATGGGAAAGGGATAAGGGAAGAAGTGCTGTGAGTGGAATTTGGACTTTGGTAATGTCCTTGTGCAGGTGCGGCCTCCAGTACTGCATGCAGTACTCCAGATGGGGCCTAACCAGTCTTGTAAAGAGGGATTATTACCTCCCTCTTATGACTCGTGATATCCCTACTAATACACCGCAACATCTCTCTAGCCTTACCTACTACTTTAGTGGTCTGCTTGGATGATTTCACATTATCTGTGATGATGATGCCTAAGTCGCTCTCATTCCTTGTGATTGCCAGCAATTCCCCTCCCAACCTATAGATAGCTTCAGGGTTTCTCTTCCCTATGTGCATGATCTTGCACTTCTTTGTGCTAAACCCCAGCTGGCACTCTTCCGACTATTTTGCCAGTTTATCCAGAACGCTTCTCATTCAGTCCACCCCATCTGAATCATCTACTCTGTTGCTGATCTTGGTGTCATCTGCAAACAAACCTTACCCTCCTGTCTATCTGCAGTGTCATTGAGGAAGGTATTGAAGAGGACTGGCCCCAGGACTGATCCCTGAGGTACCCCACTTGTGACTTGCATCTCTTCTGACTGTATACAGTTTTCCACCACTCTGTTATCTGCCCGCAAACCAGTTTGTCACCCAGTTGACCAACCTCTGACCCACCCCGAGCCTACCCAGCTTATTAATCAATCTTCTATGTGGAACAGTACTGAAAGCTTTGCTGAAGTCAAGGTAGGCGACATCAACTGCACCCCCTTGGTCCACCACTCTGGTTACCCAGTCAAAGAAATCTATGAGATTAGTTTGACAGGACCTTCCTGTTGTAAACCCATGCTGTCTTGGATCCTGTGCTTCTATGGATTCCAGGTGTTGCACTATCCTCTCCTTAAGGAGTGCCTCCATAATCTTGCCCACTACTGAGGTAAGACTGACTGGTCTGTAGTTCCTTGCCTCCTCCCTGCTGCCACTCTTGTGGAGCGGGATCACGTGAGCCCTTCTCCAGTCTTCTGGGATCTCTCCTGTGCTTAAAGACTCACTAAACAGTTCTGATACTGGCTCTGCTAGTTCCACCCTTAGCTCCTTTAGTACCCTTGACCCTTGTCCACTGTTATGGCACCCAGTCAAAGAAATTAATTGGGTGAGTCTGGTAGGACCTCCCTGACACAAACCCATGCTGCCTGTTGTCCTGGAGCCCATTTTCGTCCAAAAAGTTTATCAGTCTTTCCTGCAGGCTGCTCTCCATCAGCTTCCTTGCAAATGAGATCGGGCTGACCGGCCTGCAGTTCCCTGGTTCATCCCTCAGCACCGGATGCACAGTTCTCCAGTCTGAGGAAACTCTCTCTGATGCCTGAGAAGTGTTAAATAGGGAAGCAGTATAGCGCAGTGGTTTAAGGCTCTGAGCTGCAAATCTGGTGACATCCAGCAGACCAGAGCTGGGTGTGAATCCCACAGCTTCCACTTGCATACTGTGTGACCCTGAGCAAGTCTCTTAACTTCCCTGTGCTCCCAGGTTGCACCTGTAAAAAAGCGTTCAGCTTAGTGTGCTACTCCTGGTTAAACAACTAGCAAAAAAAAAAAACAGGTCAGTCAGGTGACCCAGCAACACGTCTGACAGCTCCCTCAGAAACCTTGGATGCATACTATCTGAACCCAGGGATTCATCCACCTTCAGAGATCTTAAGCCTTAATGCACCCTGTCACCTTGTTTCACTCCATTCATGTCACTCCTCCATATTACCCACCCCCTTGTTCCCTCCGGGCATTGGCACATCCTTGTCCTTAGTGAAGATGAGCAGAAATACTTGTGTAGTACAGTACCTCCATTTTCTCCTCAGTGCCCTCTGCCCAACACACTTCCTTTTTAAGCCTGACAATCTCCTAATGTCCCTCTTCTCCCATATATATGTATATTGGAAAAAGGCCTTCTCCCCCTTTTTCACTCCCTCTGTTAGTTGCAGTTCTCTTGTAGCCTTTGCCATCCTAACCGCTCTGCTCACCTCCTTTGTCTTAGCACACTAAATTTCTCAGTCCTCCTCTGAGTATGGTTGTATTTCCAGAAGGTTGCCTACTTGTCTCTAACTGCCCGTGACACTTCCTTGCCAAACCAACTGGGCTTTTTGGCTTTAGACTTCTTACTCTTGATTTTGGCACACTTACTGGTGGCCACCATCAGTTCCTCCTTAATTATGGATCATTTCTGGTCCACCGTCTTCTCCTTTCTGACTCCAGCCAGGGGTTCTGCCAGGATGTACCCCATCCTACTGTAGTTAGCCATCCTGAAGTCTAAATGGCACTGGGTCCAGAGAGTGCCGACAACAATAGCGTCAGCTAGGAGTGCGCAGTAAAAACGGCACCAGTTTTTTTTTTTTGCGGGGGCTATGCCCCAGCACCCGTCTTCAATAGGATTTTCACTCCGAGAAGGATTGGATCCCGGGGAAAGTTAAAATTTGTGGCACTGTGAATACTGTTTCCATGGTCCCATGTAAAACATGACAAAGTGCCAATATGTTAAAAAATGTCAGAGACCAGGATTAGAACCTTGGCCTCCACTACTACTGGCCAAGCTTCTCTGTGCCCCAGCCTTCTACACCACAGAAACAGCTCGGCCAAGCTCCTGGATTCTGTTGTCCTTCTCCATGTAGTGGTACGATGGACAGCGACTAGAGGGGCACATACGGCTAGCGCTGTAAATCCCTGCTCGCTGTCCCATGTAGCACTATACGGGCTAGCGCACCCTTGACTGGAGCTATTAAGGTAGTACTGTTCTGACTGGGTACCATCTAAACCCCTCATCTTTAGTCTTAACTCTCTCCCTGCCCATGTCCAGATGGAACCACAGCATGTGGCGGTTGCTTCCTGCAAGTGGCTCCTCCAACACTACATCCTGAACATGTGTACCACTGGACAGGACCAGGTCCAGTATGGTCCTTTCCCTAATGAGAACCCTAACTACTCTCCTAGATACAGTGTACTTGCAACATCTGTCCCTATGAAGGTAGTATGGGACATACCCAGGGTGCATACTGGCCCACCAGCACTATTCTCCATCAGGCACCTGATGCCCCCACCTGACAGTATTCATTGTCACCCCCCCATTGGGATGACATGCTATTTTCTTTCATCCCCTTTAATCCCCCCGATGGGATGGCATATTACTATTTCCTCCCCCTTTATTCCCCACCTCACTGGGTTGGCATGTTATTGTCTTTCATCCTTCTTAATCCCCATCTCCACCACTGGGATGGCATGTTATTTTCTTTCATCCCTCTTTAGACCCCCCTGCCAGGATCGCATGTTATTTATTTTCATCCCTCTATAAGCCCCCCCCCGGGATAGTTTGTTATGTTCTTTTGTTCCCCTTTAACCCTCCTTGCTGGAATAGCATGCTATTTTCTTTCACCCCCTTTAACCCCCCCTTACCAGGATGGTGTAATTTTCTTTTCATCCTCTTTAAGCGCCCCCACCCCACCCCACCACTGGGATAGCATGTCATTTTCTTTTCATCCCCTTTAAGCCCCCTTGCTGGGATGACATGTTAATTTCTTTCATCTCCTTAACCCCCCACCTTGCTGAGATGACATGTTATTTTGTTTCATCCTCCTTTAACCCCCTTCCTCTGCTGGGATGACATGTTCTCTTCTTTCATCACCCCAGAGGACATAATGTTACTTTCTTCATCTCCCATTAACTTCCCAGGATGGCATGTTATTTTCTTGTATCCCTTTACCCCCACCTACTAGAATGCTATGTTATTTTCTTTCATCCCCTTAGCCCCCCCACCGGGATGGCACATTATTTTCTTTTATCCCTTAGCTTCCCCACTAGGATGGTATGTTATTTTCATTCATCCCCTTTATCCCTCCTCCTTGCCGAGATGGCATGCTATATACTTTCATACCCCTTTAACCACACACACTCCACCCACTGGGATATTATGTTATTTTCTTTCAAACCCCTCTTAATCCCCCTTGCTGGAATGGCATGTTAATTTCTTTTACCCCCTTAACCAACCCTCGATGGCATGCTATTTTCTTCAACAGTTTTTAACCCCCCCTCCCCACCGAGATGGCATGTTATTTTCTTTCAACCTCCAATAACCCCCCCCCCCCACACCGGGTTGGCATGTTATTTTCTTTCATCCCACTTTTAACCCCTCCTTGCTGAGATGGCATGTTATTTCTTTCAACCCCTTTAAGACCCCTCTCCACTGCTAGGATGACATGTTATTTTCATTCATCCCCAGACCTCTCCCCCAACACTGGGTTGGCATGTTATTTCTTTCTTCCTCCTTAACCCTTCCTTGTCAGGATGGCATGTTACTTTCTTTAATAACCGTTTAACCCCACCCTTTGCTGGGCTGAGATGACGGTGTTATTTTTATTCATTCTCCTGTAACCCCCCAACACTAGGATGGCATGGTATTTTCTTTTTCGTCACCTCTAACCCCTCCTTCCCAGGATGGCACATTATTTTCTTTTATCCCCTTTATCCCCCCACCCCACCGGGATGCCACATTCTTTTCTTTCATCACCGTTCCACCCCTCCTTGCCGGAATGGTAGGTTTTTTGTTTCATCCCTTTAACCTCCTATCCCACCCCCATTGGAATGGCATGTTATTTTCATTCATCCCCTGTACCCCCCTGCTGTGATGGCATGTTATTTTCTTTAATCCCCTTTTAACCCCCTCTCCGCATTGCAGGGATGGCAGGTTATTTTGTTTCATCCCCCTTTAAACCCACTGCAGGCGTGGCATGTTATTTGCATTCATCTCCCTGTAACCCCCCAACAAGGGGATGTCATGTTATTTTCTAGCATGCCCCTTTAAACCCCCCACAGGTATGGCATGTTTTCTTTCATCACCCAAAATGTATTTTCACACTTGTTGCACAAAATGACATTTTGGACAGTATTTAATAAATGATACCTTTCATGTTTAGGCAGGGGGGTCATAACAGGCTATGTCAAAAATCTAAGGGTCAAAGTGTCACAAAAAAATTATGAAGTAACATTGTTCACAGGGATGGCAAGTGGCCCAGTGGGGACCATTTTGTCTTCCTGTGCCAGTGGCCTGAGTTCAGGTGCGAGCTCAATGAGCCATCTGAATGGGCCGAGGCTGGGGGAGGGTCTACAGCATGCGGCATAGGCCCTACCCTGGGGAGAGGCAGAGCAGTGTTCTGGCACTAATACAACACATTGTAGAGGGCCAGGGAGCCTTCCCTCAGAAGGGGTTGACATGCCTGCTGAGGCCTGATGAGCCCTTGCACTTTATTGGGACAAGTGGGGTGTTAAGAAAAATGGTGAAGCTGGCCCAGTGATGTAGACAGATGAGATGCTTACCTCTTCCCACACTGGAGAACCTGGATTCGGGAATAGACTTAGGTTGCTGCAGGGTCAGCCTCAGAGGGAGAAGACTGAGTGTCCGGCAGAATGCTGTCCTCCTCCGGTGAGGGGTGGTATGTCAGCCTGGCCTAGGCTGCCCCCAGGTGGGGGCCTGGAGGCAGAGTAGCACAAGAAAGGCATGTATGGGAGGGGACTGCAGAGGTACATGGAGCGGATGCATCTCCATGCATAAGCCTGGCTCTCCACAGTCAGAATAGGGTGAAAATGGAGACAAATGGCATCAGAGGGACTTAATGAAGCCCAGCACAGCCATGTCCACATCTGCACTGCTGCTGTGCCACTGACTTGGTCCACCTCAGATATGTTGATTGGGAGAGGAGAATGGACCTCCCTTCTCATCTCTGCCACGGGGGGAAGCTCGTGAGAAAACCATATGACCAAGGTAGATGGCTGTGTTGGGCAAGATAGCGAATGCGGGGGGTGGGACTGGGCTGAGGAGCTGCCCATCTGGACAAGAAATGATAAAAGGCATATGGAAGCAAAAAAAAGAAAGAAAAATGGTGAACAGAGTACCAGGCAGGATGAAGGTTGCGTCACTGCAGACTTTGTACCACCAACAACCCCCAACTGCTATCAGTCACCCAGCACTGCCATCCTCCATCCCAGAAACTTACCTTGTACCTTTGTTACCACCCAACAGATTCCCCACATAATGGGGATAAGATGGGGAGGGATGTTCCCCACCTTGACTGTCAGGCAGTTTGGCATACCATCACACTGTCGATGTTGCATAGCGTGTGAAAGGTGCTGGTTACATCCTGCCCCCCGGTTGTGGTCAATGAGTAGAACATTTCACCCCCTCCAAGATGCTGAATTCTATCCACATCTCCCTCAATGGACTCCACAAGTGACCCACATCTGTTCCTGGACCTGGGTAGCTGCGATGGTACCAATATCCACCCTCCCAACCAACTCATGTTAACCCCCTCCCCTGAACTACAATGCATTTCCACCTGACACAGCTGATCAGTATTTTTCTTACTAATTCTAACACAGTTTCCACTTTATGCCTAAAGGTCTAGTGGAATGATGAAGATGGCATAACAGGATGCCAGCACATCATAGGAGGATGCTGACAACATGTATCAAATAAGCACTACTTCATGTTTAGAGTACCTTGTTTGTCCCAGTTAGTTACTAAAGAGCTGTAGATCCTTTGTGACTCCATTGCTGTTCTTATTCTTACAGGTATGACAGGATGTTCCCTCAAGCAGCTCAACTCCCATCCCACAATCCCCAGGATCCAGGTAAGAAATCTTTATTAGTACCGTGTCTAAGCTAGGATGGTATAGTGCAGCAGTGTAATTACAAGTACTAAGACATTGCTGTCTTTCACTTGTTAGTTGGTTGGTGAAGCAGGTCTTAAAAAACAATCCTCACTATTCTGTTAATTTCATTTTGTGTAGATCCCAAAAGGTTCTGAGCAAATAAGAATATGAGTCCACAATGACAAAAGGAAGGGAAATTCATTACAAAAAACTACAATAATGCAGACATTAGGGTTGAAGAACACAAAGCACACAAAGTAGGGAAATGAAAAAACATTAGGGTTTGGGGTTCCCGAAGTCCTGGCAATTCCCAAAGTCCTGGCGAATCAATGGCGTAGTCTTCCTTGGGGTTGTCATCCTAAATACTCACCCTCTTGCCTAAGCAAACAAGGTCAGATGTCATTTGTGTTTTCGTACAGGGCCCACAGGGACCTGCATGAAGAAAACTACAACAGATTTTGTTTGCAGCATGTGGCGAGATATGCTTCCCTACCTTTGAAGAGGCTATCACTATGAGGCACTAGCTTTGAGTTGTACCTCGTGCTTCGGGCAGGAGGATACAGGCTGGGGAAAGAGGTGAGAATTGCATGAAGAAAACTATGTCAGATTCTGTTAGCAACATATGGTGAGCCATACTCTGCTATGGCCGAAGAGTGTATCAGTATGATCCATTGGCTTGGAGTCACACCTTCTGATTTCCACAGGAGGCTACACATTGGAGGTGGGGGATGAGGGCATTAGGGTTGACAACCCCAAGAAAGATCCAACCACTGATTCGCAAATACCCCGAAGACATTAAACAATAGCGTTTTTTTTTCATTTCCCTGCTTTATGTGCTTTGCATTCTTATCTTAACATTCAGGAAACACAAAAAGACACAGGCAGAAGGGGATAGGGAGAAGTACCAGGAGAAGCAAAGGGAGGCAGGGAGGTCAGTAAGGGAAGCCAAAGCTCAGACAGAAGAACACATTGCAAAATCAGTGGGTAGAGGGGACAAAACCTTTTACAGGTACATAAGTGAAAAAAGAAAGGCAAAGGGAGGGATAGTGAGACTGAAGGGGGAGGATGAGGGCTGTGTGGAGGATGACAACAGTAAATGACATATTGAACAAGTATTTCTGCTCAGTCTTTACTGAGGAAGAGGAGGGTAATGGGTCTGAACGGAGTACAAGGGGTGAGAATGGTGCAGAAATGGACACAAGTCCCTTTACACGAGAAAGGGTCCTGAAGGAACTGGAAGTAATAAGAGTTGATAAAGCAATGGGGCCAGATGGGGTCCTTAAAGAACTAAGAGAGGTGGTGGCTGAACCTCTTGCTATCCTGTTTAGCCTATCACTAGAAACAGGGGAGGTACCCAAAGACTGGAGGATAGCAGATGTAGTCCCCTTATACAAAAGTGGGAACAAAGAGGAAGCGGGGAACTGCAGACCAGTCAGACTCACCTTGGTAGTGGGGAAAATCATGGAAGCACTACTGAAGGAGAGATTGGTGGAACATCTGGTTGTCAATGGACTACAGGACCCAAGGCAGCATGGTTTCACCAGGGGAAGGTCATGTCAGACCAACCTCATTGAATTTTTGACTGGGTGACTAGGAGGTGGATCAGGGGAGGCAGTGGACATGGCCTATCTGGACTTCAGCAAGGCCTTTGACACTGTGCCACATAGAAGACTATTGCACAAACTGGGGAATATGGGTGTGGGCAGGACAGTAGTGCGGTGGGTAGGTAACTGGCTGGGCAGCAGGGCACAGGGTGGTGGTAAATGGCTGTCACTCCACAGAGGAAGAGTGACCAGTGGGGTACCACAGGGATCAGTGTTGGGACCGGTACTATTCAATATCTTCATCAGTGACATTGCACAGGACCTAGAAGGCAGAATTTCACTGTTCAAGTTGGATGACACAAAGCTCTGTAACAGAGTAGACACACCAGAGGGTGTAGACAGAATGAGAAGCGACCTGCAGAAACTTGAAGAATGGTCAGGGGTTTGGCAGTTGAAATTCAATGCAAGGAAGTGCAAGATAATGCATATGGGCACAAAACCCTGGCACAATATATCAGTTCATGGGGTGAGGATATAGCATGTACCAAGCAGGAAAGGGATCTTGGGGTTATCATCTCTGATGACCTCCAAGGCAGAGAAACAGTGTGACAAGGCAGCAGGTAAAGCAAATAGGATGCTGGGATGCATAGGCAGGGGCATCACCAGCAGGAAAAGGAGGTCATAATTCCACTATACAAGACACTAGTGAGGCCGCACCTGAGTACACTGTGCAGTTCTGGAGACCTTACCTACGTAAGGACATAGGCAGGGTAGAGAAGGTTCAGAGGAGGGCAACAAAGATGGTGCATGGATTGCATCACAAGCCCTATGAGGACAGGCTGAAGGCACTGAACATGTACTCCCTGGAGGAGAGGAGGGAGAGAGGGGATATGATAGAGACTTACAAGTATCTTACAGGGAGGGAACAGGGTGCAGGAATGCACTATTTTCAGCGAAAAAGATGTTCCAGGACTAGAGGGCATGGGATGAAGTTGGAGGAGGGACGATTCAGAGGAAGCGTGAGGAAGAATTTCTTCACAGAATGGGTGGTGGACAAGTGGAGCACCCTGCCAGAGGAAGTGGTGGGGGCTGAAACAATCATGGGATTTAAGAATGCATGGGATAGACATAAAGGAATTCTGGAGGTCAGGGGTAAGGGGCAACAGACTTCTTGGAAAACATAAACTGAACTTACAGACTTAAATGGGCAGACTGGGTGGGCCATAGGCCCTTATCTGCCGACACTGTCTATGTATCTATGTATCTGTCTATTCATTTCAAACAGTTTCACCAGGAAAGACATACTGAGCTGGTAATAGCTCATTTCCAGCTGCTTCCTGGGGAGGAGGTGGGTAGACGAGGCAATAAGTAACAATTAGTGGGTATCAAGGAAGTATAATTCAAAGTGCATAGGTAATGGGGTTTAAAAGTAGGAGTTAAGGCTTGTTACTATAGGGGGGAGAGAAAAAAAAAATTCTTCAAGCCGGACTACCAGCGTAGCAGTTGTGCAACCACTTGTGACACCAGTGACCTGGGTTTGGAAGTGGATTCGATAAGCTGGAAGGCCAGCTATTTATTTATTTATTTGCTTTTGTTAATTGGGTAAGCACGCTAGACACCAGGTGCCTATTTTCAGGTGCGACCCGGGAGAGTTACAGGTGAGGAACTTCATACATGAACAGTACAGGATTCAAAAAATACACAGGAAGAGACAGGCATTTCAGGGCTAGCACTAAAAAAGGTGGTACAAGGTTACTTGCAGCGAACAATTGGGGGTATCGAGAAATATACATAGGAATTAAACAGGGTGTGGCTACGCTAGTTGCAGTACATGATTGACAGGAGTTAACACATGAACAGTTGAGGAGACAAGTAGGCAAACCTAACGTAGGAAGCGTTTCAGCCTGGCTTTAGGACAGAGTAGGGACGGAGCAAAACAAAAGGGTGGGACAGGGAGATAGATGAGGGGGTAAGACGGTGGAGCGGACTGAGGCCAGGACAGTAGTAAGTGCCTGTGGGGGAGGCGAGCCCTTTTGCAGAGGTGGGGCAGGGGTTACTGGGCAGGTACTGGAGGAAGTGCAGGTGGGGCTGAGGCTGAGGCTAAGGCCCCCACCGATCTCAGCTAGAGGGGAGAGGGGCAGTGGGTAGGCCACGGGAGCAGGGACAGGGAAGAAGGTTTCAGGAAGCACCAGAGGAAGCTTTGAAGCTTGGATGTGAGGAGGAGGCCCTAACTGGCTCAGGGAGCGAGTTCCAAAGTTTGGGGGCATAAACGTGGAAGGACCGATCTCCCGCAAGGGTGCGGGTCCTAGGAGCCTCACATTCCTGGGTTGTCCCAGATCTTAGGTGGTAGGATGTAGGACCAAGTTTGAGGGGAAGGGCTAGGGCTGGGGGGGTGTTGGAGCGGATAATGTTGTCAATGAAATTACCTAGAACGAAGGAACAGTGCTTCTCTGTGGGAAGCCACTCCAGGCGGTTGTAAAGGTCACAACAGTGGGTGAGGGAAGGGGCCGAAAGCGTGAAGCAGCAAACATTATTGTAGGCTGTGTCCCATTTTGAAAGGCTGGATTTGGGAACTGGGACAAAAGTTACGAGACCATAGCATAGTGAGGGGAGGAGGACTCCCCTGGCAAGGGCCAAGCGGGTGGCGGGAGTGAGACAGTTATTAGCGCGATAGGCAAGACCAAGTTTACAGTTTGTGGCCTTGCAGACATTACGGATGTGTAAGGCAAGGTCCAGCTGTGGGTCCAGGGTGACACCCAGGTATTTGGCGGAGGTTACCATCTCGAGGGGCGAGCCATCGGCCCTGAGGATCAGCAGAGGGGCAGGGCAAGATTTTAGTTTATTTAGAGACCCAAACAGCATGGCTTGGGTTTTTTTGAGATTGAGGGTGAGCTTGTGGTTCCCCAGCCAGGTTTGGATGCATTCAGTCAGTGTTCAGTTGGGAGTTAATTGTGGAGATGTCCCGAGAGCTGGTCAGGAGGACGAGGTCGTCCGCATACAGGGTGGTGTGGGAATGGGTTGTGACGGATGGTAGGGCGTTGATGAATAGTGAGAATAGAGTCAGACCAAGGACAGACCCTTGGGGGACCCCACAGAGGACTGGAGAGAGTTTGGAGAAGGTTCGATTAAAGTTGGTGTATTGCTGACGGTTGGAGAGGTAGTTTAGGAACCAAGCGTGGGCGGAGGAGAAGAACCTGAGGGATTGGAGCATGGAGCGGAGGAGGGAGTGATCAACCCTGTTGAAGGCTTTTGAAAGGTCCATGAAAATGGCTCTAGTGAGATTACCTTGGCCTGCACTCGCCCTGATCTGTGAGGTGACAACAGCAAGGGCGGTGGACGTGCTGTGCCCTTTCCTGAAGCCGTGCTGAGCAGGAGAGAGGATGTTGTAGTCCTGGATGTATTGGGAGAGTTGGGAGGCAACGGCTTTCTCGAGCAATTTACTGGTAGTGGACAGTATGGCGATGGGGCGGTAGTTGCGAGGATCTTTTGGGTTCCCGTGTTTTAAGACAGGAATGACCTTGGCCACTTTCCAGAGGTCTGGGATAATCCCAGAGTTGATAGAGGAGTTGAACAGGTGCGAGACTGGTCTAGCAAGGAGGTGGGCCCCCAGCCTGAGCAGTTTCGGCTCAAGGCTGTCGTATCCTCCTCCGCTGTGGGGGGAGGGGCCTGAGAGCAGCTTCTGGGTCTCTTTAGGTGACACTTGTCTCAGATGGAATGGGGGCCAGGGGTGGAGGCCAGGAGGGCGCCAAGGGGCAGATGCTAGGGGACTGGAAGGGGGAGGGGGGCAGCTCAGAAAACAGGGAGTTGAAGGAGTTTGCAATGGTAAGGGGGTTATTGCAGCTAACCCTATCAACAAGCAAGTCAGTGACTTGAGGTTTAGCTGACCCCCCAATGGCATTTTTAATATTCTGCCAGAAACTCCTTGGGTTGCTGCCAGAAGAGAGTAAGGCAGCATTACAGAACTCGCTAGGGGGAGAAGGATGCATGTCCAAGAGACTGCTCTCCTCCTTCATGGGTGGAGGGTTACTATGCTCTGGGTGTGCCTAGCCCCTAGCGGTGTGCTGGGGGTAGGGTCACCTGAGCCTCCCATGGTCTGAGTGGAGGGATGGGCAGACACCAACGTCGGTTTGCGGGTGCACAGGTTGACGTCTTGGCATTGTTGCATACTGCATCCCTCCTCGGTGAAACTACACCTAAGAGAAACTCTCCCTGTACCTCAGGGCAACCTGGCTTGGCTACCAACCCCATGCATTCCCACCACAGGGGTACTCTAGGCATGACCCTCCTTTGGGATGGCTCTGCCACAGGGGGGAAAACTCATGGGGCTAGAAGTCCTGTGGCAGTGTGATGTTCGGGAACTGGGGTCAGTTGGGAGTGTAGTATCTGCTGGGTAGTGTAAAGAATAAATTGGAAAAAAATTCTTCAAGATATAATAGTGTATTTTATTGATTGATTGATTGATTGATTGATTTATAAAAAGTACCTTTCCAAAACCAAGGTGCTTGTACATTTAAAATAACAAAACATCATAATTAAAACATAATAGCATCAATATTTAAAATTACCATAAAATCCAATACAAATGCGGCACAAATAATTTTAAATACTGCATAAACCATCAGTTTAAACTTAATCAGGATTGGCTAGCTAAAATAAATATGTCTTTAATGCTAATTTAAAACTATGGGTGGTCAGGCACTCTCGCATCCAATGAGGTAGAAAATTCCACAGGGTCAGGGCCACATAAGCAAAGGGTCGGGCCCCAGATGTTTTCAGATGGACCCTGGGAATCTCCAGCAATCCCTTGTCAGCGGATCAGAGGGGGCAGAGAGGGTGGCAGGGACAGAGGAGATCTTACAAGTAGCAGGGTCTCTGATCGTGTAGGCCCTGTAGGTCAGTAACCGAACTCGAAGGTGATCCGCCACTGTACTGGCAGCCATGTATGTACAGTATATGGTTTTGTTCCTTGACCTATGTACATCACCCCAAGCCCCAAGAAGAAGAAGAATCAGTATTTTAGTATTTATATAGCGCTTTTCATACATCCAAAGCACTTTACAAGCAATGCTAGACTGGTAGTGAAGTGACTGAATGTGTGGTGGCAGCCATATCACACATCATCGCCCACACACAGCCTGGATAATTGCATGAACCGGTTTTATGGGAAGGGGAATGTTGGCCAGGACACCGAGAATGTTTCCTACTCTTTACAAAGAGTGCCCTGGGTTCTTTCACTTCCACCTGGACACCCACCAGGACAACACCAGGATGGGCAGAAGGGACCTCGGTTTAACGTCTCATCTGAAGGACGGCACACCCCAGAAGTACAGCACCCCCCAGTACTGCACTCGGATGCCAGCGATTTTTAGGTGCAAGTCCAATCCCGGTGTGGGATGAGAACCTACGACCTTCTGGTCCAGAGGCGGATGTGCTACCAACTGAGCCACGCTGACACGCTGACCAAGGAATGGGTGATAAACAAATAATTATTTATATGTACGGTATATAGGTAGGTGTGTGTGCGTGTGTGTGTGTTATATGAAAAAAGCTTTTATTATACATTAATTTGACTTTATTCAAAGCTGTGCCATGTACTGTATCATTGGCACCTAGTTAATGAATTTGAGTATCTTTGTATCCTTAATAAAATACAACATGTTTTATGTGCTAATTAACATCCTACATCTATTCAATCTCATTGTATTAGATTGGATGTTATTCCATGGCTGTCTGAGTGGCTCCGTGTATGCCACACATTTTATGCATATCACTGTATTAATATTAGAACTCAAAAGGAACCTATTGAGCAATGCGCATTCAAAACAGTATACAAAGCAACTGACCCTGGGATGCAAAAACAGTAATTTATATTTGCCTAAACCAAAACACATCTTGTTTTAGCTACTATAAGGTGTACACACATCAGGGAAAACTTTCCATAAAGAACATCCCCCAGAAGGTGGCCTCACACTGGTATTTGGACTCCAGGCAGTTTCATCAAGGATTCATATTCTCTTGTCTTTTTCAAATTCTGTCCCCCATTGTCTCAGTACAGAAGGAGGCCATACCTATCTATTCTGTCCCCATTGACTCAGTACAGAAGGAGACAATGCCTATCTAGTCTGTCCCCCCATTGTCTCTGTACAGAAGGAGGCAATGCCTATCTATTCTGTCCCTATTGTCTCATTACAGAAGGAGGCAATGCCTATCTATTCTGTCCCCCCCATTGTCTCAGTACAGAAGGAGGCAATGCCTATCTAGACTGCCCCACCCCCATTGTCTCGGTACAGAAGGAGGCAATGCCTGTCTATTCTGTCCTCCATTGTTTTGTACGGAAGGAGGTAAGGCCTATTTAGTCTGTCCCCCCCATTGTCTCAATACAGAAGTGGGCAATGTCCATCTATTGTGTCCCACATTGTCTCAGTACAGAAGGATGCAATGCCTATCTATTCTGTCTCCCATTGTCTCAGGACAGAAGGAGGCAATGCCTATCTATTCTGTCCTCATTGCCTACGTACAGAAGGAAGTAATGCCTATCTATTATTTCTCAGTACAGAAGGAGGCAATGCCTATCGATTCTGTCCCCAATTGTCTCAGTACAGAAGGAGGCAATGTCTATCTATTCTGTCCCCCATTGTCTCAGTACAGAAAGAGGCAATGCCTATCTATTCTGTCCCACATTGTCTCAGTACAGAAGGAAGCAATGCCTATCTATTCTGTTCCCCAATTGTCTTAGTACAGAAGGAAGCAATGCCTTTCTATTCTGCCCCCGCTGTTGCAGTAGAGAAGGAGGCAATGCCTATCTATCCTGTCCCCATTGTCTCGGTACAGAAGGAGACAATGCCTATCTATTCTGTCCCACAATGTCTCGGTACAGAAGGAGGCAATGCCTATCTATCCTATCCCCATTGTCTCAGTACAGAAGGAGGCAATGCCTATCTATCCTGTCCCCATTGTCTTGGTACAGAAGGAGGCAATGCCTATCTATTCGATCTCCCATTGTCTCTGCAGAAGGAGACAATGATTATATATTCTGTCCCCCATTGTCTCAGTACAGAAGGAGGCAATGCCTGTCTATCCTGTCCCACATTGCCTCAGTACAGAAGGAGGCAATGCCTATCTATTCGATCTCACATTGTCTCTGTACAGAAGGAGGCAATGACTATATATTCTGTCCCCCATTGTCTCAGTACAGAAGGAGGTAATGCCTATCTATTCTGTCCCCATTGCCTATGTACAGAAGGAAGTAATGCCTATCTATTATGTCTCAGGACAGAAGGAGACAATGCCTATCTATTCTGTCCCACATTGTCTCAGGACAGAAGGATGCAATGCCCATCTATTCTGCCCCACGTTGCCTATGTACAGAAGGAAGTAATGCCTATCTGTTATGTCTGTGGTTGCCTCAATACAGAAGAAGGCAATGCCTATCTAATCTATGTGCATGTGTGTGCAAGTGTGTATGCACACATGTGTTGTCTCTAATATATTAGAAAAAACGTGACATACTGTAGTCTTACTTTATTTAAAGCTGTGCTATCTACTATAGCATGGGATTCTAGTTTGTGAATTAAAGTAACATTTGTAACTTATACATCCCATGAAAAAAGAATAGGGCTAGAGGCCACAGCAATGAATGGATCACCCCTGATCTTATCAAACTGATGAGAGAAAGGGACAAGGCATCGGCCAAGTTTAAGAAGAACCACAAATCTAGCCTACTTAAACCCAACAAAACTCTACGCAACAAGTGCAAATCTGCTGTGTGGTCTGCCAAAATTAATTATGTGCAAGACAAGCAACTATATGAATGCCAACTCCACGCAGCTGGGGGGAATCCTGAACAAACTTCTTGGAAGAGAAAGAACAAGCATTTGTCAATGCCGAATGTTGCTTGCTTGTATGTGCTGTTTAGATATTTGGAAGTGACAGTTTCATGCCTTCCTCCCAAGACATCCACTGTGTCTTTCCGTTCAGTATTCACAGAAGAGTGGGAGGGGCAAGGGTCACAGCAGTACAGCAGTTGCCAAGGGGGTGAAGAGGTGGACAATAGTCCATTCAAAGGTGAAAGAGTCCTGCAGGAGCTCACTAAATTGAAAGTAGACAAAGCGATGGAACCAGATGGCATCGCTCAAGGATATTAACAGAACTGCGAGGGAGATAGCAGTACCCTCTGGCAGCCATGTTCACTGAGTCATTCAACATGAGTGAATTGGAGGAGGGCACATGTGGTCCCTCTACACAAGTCCGGCAGCAGGGAGGAGGCAGGGAACAATAGGCCATTCAGCCTCACCTCAGTAGTGGGGAAGATCATGGAGACATTGCTTAAAGAAAGGATAGTGGGGCATCTAGATGCCATCGGAACCCAGGACCATAGACAACATGGATTCACAGTGGGGACATCATGTCAGATAAATCTGGTTGATTTATTTGACTGGGTGACAAAGGAAGTGAATCAAGGTGGGGCAGTGGACAACGCTTACCTTGATTTCAGCAAAGCCTTTGACACCATCCCATATAGAAGGCTGATAAACTAGCTGGGTAGGCTGGACATGGGGGAAAGGGTGCTAAACTGGGTTAGAAACTGGCTAACAGACAGGAGGCAGAGAGTGGTGGTAAATGGTATGCAGTCTAGGGAGAGGGGGTGACCAGTGGGGTGCTATGGGGTTCGGTCCTGGGGCCAGTTCTGTTCAATGTCTTCATTAGTAATATTGCAGAACATCTGAAGGCAATTTTTTCACCAAATTTTCAACATAGCCATTTTAAGACCTCTGCTCATGAACAGTGTCACTGTAGATTTTTCTTAATATGTCTGACGGACATTGATTTAGCACAAACCCACGCCATTGTATGCGCTCATGGGCGGAAACACGTTTTGGGTGAGATGTGAAAAATGACAGCTGTACTGCTCATAAGAAGGTGTGGTAAAATGGCAATGTTGAAAATCTGGAGTGAAAACATTGAAAATTCGCAAACTTACGAGTGTGCGTAGGAACTGTACTACACACAGTCGTGAAACAGTCATTTTTTGGAATTTTTTCACCAAATTTTCAACAAAGTCATTTTAAGACCTTTGCTCATGAACAACAGTGTCACTGTGATTTTCTTAATTTATCCCGTACATTGATTTCGTACACCGACTGCGCCATTGAGCGCTACATGGGCGGAAACACGTTTTGGGTGAGATGTGAAAAATGACAGCTGTACTATTTATAAGAAGGTGTGGCAAAATGGAAATTCTGGAAATCTGGAGTGAAAATATTGAAAATTTGCGAACTTACGAGCATGCATAGGAACTGTACAACGCACGCTCGTAAAACAGTCAATTTTTGGAATTTTTTCACCAAATTTTCAACATAGCCATTTTAACACCTGAGCTCATGAACAGTGTCACTGTGATTTTCTTAATTTGTCCTATACATTGATCTCGCACACCAATTGCGCCATTGTGTGCTACATGGGCAGAAACACGTTTTGGGTGAGATGTGAAAAATGGCAGCTGTACTACTCATAAGAAGGTGTGATAAAATGGCAATGTTGGAAATCTGGAGTGAAAATATTGAAATTGCGACCTTACAGAAGCGGCGAGGAACTGCGAACGACACTCGTAAAACAGTCATTTTTAGAATTTTTCCAAATTTTTTTCAACATAGCCATTTTAAGACCTCTGCTCATGAACAGTGTCACTGTGATTTTCTTAATTGTCCATACATTGATTTTACTATAGCGCCTACGCCATTGTGCGCTACATGGTCGGAAACACATTTTAGGTGAGATGTGAAAAATGACAGCTGTACTACTCATAAGAAGGTGTGGTAAAATGGCAATGTTGAAAACCTGGAGTGAAAATATTGAAATTTTGTGAACTTACGAGCCCGCGTAGGAACTGCTACAATGCACGCCAGAAACAGTCAATTTTGGAATTTTGGCACCAAATTTTCAACATGGGGTTTTTGGGACCCTTCTCATGAATGATGTCACTGTCATGGCAGATTCAGTTTCAAAGGGTGATTTATGAGTCACTGCGCAAATCACCCTTTGGGCAATCGAATAACGCCATGTTGAAAATTAGTCAAAAATTCCAAAAATACCTGAGATATGCAACAAAGTTGAAACCCCCTATCTAGCCCATTATACAGCTTACCGGCATTTCCTCAGTTCGGTCGGCTTTGAAGAGTGCAGGCGTGTTCCGTCCGCCGGAGCCCAGAGGTAAGTATGGGGTGGGGGGGTGTGGGGAGAACTGGAGTGCGCGTGGGTGGAGTGGGTAGTGGGAGGAGGGTTGGGAGACACGCCATGGGACCGTTTTGTTTTATAGGTTTTTTTAAAATGACTACGTGGACGTTTGCCACGCTGGGGTGGGCTCCAGCATGGCACAAGGACATTGTGGGGCCGTTCAGCCGACGGGGGATTGGGCACCCCCGTCGGCCTAAGGAATACATTGTCACACTGGGGTGGGCTCCCAGCGTGGCACTCACTACTCGGGGGCGGGGACAGTGCAGCCGACAGGAGTTGGGTACCTCCGCCGGCTATATGATTACTTGCCACGCTGGGGTGGGCACCCAGGCGTGGCATTTTCTAAACCTTTGGAGCCGGGAATGCAGCACAGCCGGCGGGGGATTGGGCACCCACGTCGGCTATACAATCGTCGCGAGAGCGCCGCCTGCGTGGGCGCCGCGTGTGTGTGGGGGAGGCGCGCGGGAGCAGGCGATATCTTATCGCTGCTCACTCAGCGTAGCTCCCCCTTTCAACTGTATGCCACTGCATTTTGGAGCGTGTCATAGACAGCTCCAGCATGCATTGGCTTACAGGGGCCACGCCTGCCAACACACTGACTGAATTGGAGGAGGAGGTGACACGCCTCCGAAATCTCTGATGATGGCACTGTGTTTCTTGCACATGCGTGCAAGCAACATAAAAATGGAACCAGTTACCCTCTGCCATGAAAGTAAGCTCACCAATGACCCTCTTGAAGTGGCCAATATCTTTAATTCATTCTTCAGTGACCTTGATAAATATTAGCCCTCCCTCCCCCTAGTGCTCCTGCCCCTCTCTTCCCCCCCAGTTACCACCATCAAGTGCCCAACTTCTACTTCCATGCACTGTCCCCTTCAGGCACCATCAATCTCATCCAAAAAAAACATCCCCAGACCCAGCTGTGGGTTGGACAGGATTGATAACAAAATTTTCAAACTCGTCATCCAGCCTCTAGCTGTCCAATTAGCCAATACCTTCAATTATTCCCTGTGCTCTGGTACATCCCCCTCCATCTGGAAAACTACCACAGTCAAACAACTCTTCAAATCCGACCCTAAAAGTGACATCTGTAACTATAGACCCATTTCATCTCTGGCTTCCCTTTTGAAAATACTCAAAAAAATCATTCACTTGCAGATCTCAGACTTTATCAACAAATATGACCTTCTCTCAGGTGTCCAGCATGGCTTCAGAGCTCATCACAGTATCGAAACTGCCTTAGCTAAATTCACCAGTGACTTCTACAAGTCCACTGATGAAGGCCTCTACCTGGGTCAGTCTTTGTAGACCTTGCTAAGGCTTTTGACCTTGTCAGCTACATAATTCTCCTTTTCTCTCTCTTAACTATAATTCTCTACTAATACCACTAAGTGGGTGAAAAACTATGTCCACCCTAGATTCCACAGAATTACCATTAACAGTCACTTCTTCCAATAGCTTTATTAAGCACGGAGTCCCTCAGGGCTCCATTTTAGGCCCCCTCCTGCTTTCTCTTTTTTTTTTTTTTTATAATTTGTTTATCATCCCTGCACCCGACTGGACACTTCTTCAGACTCTGTCAAGGAAGACCCCATATCCCCTCTGAACCTCCCGGCACCACTTCTGGCCTCATACTGTAGCTGGCCCAGGGTAACCCGATGTATCCCTTTGTCAGATGGGATCTCCCCTTCCAGGGAGAAAGTGCCTTCTTGGCTTACTTTTCTTGGTCCTCGGTGCTGCTGAGGTCAACCCTGGCTGTCCAGGGGCTCTGTGGATGCAAGGGTCCAGATGAACATCATTCGGTCAATCAGAATGCCATTATTTCATAGTTTTCCTGGCTTTCCCAAGCATTGCACTGCATCTGTAGTGCTCCCAGTCTCCACCACTGGCCCACTGGCCACTATAGAGTGAGGCAATCTCCCTAGCCCATCCCTGGAGAGGACAGCATTCTTCCAGTCGCTCAATCCTCTCCACCCCCACCGACCCCCAGTGCCCTGAGTCCATTCCTGAACCGGGTTGTCGGCATGGTGTAAGGTAAGGCACCAGCACCTCAGCCCTCTATGCCACCTGGCTGGCCTGCTTCTCTATGTATTAATTCCCTCATGGTGATCTGTAAGGTGACCGAAATCATCCCGTATACCAATGATGCGGAACTCTACAGCAGTGGGAAAAAAAACCTACCCTTTACTTTAAACTACAATCTGATTTCTACAGTCTCCACAAATGGTTCTCTTTTAAGGGCCTTGTGCTTAACTGCAAGAAAACCAAATTCATGATCTTCTCTGGTCCTCATAAACCCTCCAACTTTGATTTTCCTATTGTTGACAATAATGGTAATGTCATAGAGCAAGTCACAGATTTTAAGTACCTCGTCCTAACACTTCACAGTCATCACTTCTTTGAAAAAAGGCATGCCCCCCACCCCCCAACAGCAACATCAACTCAGCGACCTACCAATCAGTTGACAAAATTGACAGGTTGCTGACCGGTTACCGTGTTGGTGTGCCTGACATGTGGGCACATTGTCTCCTGGTCCTACATCCCCTCCCCAAATCAACTCCGACTGCAGTTGATAATCCTAAGTACAGGCGGTGTGGGAGGCAGAGCCCCCCACATGGGAGGTGTCAAGAAAACAGGACCAGGAGACAAACAGGATTTATGTTCACCGCAACTTGCGGTGGACATAAATCCTATTGATATGATGCCAGTCGACAGAAGTGTTGTTGATCTGGCATCATAGAGCCTTGAAAAAACATAGCTCTCTCCTTATTAGTAAAATCCACCAGAGATTAAGTCTGTTACACAGAATGCATCAGTTCCTGATCCATGAGTCTAGGCTCCAGCTTGCTAACAGCCTACTTCTGTCTATCATTGACTACATTTCCCTTGCCTATGCTCCCTCCACCTCTTCCCATCTTTTCCTCAAGCTGAGAACTACTTACCATAATATCATTAGATTTGTCACCGGCTTACCCAGGATAATGCATCATTGTAAGATATATAAATTCTCTGACTGGGTCTCCCAAGAGGAGACGTACGCCTTTAAAACCCTCACCTTCCTTCACAAGATTCATCTGTCTCCTCCCATGTAGTGTCCTCTTTCTTCAATAAATCTGAACCCATCTGCATTACTAGGTCTACCAGCAACTATTTTTCCATTCCTTTTTTCCACACCTTCCTTAGTCAGGATTCCATTGCTTACAAGGGTCCTAAACTCTAACAACCTACCCCTTCCCTAATCAACTGCCCCTCTGTCAGTGCCTTCCAAAATGCCCTTACAAGCCTTCTCCTGAGCAAGTCCACCTGTAAATGCCACCTCTAGCCTTGAATTCTAACCTATCAGCCCCTTTCCTATACACTCTTCCCCCTTCTCTCTTACCTCCCCTGTATCAGCCTAGGAAACTCATGACTTGGTCATCTGCCTTTCTGTTTTTTTCTACTTATCTGAATTTCTCAACATTGTAAATATGCATATGAACTTGTAATTTTGTTTTAACTTGTACATCTTTGGATTTATAATATGTATAATAGTTTTTAAGTGCTCTATGTTTGTTTCCCTAGCTGAGCCTTTGTATCCACTGTTTCCTGATGTAATATTTTTTGAACTGCTATGTCTATATCCCAACTCGACACTTGTAAAAACAGGCATTTTGCTCACATGCTTTCCAGTACAAAATAAATAAATGAAATTAAATTCAAGTACCTTAGTATTCTTAACAAAATGCAAGCTATTTTTGTACTACTGAATATTCTATGTGTAGATAAATCTCCTTGTATTAGATTGGATGTTGTTCAGTGACTATCTGACTTTATGTAAGCAACAAATTTTGTTTTACGCATATCGTTGTGTTAATACTAACCATCAGCTGGAACTAGTGGATGGTGTACAGTACATTCAAAGCAGTATGCAAAGCAACTGACACTGGGATGCAAAACACTAGTTTCTGTTTCATTAAAACAAAAAGAAAAACATCTTTTAGATAAGCTCTAAGCAAATCTGCACATCGGTGAAAACTTTCTTTAAAGAACTGCCCCGAGAGGCTGGCCTAACACTTTGAGAAACTGATGACATTGGGACTCCAGGCAGTATTACCAAGTTTTCAAATGATCCTGTCTTTCTCCAAATGTTACTTTGTTAGCAGAACCCTCGGGCCATTCATTTCATATGTTATACAACAGCATCTTTGTACATTCATTTCATGACACCTACCCAACATTTACTCAGGTAGGGCTCCATACTGCTGCCTAGTGCCTGATACAGAAACCTGTAAATCTCATCAGCTGGTGGACCATTAATCATTTCTGTCTGTAACCTCCAGTGTTTCTTTGTTCATGGAGTTGAACGTACTAGGAGTACTGGGGCTGACAATCTTACACTTGAAGAATGGATGTTTTTATTTTTGTACGCAAACCACCATATCCCCCTGCATGTTTAACTGTACCATTATTTTTTTTATTTACATTTTTTGTAGTTTTACTCCTGGTTTTTGTCCCCGACCCCATTCTCAGATGCAAGCGCGCATGTGTGGAGGCATGCACACGTCGCATTCTGAGACTTGCTGCCCCCTCCTGCCTATGCTGCCACCGAGCCTCCACCCAGTGGCAGCAGAATTATGGGAGGGGTGATGATTTCCCTCTGGAAGGGACAGCTGCCATAAGACTGCTCGATCCTGCTCCTTCCTCCTCCCCCAATGCTGGCACCCTGACAATCCGAGGTCAATCCCGAACCTGGGTCACCGGCATAACGTGAGGTAAGGCATCCAGTGCCTCAGCCCTTGGCTCCAATGGGCCAGTCCTGTATCATGATTTTTAAAAGCTATCACAGCTGTGGTGAGCATGATTGTGTTGTGTGGGGGAGTGGGATGTATGGATGCTTGGTGGCATACCCTGTCCCTTTGCGGGTGCCAGACGCTTCATCTCTGTGAAGCTGCTGGCCCCCTGGAGGCCCTAATATGGGATATACGAATGCACACTTCACCCTGGGTCTGTCAAGTAACAGCACTACTGGGACAGCTTAAACAGAAACTATTCAGATAAAGCTGTAGTACACATAGCCATAGTAGACCAGTTACAAACCTGTTTAATTTTCTTCTTGATACTTAAGGTCTTTCCTCAAACTTGAAATTTGCTATTCTTGTTCCTGTCCGTAAATAACATTGCAGGACATGTAACATGGATTACAGGTCATTTACATTTCAGTATGTTTTCTTCTGCTCAAATGTTTACAAAAAATAATATGAATATGGTACACATACCCAGGCTTTTGAGTACTTAATGTCTCAGAACCTCTTACCACCAGGACAATCAGGTCTAGGGCCAATCTTTCAATCATCAATATCCTTTTAAAAACCACCAATAGAATCCTCACTGCACTGGACCAGGGCTACTACACTCTTTATAGCCCTTTATAACCATGCTGTGGTTGAACAGCCAGTGTTGGGGGACCACAACACCATTAGTTGACTGATAAACATAATGAATAGGCCAAAATGGTTCCACATCAATACATCAACACCGTTGATGTCGACACCCCCGACAGCGACAGGAACAATGCCGGCAGTTGGCATTGTTCCCAACAGGATAAAGTGTTTTTCTTCTTTGCCCTGCACTGCACCCCTCCAATCTTTAAATAACCAGCTCCAAGTTGCAGTTTGTTTGGGTGAGGGCACAACACTGAGAGTTGTGGCTTTGGCATGCAGCGGACCACCGCGCTGTGGCGCAAGCCTGGGCGCAGCTCAACTTTGTTGTGCAGGGGTGTGGCCCGGGCGATATTCAACAGAGCTGCGCTATGGCGCAGCAGCTTTGAATATCGCACCCTGGTCACCCCCACTGTGCATGGCACAGTGGCACTGCGCCAGCGCAAGTGGCCAGAGTGGAGCATGGAGATGCGGTGGCGCAGATGCCATTGCGCCATGCACAGCCTGCGATATTCAAGCGAGGACATGCAAATGGGGCCATAAGTTGTGCAAAGCGCACAGGGGCTGTTGCATCTCATTGGTCCCATTTGCATGCCATTAGCATGCAGGCGCCTCGATCCCCACTCGACTGCGCCCTGGGGCCCTGCCAGGCAGCAGCCATCAGGGACCGACGCCCCCTGCAGCCCAATTGCGGGAATTCCTGTAAGAGAAAAAAAAAGTCCGATATCCCTGGTGGTCCAGTGGACCTCTATGTGCCCAATCGTGGGAAACAGTACAATCCTCCCCCCCCAAGTCCAATATCCCTGGTGGTCCAGTGGACCACACTGAGCCCAATCGCGGGCATCAGTAATCACACCCCCCAAGTCCAATATCCCTGGTGGTCTAGTGAACCGCTGGGCCCGATCACGGCCATCATTAAGCACACACCCCCAAGTCCAATATCCCTGGTGGTCTAGTGTACCCCCACCCCACCCGCCCCACTGAGCCCCACCGCCCGCTCCCCCATCAACCGCGCAGGCGCAGCACCCCACCCGCCTGCCGCCTCCACTGCCCACTGACTGACAGCTCAGTTGAGCACTGCCGATAGTTCACAGCATGGAGCCAATGGGCGTGCAATCCACTCATACTACTCAGTCAGATATGTGAATGAATTCATTCACATAACTGGACTGAGTATCGGTATGGGCTGCACTCCATTGGCTCATGCTGTGAATCAATGGGCATGCAGCCCTACTGAGCTCAGTCAGCGGGTGGCGAGGGCGGCAGGTAAGTGTGCTTCCACCGCCAGCTGACGGGGGCGGAGCGGGCAGTGGGGCTCAGTGAACGGGTGGGGGGTACACTAGACCACCAGGGATATTGGACTTGGGGGGGATGTGCTTAATGATGCCCACAATCGGGCTCAGTGCAGTCCACTGGACCACCAGGGATATTGGACTTGGGGGGGCCACTATAGATGCCCGTGATTGGGGCATGGGGGGGCGCCGCCAGGTGCGGCAAGAACTCGGGTGACCACCCACAGGTGGCAGCTGCTGTGTTGCACCCTGCAATGTGGCAGCTCACCTGTGGGTGGCCAACACTTGTTCCTTTTTTGGGGGGCGTAACTTTGTGCAGGCGCAGGTAGGGGTTGCGCATGCATTATTCTGCACAGCCCAGGCTGAATATCGGGCTGTGCAGGTTATGCACGGCCTCCCCCACCTGTGCTCAGATACATGCTACTGATGCACTCCAAGATCAGGATTTGTAGCGGCGACTTTTCCCTTTTAAATATCACATCAAGATTTCAGTGGGTTGTGCATGGCATGTAACCCTTTTGAATATCTGGGCCCATATCTATACTGTATAAAAATATATATCACTATGTAGTAGAAACAATATGCATCATTACCATTAGAAGAATATATATCTGAGAGCACTTAATATAAACCAACACCTCTTTTCTGTGAAGCAAACCGTGGGTGGGGGGAGTTTGAACATAACATGTTAGGAACATATTCAAAGGTATAACACAGTTCTAACTACTGTACTACTGTTGTCCATGCTATACACTTGATTTAGACTGACGCTTTACATTCATTACAACAGTTTCATCTATTCCTCTCTCCCAAAGAAAAGCTAGGTTTCACGATTTTCAGGATTTCATATTAACACAAAAATGTGAATCGCAGTCCTCCTGAGTCTTCCAGTAATGCATAACTGTTACTTTCCTTTTGGTGACACATGACTGTGGAGTGTATGTTTCTTGTTCATTATCACATTACTCAGTACTTTTTACAGAAAGTTCTTTGGTGGGATTTCATCATTCAAACCCTTTGTGACTTGTGTGTTGAGTGCATAAATCCAGTAAGCTTTTTGCTGGTTTAGTTTTTTCACGAAGTGCCTACATTTTGTACTTAACACCTTCTCGATTGTCACATATCTCAGACTTGTTGCTGAACCATGGAAGACTTCTATAAAGTGTTTTGCTGTTGCACATGCAAAAGTTCTAGTTCCCAATGACCTATTTGTGTTCATAATGATTAGCTGTTTCAGGCACTGTTTTGCCTGACCCACATATACCATTCCACACTGACATGAAAGCACATATATTACCCCAGTTGTTGCGCAGTTTATAAATGTATTTATCTCATATTTCTTACCAGATCTTGAGTGTTTAAATGTCTATAGCACGTGCAGTTGCCACATCTGTAGTTGCTCTTTGGTATCCATGTGTTTGGACTCTGTTTACTTGTATACATGCTGCGGACTCATTTGTCTTTTATATTCTTCCCTCTTCAAAAGCTCATATGTGCCACTGGTACTCCTTTAAATGAGATGTCCATTTGTAGAATGTCCCAGTGACTTAGAAATTTCATTGGCTCCTTTTCAAAATGCGATTACAAAAGCCAACTGTGTTTTTTCATCATATTTCTTTTTTGGATGCTGCTGGAGGAGAGCTGTCCTGTCCAATGTGGATGCTCTTTCATTTACTAACATATGAACACACAAAATTGCCAGCAGATACAGGCCATTTTATCTAGTCTGCTCGGGTGTGCAGCACTTCAGTCCATTAGACCGCAGCTGCTCCCCCCATATGCTCTCCCCCATCTTGCACCCCCTCACGGTTTGTACTCGCCCTTTGAATCTGTCCCACCTCCTCTTGAATCCCCCAACACTCTGCAGTGATACAACTTTCTCTGACAGAGTGTTCCACTCTGCCACCACCCTTTCTGTGAAATAATGCCTCCTCCATTTCCTCTTAAACCTGCCCCCTTCCAATTTCATAGAGTGTCCCCTGGTTTCCCTTCCACCCTTCAGACTAAACATACACCTGGTATCTACTCTGTTCAAACTCTTCAGGTACTTGAAGGTCTCAATCATATACCCACTCTCCCGTCTTCCCTCCAGAGTATGCATATTGAACTCTCTCTCTCAGTCTCTCCTCATATGGTTTATCCCCCAACCCCAGGAGAATTTTTGTTGCCCTGCGCTGTACCCCCTCCAGTAGTTTAATGTCACTTTTCAAGTACAGTAGGGGCACCCAAATTGCATGCAGTACTGTAGGTGCATTCTCACCAGGGACCTGTACAGAGAAAAGATGACCTCCCCAATCCTGGAAGTAATGCCCGTTGCTATGTAACTTAGCATCCTGTTTGCCTTCACTGCTGCCTTCCTGCACTGAGCAGAGTGGTTCATCTCCCCAGTTACCAGCACTCCCAGATCCTTCTCCTCCATGGATTTTGTTAATGAGATACCCTCCATTCAGTAATTGTCTCCTGGGTTCTTGTCTCCTAAATGGATCATTTTGGACTTCTTGACATTGAAACCAAGCTGCCAAGTGTTAGACCATTCCTCCAGTTCTGCCAAATCCTCCTGAAGTACTTTTGCTCTCCCCTCCATCTACCTTGGCACAAATCTTTGTGTCGTCTGTGAAGAGACTGGACTTGCTCTTAATCACTCCTGCAATGTCAGCTATGAAAATGTTAAACAGAATCGGTCCCAACACCAAGCCCTCTGGTACACCACTTGTCACTGTCCTGGGTTCAGATGCCTCCTCTCTCACTACTACCTTCTCCTGTCTACCCTGCAGCCAGTTCTCGACCCATCTGACCAGTTTCTTCCCTGCTCCCAGACTCTTTAACATGCAGGTCAGTGTACCATGTGGCACCGTGTCAAAGGCCTTACTGAAGACCAGGTAGAGGACATCCATGGCATGTCTCCTGTCCAGTGCCCTCATAACCCAGTTGTAAAAATCAACTAAGTTCGTCTGGTAGGATCTGCCTGACACAAACTTGTGCTGCCTGCTGTCCTGGAGGTTGTTATCCTCAAGAAATTGTACCAGCCTTTCCTTGAGGATTGTCTTCATCAGTTTTCCCACAATTGCAGTAAGGCTCACTGGTCTGTAGTTCCCCGGTTTGTCCTTGGGTCTACTCTTATGGACAGGTACCACATGTGCTTCCCTCCAGTCCCTGGGCATGCACCCTGAGATCAGAAAGATATTGAACAGGCCATCCAGTGGCCCTGCCAGTACCTCTGCCAACTCTCTCAGCACCCTGGGGTGGACTCCATCTGAGCCAGGTGCCTTGTCCACCTTTAAGGGCTTAAGTCCCCATCCTAACCCTTTGCACCATGATTTACCCATCTGTGGTTGCTTCTCCCCCACCATCTCCCACTGCGCCCTTCCTCTCAGCTATGGGCCCATCCCTCTCCTTGGTGAAGACTGAACAGAAGTATTCATTTAGTACTTCTGCCTGCTCAGCCCCCTTTTCTACCCTCCCACTTCCCCTCCTGATCCTAACAATTTGATCCTTGCTCTTTCTCTTCTCTCTGATCTATCTGAAGAAATCCTTTCCCCCTCCTTTGATCCCCTGCACTAACCTCCATTCCCTAACCGCCTTTGCTGCCCTTGCTTCTCTGCTTACTTCTCTGTATTTCTTCACATATGCACTACTGACAATTATTGAGCCATAGTTTCTTTCAATAAATCAAAGAATGTTGTTTGTGTTGGCTTGTCCTCCTGTTCCTCCGGGGGTGGTGGACAGTTAGGGCTGGAAACCCTAATACCACATTTGCCTACTTTTGTGACATTAAGTTAAACTCGCTTGGTGCATTAATGCAGTTTTTTCTAATGTGTGTGTGTGTGTGTGTGTGTGTGTGTATATATATATATATATATATGTATATATATATATATATATATATATATATATATATATATATATATATATATATATATATATATATATATGTATGTATGTATGTGTGTGTGTGTGTGTGTGTGTGTGTGTGTGTGTATATATGTGTGTATATTATATACCTGTGTATATATATATATATATATATATATATATATATATATATATATATATAATATAGAAAATATAGAAATCTCATTGGTCAAGAGACATCAGGTGACTGTACATTAAATCTCTATCAATGCACAGTCATCCTGGTCCTAAACCTTATCACACAATGAGCAAATCAGTCCTCCTACAACCAGAACTATCTTCCAAGAGTCCCCCTATAACCAGAACTGATCTATCACAAACATGGTTGCTACCTTTACACCATAAAAATCTTCAACTGGGTCCTAAAAATAAAACTACCGTAAATAAAAAAAATACAGAAAATTAATTAAATGCTGCTTCCCTGATCATCACACTCTCCTTATATACATAAACAAATAAGAAACATTAAGTATTGTTTATAGTTTTTATTACAACTCTTTGCTGACAGTAAAAAAATATATAGCTTTACCTGCTCTTCAAGGAAATCTCTTCTGATTTATTTATTTATTGACACATCAAAATGAAAACCCTTTGAGTCAGAGATTCCTTTACAAAGGCTCCACGTCAGAATGATACAGAGATACAGTCATAGTTAAATATGAGAACAGTATTGTTGGGTCATAGCTAAGCCTAAGGTAGGTAACATTGCAAATAGAGGTAAACAAAACATTTAACAGGCATTCAGAGAAATTACAATATAAATTACATTACAGAGAAACTGGGCAGTCAGTATATTACATGGTTGCCAGAAAACATGAACAGAGTAGCTTGGTCATATGCCACTGTTGAAAAAAACATCAGGGCCTAGGCTACTAGATTAAAACACTGCACTTAAAGGTTATTAACACTCCCCCCACACCACCAAGTTCTCTTTCCAGCCGGTCCCAATGACAGAAGTCCTAGCCGCCCTACGCTCCCTTAACCCTAATAAAGGAAAATGCCCGCTAGGCCTAGATGCGAAACTCCTATACCTATCTGCCCCTGCTATTGCAGCTCCCCTAGCTGACCTCCTCAACCGTTCCTTCTCCTCATCCCAAATTCCAACAGCATGGAAGGAGGCAGTAGTCATTCCACTACCAAAGGGTGGTAACCCATCTGAGCCTGGTAACTACCGCCGTATCTCCCTTCTCCCAATTCTGGCAAAATTACAGGAACACCTAGCCCTCTCACAACTTACACAATTCCTTGATTCAACCTCCTTTTTCAACCCCTACCAATCGGGGTTTCGCAAATCCCACTCCACCACCACAGCTTTACTAAGACTCACTAACGATATTGCCTCAGGGATAGACAAAGGGTTCCTCACCTCGGCTATATTCATTGACCTGGCAAAGGCCTTTGATACTGTCTCCCATCCCAAACTCCTCACAAAACTGCAGGACGCAGGCCTATCCGACCTAACCATCAGCTGGTTCCATGCATACCTATCTGGCCGGAAACAAGCAGTAAAAATCGGTCCACACTTTCCCCTCCTCTCCCAGTCACCTGGGGTGTCCCCCAGGGCTCTGTCCTGGGTCCCCTTCTCTTTTCCATATTTCTAAATGACCTCCCACTGGTATGCCCAAACTCAGCTACACAAATGTATGCGGATGATACCGTCCTGTACACCTCGGGCCTATCCTGTGAGGTCTTAAACTCTGCCCTTCAGCAGGACTTTGATGCCGTCCAAACCTGGCTTAGCTCTAACCAACTCCTCCTAAATGCAAAGAAAACCGTCTCCTTAACTTTCGGCACGCAACCTCGACTCTCCCGACTAGCTACTCCCCCCACTTTCCATACACTTGACGGTACCACTCTGGAATCATGCACCTCCTTCAGGTACCTGGCTGTATGGCTTGATCACCACTTAGATTTCGCCGTCCACATCGACTCCCTCCAGAAAAAACTATATCCAAAACTAGGAGCACTGTACCGTAACAAAGGTTGCCTATCCACCTCAGTCAGGCGGGAGCTAGTACTCAAAATGATTCTCCCTACCTTCGACTATGGTGATGTAGTCTATAGTACAGCCCTCCCAACCACCCTGGCAAACCTGGACCCCCTTTTTCATTCTTTCTGCAGGTTCATCCTAGAATGCCCCCTCCACCACCCACCACTGCAATCTGTATAAAGTCCTAGATCTCCCCTCGCTGCACTCCAGGCGCCAGCTACATTGTGCAAAACTCATAGTGAAGTACTGGTCCAGCTCCATCCCCACCTATCTTAGCTCCATCCTGTCAGCTCAACCCTCCTCGGCATACTCCCTGAGAGGCTCAGACTCGAGACTTTTGCATATCCCTTTCATACATACCACAAAGGGCCAATCTGCTTTCAAATATAGACTGCCCAAACTCTGGAATGACCTCCCTGCTGCTATTAGGCTGTCCGCCACCCCTAGGACCATGAATTCTCTCCTTCAGGGTCACTTCTCAGACACATGTAACTGTAACCTGCAGCCCAGTTTTGCTAGCAAGAGGCTTCGTACCGTGCCATAAACTGTAAAAGTGACCTTAACTGCTACCTCCACCAATGGGTCTCTGTCTGCTCATGCTTTAGTAACCCAGGTACTCTGAATTAAGCTAGTATTTAAGTTCCCAACGCATAGTCCAGCCTGTAACATTTCCTGGACCAGATGTTTTCACCCTTTATTGCACTCATTCTGTACCTACTGTATTGCATCATTGCCTATGCTTCAGTTGTATGTATGTATGTATGTATGTATGTAACTCCCAGGTCGCATCTGGAAACGAGTGGATCCCGCTCAGTATGCTTATCTGGTAAATCTCTCAAATAAATAAATAAATAAATTAGAGCAGGACTAGCATAGGTACAAGGGTCCTTTGTCATGATAGGCCTTACGGAGTAGAGGGGGCAGATCAGTAGCAATCACAGGCAATTGTGATTGCCCTGACATTGAGATAACTGAACCTCTGGCTCTAGAATAGGTGTGTGTGTGTGTGTGTGTGTGTGTGTGTGTGTGTGTGTGTGTGTGTGTGTGTTTGTGTTTGTGTATAGTATGTTAGGAGAGGAAAATTCTGCCAGTGGAATTGAGCAGAATTTAGAATTCCTGTATTCCATGGTAAACATTCCATATTTTGAAAGTGGGTAAAACATGAAAAAAAAAACAAGATGAAGAAAGTAGGCAATGGTACTTTATAAGCAAAGAGAAAAGCTAGGAAAACACAGTTACATAGGCAGAGGCAGACCCAAACTGCTCAAATATATTCCTGAAGTTTATAAAAGCATGTACACTTGAATCATAATAGTGTTTTCAGATGAAATCTGTCACCCTACCACCACCAAAAAAGTCAACCTGGCAGGTTTAAAGTTTTGAACACATTTCCATTTAGAGTCAGTACTTGTACTGATTTGAAATGCAAGGTGACATGTTTTTTTTCTTACTAGCCTTTCACCTCAATCCTACAGCAGTGTTCTTCTTAGGCACTAGACCACAACTCATAAGTAAAAAACAAAAATAAAGAGAATGTTGCCTTCAATGAAACTATATTACCACAGTGCAATGAAAATAAAGTTTTAAACACTGCATACTTTTACAAATGTAGATGTTACAGTGCATTTATGATACTTTATTTCAACTAACCCTACTAATAAATATTTTACTGCAAAGTACTAATTAAACTACCAATAGGGACTACTTTTTTCTATTTTTAAATGTTTTGAAGTTAATGTATTGTACACTTGTTTTAAATAGTAAAGAAGTTTTGATTCCTATCAGAGTGACTCAGGTTAATTCTGTTATGATGGTGACCCATACTATAAGTGTGATAAGCCACTCCAGGGTATGCATTTCAAGGATTTTAATGCACTTCCCAGGGGCGTAAGGACATTTGGCCTTTGGCCTCATGCCTTAGCACACCCCTGGGGTGTGAATTCAAATTTGAAATGCACACCTGTCTTGGCTCATATATTATATGTGTGTGTGTGTGTGTGTGTGTGTGTGTGTGTGTGTGTGTGTGTGTGTATGCAAAAGCTTCATCAATGCATCAGTTAGGGTTGGCGCTATGAAGTAAGAAATGAGGCGTAAATTCACCCTAACACCCCACAACCCTGCCTGGAGACCAGGAGGTTTCAGAGAGGGGTGGTACTAAGCACCAATCCTAACACTCACCCCATTCTCCTATACTGTTGCCACCCAGCTTCATTTAGAAAGGAATGAGGTGAGTGTTAGGGTTGACAACCCTAGTGCCACCCCCTCCCCTGACACCTCTTGGTCTCTGCAGGGCATGGATGGAGTGTTAGGGTGAAACTCTAATGCCTCATTTACCTACTTTTGTAGCACCAACCCTACTAATGCATTAATTAAGTTTTTGCAACTGATTTCCTTACTTTTTGAAGTAGCATAATAGTATCCTCATTTTACTGTGAAAGCGCAGGGTCCTCCCATCCCTCCATCAAGATAGTACAACAGTATCTGTATGTTATGGTGGGAGTGCAGGGTGCTTCAGATCCTGTGCTCCCATCCCTCCATCAAGATAGTATAACAGTACCC
Source organism: Neoceratodus forsteri (assembly GCA_016271365.2). Classification (NCBI taxonomy): domain Eukaryota; kingdom Metazoa; phylum Chordata; order Ceratodontiformes; family Ceratodontidae; genus Neoceratodus; species Neoceratodus forsteri. Next base: position 217,340,869 of record JADMNL010000022.1, read on the forward strand.
ATATATTACAGTGGGAGTTCAGGGTCCTTCACACTCTGCTCTCCCATTCCTCCCATTCCTCCATCGACATAGTACAGCAATATCCCTATGTTATGGTGGGAGCACAGGGTCCTTTAGACCCTGCAATCCCATCCCTCCTTTGAGGTAGTATAACAATATCCTTATCTGAGCTCAGCTTTTCAACTTTGGCTTTTTTATGACCTAATCACATGTACCCAGTACAGCAAATTTTCAAATCCCAGTCAAAATGTAATTCTGCACAACTGCAATGCCATTCTGCACCACAGGTGCAAAATCCCATCCTGGACAAGATTTGAGAAATTACTGCTGTGACACATATCAGGTGGGGTAATAAGAAGAGTATGTTGAAAATATGGGTATGAAAATATTTAAAATTTACTGAGTTATGAGTGTGCGTAGTGAGATTGTGCCAAGTGCTCATAACGCAGACATTTTTTCACAATTTTGACCCTAAATTTTCAACATAGCCTTTCTGTGACATACAGGCTGCAGAGATGGAAAACATATTTCTAGAGAGAGGCTACAACAGAGAATTACTTGAAGACACTAAAAACAAAGTAAAAAATCTGAATAGATATAGTCACCTTAGTTATAGAACTACAGAACCACAAACTGCTGGGCCAGTGGTCTTCATCACTGAATTTAATCATCTAGCTGGCAGCACAGGCAATATAGTACATACCAACTGGAAAATATTACTCAGTGACACTGCAGTGGGTATGGCTGTGGATGCAAAATCAAGGGTAACCTTCAGTAGGACCCCTAACCAGCATGACAAATTGGTTCATAGCAGACTTGCAAAAAGGCAAGTCAAGATCAGTTCTGGTAATTGGCTACCCAGGAGGACAGAAAGTTTTTACAAATGTTGCTGCTGTATAAGCTGCAGCTATGCTGTCCCAGGGAAGAAATTCAGACATCCATCAGATGAAACAAAAGTTGTTTCTATTAAGGAATGTATCACTTGTGACACTATGTTTGTGACTTGCACATTATGGTGTCCTTGCAACAAAATCCATGTGGGATGCATTGTTAGGTCTTTGAAGAAAAGATTATAGGAACTTGTTTGTTCCATCATAAATCAAAAATAAGACACTCAGGTGGGTGTTAATTTTTTTTGAATTCTATTATTCCGATGCTTCATTGTTAAAATTCATGGGTTTGGAACATGTTCCCCCTTTAAAGAAGGGAGGTTGCAGGACTGACATGCTGTTACAAATGGAATCCATTTAGATACAGTAAACACACTCAATAGTGTTAAACCAAGGGGACTTAACAATGAATGAGATTTCAAGACATTTATCAAAAAAATCTCAAAAAATGAAATAGATATGGCTCTATGGTTGAACCATACTCTTAATATGGATGTAGTGACTGTTAGAATGCTTGTTATTAAATTAAATATTTTTTTCTCTTTTTTAGCTCTTCTTACCACCCCGTGTAATAATGAATGTTTTTATGGTTCCTTCTAAAAATCAAGTTGAGGTTATCAAAAAGCTATTGATTATAGAAAATAGTATTCTAGGAATTTTTAAATATTTAATCTCACCATCACCCCATGTAACAATGAATGCTTTCTATGGTTCCTTCTTAAATTCAAGTTGAGATGAACAAAAAGCTATTGATCATAGAAAGTAGCATACTAGGAACATTTGATCTTTTATTCCATTGTTTAGAATAGATTGATTCCTTATTAAGCAGGCACACAAAAGTAATTAATTTTTGTTAAGATATATATTTTGAACAAGCTTTGATGTACTGACATTTATATACATAGAATATTAAATGTTACACATTAGAATAATAATTATGTTTTTGTTCTCCTTCCTTCTCTCTGTCTCTCTCGCTCTCTCTCTCTCTTTGCAGGAGCTATGTGACTTAGCACCCCAAGAACATGGATCTTTAGAGCAGAATGTTTGCCTTGCCACCCCTGCATTAGCAAAAATCTATTTAAGTCACTTCCGGTTTCATTTAACTTCTGCTTTTCAACTTATTTTGGCTTTTCTTTCTAAAATTAGACGTTAGTCTAGTAAAGTTAAAGTCTGTGCAATTATATGCATGACAACATTTAAAATGTGTACTTTCAGTAAATGGTTTAGAAAAAATATGTTAACTTGAAGTTGTTTTACAGTTCACATTTTGTATGCACTGTTATACGCACTGTAGCAGGATATCCTGCTTTAATTAATTATGTCACAATTGTTTAATTTTTTTCACACCAGGTGGTTCTTGTTAATGCATTAATCATTAGCAAATAAAAATGCTTCACTACTGTTGTTACCATGCCCTCTGATGAAGGGTTAGTTTGACCCGAAGCATCAGGGCAAGCAGTGGTCTCCATTATTTTCTTTGGCCACACTCTGTTTTCAAATGGAGTTAAATCTGTGAAGCCTACTGACAGTCAGTGATCTTTCCTGCTTTATGAGTGCTCTCAATTTTGGAAGCTGTTGGAGTTAATTGGGCTAGCCACCCTCTGGAGGTGTACCACGCCACATTCCCAGTGTTCACAGGTACTTTGGATATTCTCTTCTTATGACCCCACCTGATGAACAATGTGACTGTCATTACTCAAATCCCACTGGAAAGGTGATTTCTCCAAGTGACTGTGAAATCACTTTTCCAGTGAGAGTGGCCTAATCACAGTCATAGTGTTCAAGAAGTGGGGTTCCCAGGACTCTATGTTGAAAATTTAGACCAAAATCTTACAAAAAGGCCGAGTTATGGACAAAAGTTGCCCCCCATTGAAATAAATAGAACCACATTTACCTTAGTTCAGATTACAGTTGCCAATTCCGGCAAGATGTGTCTTCGGTCGTGGAAGCAGGTGTTGAACCAGGGACCTCCTCAGGTGAGTAGAGGTCTGTGGGATGTCAGGGGTGTGTGGGGAGGTGGATTCACAGTGAGGGGTCAGTTGAGGGGGTTGCAGGTGCAATCAGCGATGGACGGTTTTCTTTTTTGCAGGGCAAAGGGTGGCAAAAGACAACCAGGAAGGAATGGTTTTCTACATTTCAGAAAAAAAGGGAAATGGATGAGACCCTATGCCATCACTGATAACTGGGGTAATGGTGGGTGAAGGATATCACTGGACACCAGGGATATGTGGCAAGTAGCCACATACATTTAAATAAGTGGGGCAATGGAGGGCTAGGGGTACCACTGGACACCAGGGAGATGTGGCAAGTAGCCACATACACTTAAATAAGTGAGGCAATGGAGGGCTGGGGGTACCACTGGACACCAAGGATATGTGGCAAGTAGCCACATACACTTAAATAAGTGGGGCAATGGAGGGCTGGGGTACCACTGGACACCAGGGAGATGTGGCAAGTAGCCACATACATTTAAATAAGTGGGGCAATGGAGGGTGAAGGATACCACTGGACACCAGGGATATGTGGCCATTTAAATAAGCGGGGCAATGGAGGGCTGGGGTACCACTGGACACCAGGGATATGTGGAAAGTAGCCACATACACTTAAATAAGTGGGGCAATGGAGGGCTGGGGGTACCACTGGACACCAGGGAGACATGGCAAGTAGCCACTAAAATAAAAAAAATATATATAAAGCCAAGGCATGGGTTTGGATTAGGGGACATCCTGTACCCACCCATGCCTTTGGTTTTATGTATTTTATTTAAAAAAAATGATAATTTAAAAATGTTAATTCTCTCTTCATGATCCCTTTTATCCAGCTGATCCTCACAAAAAGGAATTGACTTTTGAAAAGGGATCACGAAGAGGGATTTTTAATTTTTTAAAACTGCCATTCTTTTAATAAATACACAAAACCAAAGACATGGGCTGGCACAGGACATCCCCCTAAGCTGAACTCATGCCTTGGTTATCAAAAAAAAGTCCCTGGGGCAAATTCCAAGGTTTGAGTTTCTCCCCTGTCACTAAGAAAGAAAACAAAATGGCGGCCTATGAACAAGGATTATCTCAGGAAAAGAGATTCCTGTTCATGAGCCATTCACAACCAGGAATCCTTTATCAAAACTGTGCATCTAGCCCAAGGACTGAACTGGGCATGCACAGATCCCGAATTTTTAAAATGCAATAACTTTGGAACAGATTAATGTTTTTCATGATCCCAATGCTGGATTGTTCCTTAGGATAACCTCTTTTTACCCTGAAAAATTCAGGTCCAAATTCCAAACCATGTGGTCGCAGCGTGATGAGGAAAAAACTGAAAAATCAGCAAAAATGGTAGAAAAACATGCTTTGTCACAATTCGCTGCATGAAATCTTCAAATCTGATTAAAATGCAACTTGGCAAATCAAAAGATCAGAATGGTTGCAAGGTTATTAATGTGCAAAGTTTGGGAGTTAACATTAAAGTGCCTGATCAACCCTAACTGTAGTGGTGCTACCGCACCACTATAATATGTATATCTATCTATCTCTCTCTCTATCTATATATATACACATTACATATACATTATATATATTTATAAAATGGGCTTAAGAAATCCAGGTCTCTGATTGGCTACTACATCATCTGAGCCGTGTCCTTATCAGATGATATAGTAGCCAACCGGGACTACTGCCCACCATGATGCCCCATGATGACAATAAATCAGTGAGCTCTGCCAAACCTAAACACAAACTCTCAGTAGAAGAGCTCACTGAAGTGGCAGCAATCCACCACAAGGGCACTCACACCAGCACAGTATCACAGTACAGTCAGCATATCTCACTCAGATGTCACAAAATCCCCCTTCTGAACCAAACTGTAAAAGTATACTTTTCTTTTACTCACAGAGCTTTTGTTCCTCATATTTCCATCATGATCCTCTGTCATCCTTGCTCGGATCTCTGTAGTCCACACTCGCTCCCCTCCCACACTTTATCACTTCCTATAAATCACACCCTTCACAACAGAGAAAGAACATTAGCAGCAGAATACTTCTCGTTATGAATCGAAACTTTTAATTTTTCTCAGTGTCCGTTGCGGTTTAAAAAAAGCAGGAAGCAATATCCTATGACACCGAGTAATAGACACGCTCGCTCCCAGCGGCCAAAGGAGCAACTCACTCCTGAAATTGCTCTCAGTTAGTGACTTAACTACCTATAAAAAAAATCTCTGAAAACTAAAACACATGTAGTTATTTCTCCCAATGTTTACTGCCGCAATTTCACAGAAGCAGGAAGCTGTATTGTACGGCAGCCAGTAACGCACACGCTCGCTCCCAGTGGCCAACTAAGAACACAGTCGCGACATTTATTTCTGCCAATATTTGATCACAGAGATGCAGTCACATAGACAGACACGGTGGCACCTGTCAGTGAAAACACATACTAGCTCTCAAGATATAGTGCTTAAAAAAGGTAAACATAACCTAAGAAAGCCATAGAAACCCAGTACGTCAAATGAAACACTTTTTTAAAGTGACTTCATAAGGGGACTATTTTTCCTATTTGAAGTATTAAACGTTCTTTTTTTATATATTTTTTACTTTATCTCTTTTTCCTTTTACTCATTAAATAATCAATAGATCAGCCCATTTTATAAGCCCAATAACACACTCCGAGGTGTGGGTTATCGCCTGATAAGAGCATGCCTAGGGGCAAAGTACAAGGAATCACAGAAGGAACAGGACAGAGAACTGTATCAGTTAAAGCAAAAGGAAGCTGGGAAGGCAGTCAGAACAGCAAAGGCCCAAACCGAGGAAAAGATAGCCAACTCAGTTAAGAAGGGGGATAAAACCTTTTATAGGTACATCAGGGAGCGAAGGAAGACCAAGGGAGGGATAGTGAGGCTTAATAAAAGGGAAGGAGGGTGGGCAGAGGGTGACTGTGAAAGGCAGAGATACTAAACAAATATTTTGCTCAGTATTTACAAAGAAAGAGGTACCTAAAACAAACAGTAGAAACACTCTGGATACAGAAGTTGATACCAGCCCATTTACAGAAGAAAGGGTTCTGAAAGAACTCTTAAAACTGAAGGTGGACAAAGCAATGGGGCCTGATGGGATTCATCCCAGAATTCTAAAAGAACTAAGGGTAGAACTAGTGACACCACTGACTACCTCTTTAACAAATCATGGAGGATGGAGGGTACTCGAGGACTGGAGGAGGGCAGATGTGATTCCCTTCACAAAAAGTGGGAGCAAGGCAGAAGCAGGAAACTACAGACCTGTTAGTTTAACCTCAGTGGTAGGGAAAATGATGGAATCACTTCTGAAGGAAAGAATTGTTAAATATCTAGAGGCCAGAAGGGCACAGGACCCAAGGCAGCATGGATTCACAGTGGGACGGTCATGCCAGACAAATCTGATAGATTTCTTTGACTGGGTGACCAAAGTAGTTGATCAGGGCGGGGCTGTGGACATGGCCTACCTAGACTTTAGCAAGGCATTTGACACAGTCCCACACAAAAGATTAATATACAAGTTAGCCAGCCTGGGAGTGGGTCCCAAGATGACAGCCTGGGTAAAGAATTGGCTGGAGAATAGGACACAGAGGTAATAGTAAATGGAGTCCACTCTGAAAAAGGGGTTAGTAGTGGCACTGTCATGAGGTTCAGTATTAGATTCAGTCCTCTTCAATGTCTTTATAAGTGACATTGCAGAGGGACTGGAAGAAAAAGTATGTCTCTTTACAGATGACACAAAGATCTGCAACAGAGTTGATGCACAAGGTGGAGCGGAAAAGATGAGAAGGACTTGTAAGGTTAGAGAATGGTCAAATGTATGGCAGCTTAGATTCAATGCTAAGAAGTGCAAGGTAATGCACCTGGGAAACAAAACCCAGGGAAGAGTACACAATGGGGGGTGAGATACTAACAACAACAAAAATGGAAAGGGACCTGGGGGTAGTCATATCAGATGACCTAAAGGTGGGCAAGCAATGTGAGAGGGCAGCAAGGAGGGCTGGGGATACTGGGATGCATAGGGAGAGGCATCACCAGTAAAAACAGGAAGTTATTATCCCTCTGTACAGACAGCTGGTGAGACCCCATCTGGAGTACTGTGTGCAGTTCTGGAGTCCCAGTCTCCACAAAGACATAGACAGGATGGAAGCTGTCCAGAGGAGGGCAACTAAAATGGTGCAGGGTCTGCACCGGAAGACATATGAAGAGACTTAAGGAGCTTAATATGTATAGCCTTGAGGAAAGGAGGGAGAGGGGGGGACATGATAGAAACTTTCAAGTACCTCAAGGGATCAACAAAGTCCAAGAGGGTAGCATCTTTCAAAAAGAGGTGTGCAAGAACAAGGGGCACAATTTGAAGATAGAAGGGGCGGCTCAGAGGTAATTTAAGGAAGTATTTTTTCACAGAGGGTGGTGGATGTATGGAACGGCCTTCCGAGGAGGTTGTGAGGAGTCACAAACAGTGGTGGAATTCAAGCATGCATGAGACAGTCATAAGGCAATTCTAGGGGTGGGGTAGGAAGAAGTAGGCTGCTGATTAACTAGGATCTGCAGCTTATCCATCAGGTAGGGAAATGGGCAGACTGGGTGGGCCAAGCGGTCCTAATCTGCCATCAAATTCCTATGTTTCATATGTTTCTATAAGGCACTCGCCAGCACACTCATGCCTAAGTACACCCTAGGCATGCTCTTATCAGTATATAACCTCACACTCGTCATGTATTGTTATTATATATATATATATATATATATATATATATACATACATACACACTCACACACAGTACATATACTATATATATATATATATATATATATATATATATATATATATATATTCACAAAAAACTCCATTTAATGCATCAGTTAGGGTTGTTCCACAGCGACAAAAGCAAGGAAATTCAGTGTTAGGGTTGAAAATCCTAACTGAGCATTCCCCCCCACCACCACCATGCACACACATACATGCAAGTAGGGGAAGGACCAAGACAACACAAGCAATCACACACAACCAGCAGGAGGTGTATATCTGTGTTACCATAGCAAGTAGGTAAGAAATCTAACTTCAGCTGGCAGTAGCAAAAATGGTGTACCTCACTTCATTTTCAAGATATGGGTGGCGAAAAGGTGTCATGGGCATCGCAATGTTAGTTAATGGCAAATTGCTCAATTTTGGAACAGTGTAAGTTTGTCATGCTTAAGCATTGTAGCACCAAAGCAGGAAAAGGCAGATCTGTGGGACTAGGGCTTGCCACTCTACAAATTTCAGCCCAAAGGACCAAACCGTTTGCGTGCAGGATGATAGCAAAGATGTGCAGTCATCAGGAGCATACTGCCACAAAATACTTCCGCAAACATGAAAGTGTAGCAAACGGAAGAGTCAAAAGTGTTGCATTTGCAAAAGCATGGAAAATAGTGTCACAAAATACTGTCGCAAAGACGGAAGTGTCGCAAATGCATATCACAACACTGTGACATTAGCGAAAGTGATTTTCGAAAGAATATCAGGGAATGTGTAAAATCCTGTTTTGGTTCTTGTGAACCCCAAAATACCATATGTGTTGTGTGTGCTATATGTTGGTGGCAGCGTGTGGCCGAAGATGCCCAGTTTTGTATAGTGATATGTGTTTTGCGGTTTTTGGAATGTCCGGGATCAGAGTTAGCAGTTACAACCCCATGTGAGAGCCCGACGGGAGCATGGGTGTGAGGTTTTGTGGTTTAGATAGTTGTATGTTAGTTCTGTGACCTACTGCTGGTTGTGTGTGATTGGTTGTGTTGCCTTGGTCCTTCACCTACTTGTATATACAGTATGTGTGTGTGGTGCTGGTGGTGGTGGTGGGGGGGGGAAATGCTCAGTTAAGGTTTTCAACCCTAACACCGAATTTCCTTGCTTTTGTCACTGTGGAACAACCCTAACTGATGCATTAAATGGATTTTTTTGCCATGAATTTCCCTTCTTTTTGAGAATGTACACTATAAATAGTGAATGGAAAGTAGTAATGCAAACTCAAGTGCAAACGGTAATGCACATGGTGACGCAAACATAAACGATAATGTGAACGGTAAGAGAAACGCAAGCGCAAATGTTAATGAAAACAAAAACAGTAATGCAAATGCTAATGGCAACAGAAACGCAAATGGTAATGAAAACAGTAACTCACAAGTGAAAGCCAATGGAAACGTAAACAGTAATGAAAATGCAAATGATAAGAGAACCACAAACAGAAATGCAAACAGTAAAGGCAACGGCGATGCAGAAGGAAACAGTAACGCAATCAACAATGGAAACTCTACCGAAAATGCAAATGCTAAGGCCAACAGAAACTAAAATGGTGATGAACATGCAAATAGTAACGGTAACACAAATGGAAATGCAAACAGTCACGGTAACAGCCACGATGATGCCAAAGGGAAGAGTGACAGAAACGGAAACACAAATGGAAGCACATATGCAAACACTAATGGTAATGTGCATGGTCAGGGTAATGCAATTGGAAATGCAAACACTTACGTAACACCCCCTGGGTCTGTGTGATGGCTGCTTGTGTTTGTCCATGTCTGTAGCTTAGTTTTTGTGGATTTACATGTTTTTCTGCTTGTGGTAACTGTACCATTCTTGCTCACTACATCCGTGAAAGTCTCCTGGACTGGATTTCTGCAAAAAATCATCATCAGGTATCTTTATTTTCATTTTAAAATCAACTTTTTGGAAGCTATCACAAGCAAAACATAAGTGAAGCAACTACATCTGACAAACTCGGTGACTCTGGGTCCTGCTGGAATCCACATTTTCATCTGACCTGCTCCATGATCTGTATGTGGGCTTTTCAGCAACCTGTTTGAATGACAAAGAAGCATACAGACAAAAGGATTTCATCCTGCATATGTGCAGGCACAGTTAATCACCTTCAGGAATTTTAACATTTCAGTGACTCTGGACCTCCGCTGTTGATCATTCTTTTGGCTTTTGACTTAACCACCAGGTACCTATCTGCAAGCGACTGGGTGCAACTGACAAGCTACAACAAGGATAAATGGGCATATCGTCCTCTATTACTAACAACCTCCTTGCTCTGGGACCCTAGACGCCTGCACTGGTCCAAGCCACATAAACCTCAGAAGTGTAATTCTATTGACTATGAAGTACGGCAACTGTCTCTTGAACTCCTCCTCCTCCTCTTGATATCAGGAAGTGTCCACTCAAATCCTGTCCCTGTCTCCTACAGTACAACAAAGCCTGCCAAAATGGAGGGGGCTCAAAATTGCTACCTTAAACATCTGCAGTCTCCTCCCAAAACTGGCCTCCCTTCAAATCTTTGCCAGCCAACACAACCCGGATATCCTTCCCATCGTTGAAACTTGGCTGACACCTAATACTCCGGATCATGCCATCTCTATACAGGGCTACAAGATATTCAGGCTGGATAGGACCTTGAAAAGGGGTGGTGGGTGTGCAATCTACATAAAGGACTATCTCACCTGTCTCTCTGGTTCTTACCCCACCACAGAAACCTCGGTGCAACTCCTCCCTATCAAGATACTACTTGGTGCCCAAAACAAAGTCCTCACGATTGCTGCTGTCTATATCCCACCAAAAGATCCTGATTCCGGCCTACAGGCTGTCCTCGAGTTCGTAAGTACACAACCTTCTGACATCGAACTCCTTCTCCTTGGGGACTTTAATATAAATTGGCTTACTCCTGATGCAGGGTCAAACAAAGATGCTATCCTAGCAGCAAATTTAACACAAGTGGTAAACTCCCTACCAGGAAAAACTACAAATCAGGGACCAGCACCCTCATTGACTGGATCCTTACCAGCCACCCTACCATTATAACCAATGTAAAGTGTTCTCCTGACTCGCTCAGTGATCACTCTCAATAATATGTACCTGGACAAATAAGTTTAGTAGCCGCCTCCAAAAACATCTATAGAGAGTCCTACCTTATGTAACCTTACTCATCTCAAGACCTGTCTTAGGCAGATAGACTGGTCCTTGATTTACAAAACTCAAGATGTTGACCTAGCCCTTGATTACTTTATTACTACTTTCAACACTGCCTGTGACACCTATGCACCAGTAAAAAAGCGCAAAATCAAAGTACTCACAAATCTCTGGCTCACAGCGAAGCTATTGGCACAACTCTAAAGTAGGGATCACCTCTGGGCCACTGCAAGAGCTACTGGCACTCTGTCGGACATCCAAAATTATAAACAGGCTCGCAACCACTGTACTAAACAGATCCGCTTGATGAAGAGCTCCTACTTCAAGAATGCCCTCTCCAACTCCTGGGGTGAAGGGAAATCCTTCTGGGACAACATAAGAAATATCATGGGTCAGCAGTCCAAATCCTCTCCTACAATAATGAATGTGAATGGAACCACTACCTTAGACCCAGAGATCATTGCAAACACCCTAAATGATACCTTCACAGACTTTAGTGGTGTTCTCTCATCTGATTTCTTCACTGATGCTGACCCTCCAATTTCTACTTCTACTACTGCCTCTCCAACCAAACCACCCTTCCATTTCAAACTAGTAAAGGCATGAAGTCTATAAATATGTAAAGAAGGCCATTTCTAAGTCCCGAGCAAGCAGTGACACTATTGACCTTAAACTTCTGTCCCTCACTCTGGAGGAAGTACTGCTCCCCCTCACAAAAATTTTCAATCTCTCCCTCTGCTACAGCCAATTCCCTAGGAAATGGAAGGCTGCAGTTGTCACTCCGGTGCACAAAAGTGGTAATAAGTCACTGCCTGGTAACTATCACCCGATATCAATACTACCACCTCTCTCTAAGGCCCTTGAACGCTTGGTGGCGGACCAACTTTCAGACTACCTGGAAAAGCACAACATCCTATGCACTCAGCAGCAGGGATTTAGGAAAGGGCACAGCACATCGACTGCCCTACTTGAATTCTCAGGAGCAATCCACAATGCCATGGACAAAGGAAACCTAACTGGAGCAGTCTACATTGACTTAACCAAGGCATTTGATACAGTACACCATGGCCTACTTATCAAACAACTACTATCCCTAGGGCTCTCAGAGGTCCTGGTGACTGGTAAAAATTACCTTGCTCAGTGCTCTCAATCTGTAAAAGTAGCTGGAGTTCTCTCAGACTCAAAACCAGTTCACTCAGGAGTTCCCCAGGGATCCATCCTGGGCCCCCTCCTTTTCAGCGTTTTCCTAAACTCCCTCCCCAAATCCTGCCTTGAACAAATAATCCTCTATGCCGACGATGCCGTGATTCTTGCCACTCATAAAGATCCAAACCTCTTACACCTCAACCTTCAGCATGCCTTTTCCAAAGTTGAGATGCGGTTCCTTGAACATAAGCTGGTTCTAAACCACAAAAACACTAAATCCATACTCTTCTCTAACCCACAAAACAAGAAACGGCAAGTCCCACTCACCATTAATACATACCTGGAAAATACCCTTGAACAAGTGCCAATTTTCAAATATCTTGGAATCAACTTTGATCAAGGCCTAACCTTTGCAACTCACATTGATAGTACAGCAAAAACTATTAAACAGCGAATTGGGATTCTGTATCGGAACCGACAGCTCCTTACCCATTCTGCACTGAGGTTGCAATCCATTCCTCTATCATCTCAGTCATTGACTTAAGCTAGATTATATGGATCTGCCACTACTACAGCACTTAGTGCATTACGACATCCCTAAATAAGACCTGTCGGCTGCTCACTGGTGCACATCGACGTACCCACACATGTGAACTCTATGCTGACTCAGGTTGGTTGCAACTCTCAAACCGGATAAAGTACCTTACCTGCCTGATGGCGAAAAAATCCACTCTGGGCCTCACTCCACCTTGTATCCAAGACCTGTTATGCCCGAGTGCTAGCACCCGTTTTACCAGAAGATCAGAACACCAGACTCTCCAAGTCCCCCGATGCCGGACTTCTCAGGGACAAAGATCATTTGCCTATCATGCCCCCAGCTGGCTAAATGCCCTCAGCACTCATATTACTGCCTCCACCTCTCTAGGTATTTTCAAATCAAGGCTGTTCTCTCACCTTGCCACCTCCAGCTCCTGTGACTGCCCTGATTAAACCTCCTATTTTCTCACTACCCACCCTGTTCCGTTATTTGACAAAGACATGTTTGGGAAACCTTTTCTCCTGCTATTGTCTGCTCCCCACACCTTTCACTTACCCTCTCTGTTCTGGACTTTTTCCCTATTTGTTTCTCCTAATCTGGCATGACCTCTTTCTTGTAATAATAATGTGATTATTGATATCTCATGTCCTTTTGCACAAATGATTTGATATGCATTTGTATATGTTTTCTCGCTCTTGACACAGCACAAATTGTTATGTTATCTATGTAACCTTTTTTGTACTGTACCTAATTGACGTGGAACCTTTGTAAAAGAGCCTCTGGCTCAAAGGTAGTAATTCCTAGAACAATAAACTAAACTAAACTAAACACCAACGATGACGCCAAAGGAAAGAGAAACGGAAATGCAAACAGAAGCATGTATGCAAATGCAAATGGTAATGTACACGGGGATGCAAAAGGAAACACAAACAAACCCAGTAATGGAAACGCAAATGGTAACAATGTATAGATAGGAATGTATAAATCACAGATGCTTGTACATGGTGCCATAAATAGAAGCAACTAACACAAATGGTAACGGAAATGCAAGCAGAACTGCTAACTGTAACAGTAATGCAAAAGCACACACTTTTTTCCCCAAAAAAGTGCATTCAGAAGCACAGTGAATACAAAGAATGTATGGCCCTCTGAGCAGAAAATGAACATGTGTGATACTAAATTGCTCATATCTCAGGATCCATACAACGTAGAAAAAAAATTAAAATCTCATATTATTTATGACTTTCCCCCTGGAGTGGGCTAAGCATTTTTCTGACAAAACGTCCATATCTCGAAGCGTTTTCAAGATACGGGCCCTGAAAGGTGCAGCAGATGCCGTAATGTTAGCTTATGGGAAAAATCATCAAATTTGGAGTGCCGTAACTTTGTAGCCCTCTAATATTTTCTCACCAAACTACCAAAAGGCACATCTGTGGCATCTTGGCTTTCTTCTCTCCAAATGTCAGCCCAAAAGACCAAAACGTTCTTTTTCAGCAGGGTGGCAAAGATTTCCTGTTGTTTTTGGCATAGTGTCACAAACTAGTGTCGTGATTTGTGACAGTTTCACAAAAAAAATCCAAAAGTGTTGTGCCAGCGACACTACTTCTATGCATACCAGTTTACAAAATTTTAATATATTTCTGGGGTGTTTAACCCCCCAGATAAGACATGGCTAGCATCCTCATGGCTTGACTAGGTGAACACAAAAAGAATTGTGTCCCTAGAGGGTCCCAAATTTAAATGCCAAGCATTTCTGTGACACCAACTGAAAACAAGATGGTGCATTTGCGACACTAAAAACTGCATTTGCGACACCATCGAACTTTTTGTTAACTTTTCCCATTGACTATAATGGGAAACTTGTTTTTTGAATAACTTTTTGAGCCGTTTAATATTTTTTCACAAAATCTTTGAAAGGCACATTGGGGACCCTGGCTCCATGTTCCCTGAAGGTTTTGTACCAGTCGCGCAGACCATGCGACCTGTAGGCACAAGCAAAGAATGCACAAAAATGCACAATTACCACATTCTCCCGTGCTATGAAGCTCTGCAATTGTATCTCTGACCATTACAAAACTTGGCCGATCCAGAGATCTATGGCACCACTCCATGCATGCCACATTTCAGGCAAATCCATCATACGGTGGCAAAGTTATTAAGCTGCCAAATTTCAGAGTTTAACCTTAAATGGGGTACTCAACCCTAACTATAGTGGCACAACCATGCCACTATAATATAGTACATATACATTATATATATATATATATATATATATATATATATATATATATATACATACACACACACACAGTCCATATACATTATATATATATATATATATATATATATACAACACTTCACACATATATATATATATATATATATATATATATATATATACACACATTACACACACACACACACACACACACACACACACACACAATAGGGGTAAGCATGTAACATTGAGAATAAAAAGATGTATTCTCACTGCAGTGGAATAACTCTGTGATGACATCACCACTGTGGGTTTATTTCCTGATAAACTCACAGTGTCTACATCACCAGCAAATATTCTCACAATGGTGATGTCACCAGAGTGAGATTATCTACACTGCAACCTGCATTTAATAGCTTCACAGTTTCTCTTTCTCACTGAATCCTGCAACTAACTCAATTAGCATTGTAAAAGACAATCACTTGTGTCCCATAGTTATTCTGACACTCCTAGCCCATTACTGTACTGCTCTAATCTTCAAACCAGCCTCCTTCATAAAGCAGTTTCTCTTTCTGAGTGCTGACTGCAACAGTTTCTCTGTCTCAGTGAAGCCTGCAACTTACTGAATAAACGGTCTGTTTCTCACTCCTAGCTGCAGGTAACACAATTATCATTCCAAAACACATTCACCTGTTTCTCATAGTGCCTAACAATCCCAGCCCATTCAGAAACACTTACACACACTCAGACCACACACAAACAATGTTATCTGTATAGCCTAGAGGTTAGAGTAACAAGCAATGAACTAACATGTTACATCCAGCAGCCCAGACCAGTGTTGGATTTTAACAATTTCCATTTGATTTCCATTTGAATACTGTGTGACTCTGAACAAATCACTTAACTGCCCAGTGCTCCCAGGTCACCCCCAAAAACTTACCCAGTTACCAAAATTAAAAAAAAACAGAGTAAACAGGGACAGTACACAGAAAAAAAATGTTCCTAAAGGGTATTAGCCCTATTGTATAAATCACACGCATGATGTGTGACTTGTGGAATATGGAAAATATTTGCACTCATGCAGAGTGAACTGCAACAATATCACTCGTGCGCTTCGACGCTTGTGATATTATCACAGTTCACTCTGCACTCGTGCAAATATTTTATATTACCTAGTCATCATCATGCACTCCATATACATATTTCACATATATATATAGTACATATACATTATGTATGTATATGCAGTTAATATACTATATATATATACTGTGTATGTATATGTGTGTGTGTGTGTATATATATATATATATATATATATATATATATATATATATATATATATATATATATCTATATATATGCATATATGCAGTACATATACATTCTGGCCCAGATATTCAAAAGGGATGTGCCAGTGCAAGTACAGAAATGCGCCATTGTGTGATATTCAGTGGGAGGCAGCTGTGCCAATACAGTTGCAATGCACAAGAGTGCAATTGTAATGAATGCATGAGCAACCATAGGGGGTGGAACCATGAATAACATGCGCAGTGTGATAATTAACAGCATGCGCCATGCGTAATAGGGGAGCTAGCGGAAGTTGCGCAACAGTTGAAATGATCCAAAATAAAAAGGATCAAGAGAGGGGTGCAAGAACGCTACAGGGAAGCCACAGGTGGGAGCGAGCTGACAGGCACAAGGCAGAGGGTAGCAGTGAGTAGGACTGGGCAGGAGCAGGACAGGGCACACCTGAAGTTATCCAGGAACAGGATAGGAGTGGGGACCCTGTGCCACTATGCAGGAATGTAAGTGGATTGCCACAGTGGACTGAGGGCAGAGGCAGTAGTCAGGACAGCCACAGCCAAAGGCCAGAGATGCACCTGGTGCAGGGGGAGCATCATAAACGGACAGCGGGGGGAACGGGATAACAGCCACCGGGGGGGACACACCAGCCAGGGACATGGCCAGTGCCACCTTCCAGATGGAGGCGGTAATGAGGGGTGTGAGAAGGCAGGCAGGAGAGGGGCATGGCCGTGGAAGGGCCTATCAGCAGTACCCCCAGAACAGGCAGTACCGAGCCTGCACTAACTTCAAATACTACTCTGACACAGAGATTGTGGGCTGGTACTGCCTGAACTGGGTGATCCTGAGGCAGCTCTGTGAGCTGTGCAGTGATGAGATGCAGGCACCCACACGACGGAGCCATGCTCTGTCAGTGGAGACGAAGGTGACAGCCGTCATGTGCCTACTCGCCACGGGCACCTTCCAGAGACAAACAGGGGACACAACAGGCATAACCCAGTCGGCCGCATCACACCTACTCATACAATTCCTCAGCACACTGCTGACACATGCTGTGGAGTACATCCATTTCCCCAGCACACACGCAGAGCACACAGCACACACAAAAGAGTTCCACAGGGTAGCATGGTTGCCTGGTGTGCTCGGGGCCATTGACTGCACCCATGTGGCCATCCGCACGCCATCTGGCCCGGACAGTGTGTCCTACATCAACCAGAAGGGGCATGCCAGCATCAACTGCCAGGTGGTGTGCGATGCCAGGGGGCGCATAACCAATGTCTGTGCCACGCACCCTGGGGGAGCACATGATGCCTTCATCTGGCACCAGTCCACACTGTGCCACAGGTTTGAGAGTGGGGACATCCCCACTGGCCACCTAGTGGTTGAATATGCATATCACGCAGGACGACATGAGCAGACATGGGGGGTGCATAGTCAGAGGTGCCATGGGTACTGGCCATGTCGGCCCATGGCAAAGCAATGCAGAACACCATACTAATGTCCACCCTATACACACAAGTGACTGTGGCTACCCACTCCATCCCTGCCTGCTCACACCATTTTGGTGCCCCATGACCCCATCGCAGCTACGGTACAATGAGGCACACGCCACAACATGGAATATCATCGAGTGGGTGTTCGGGGTGCTGAAGGCACATTTCCGGTGCCTGGACACATCTGGCGGTGCCCTACAGTACAGCCCCTCAAAAGTCTGCAGGCTATTCCTGGCCTGCTGCATCCTGCACAACATGGCCAATGACTGTGGGATAGCCGTAGAGATCAAAGAGGGGACAGCAGTGGGGACGATGAGGACGCCGGTCCAGACAGTGATGGGCAGCCACCCCCTGTGGGAAGGGACCCCCGCCTGATCCGGATGTTACAGCTGCACTGGGACACATCACAGAAAAGCATTTTGGTCAACACAGGTAGGTCATGGGGCCATGTGTAACCACCAATGGCAAGGCACAGCCCACAGACAGGCATGGACGAACCCCAAGGGTGGATGGCGGTAAGGGAATGGGTCTGAGCGTGGCACTGCACACGCCATCAGGGATGGGCAGGGCTGAACACGTCACGTGCACACACACACACACGCACACACACCACAAGACATGCACAAGGGGTAGACGGCATGCCAACCCCAAATGCCACCCCTACCCCCACACAGGTCCACACACGACCATGCTGTGCACCATTGCACACTGGCGGACAGTGCAATGCAGGCATCATCATG
Source organism: Neoceratodus forsteri (assembly GCA_016271365.2). NCBI lineage: Eukaryota > Metazoa > Chordata > Ceratodontiformes > Ceratodontidae > Neoceratodus > Neoceratodus forsteri. The sequence goes on from JADMNL010000022.1 coordinate 217,359,145, forward strand.
CACATGCCACAGTGACCAGCATCTGGGAGGGTGTACACAGGGACCATGTGTGTGCAGGGCCGGGTACCCCACCCGTGCATCACACGATGCACACCACACTGCACACAGGGCAGCGGCAGACAGTGGACATGGTGGGAGACAGGTCAGTCACGCGGCACAGTGCCACGGCCACCATGGATGCATGGGTGGCCCTGCCAAGACCTGCCAGCCATGCCAGACTGACCATTGGCCCCATGGGGTGGCCCCAACAGTCCCCCAGGGGTGATGCTGTGTGAACGTGACCATGTTCGTGCAGGAGTCTGCAGCTCACCGAACATGCCCGCACCAGGCGTGCTCGGTATGTCTACAGCAGAACCCGGTGTCGACATAGCAGGTGTTGCACAGTGCTGGGAACAGGGGGTGGAAATGACACTGCGCGGTGTCTGCGGTGCATGGGCACCAAACTGGGTTCCCAATGTGGCCATGACAGCTGTGAATGCATGTGTCTGCCTGTCAATGGCAGCGGTCACATCCTCCTGCTGCCGGGCCATCTCTGCCAGGAGCAGACCATGGTCTCTGCTGCGCCGCTTCTCTGCCTGGTGCAGAACCGCACTGAGTGCATCCACCGCAGTCACAAGCCGCAACTGCTGATCCACTGAAGCCTGGAGTAGGCGGCTGTGCTCATCAAAGAGGTCATCCGCTGGTCCGGCATGCTGTCCCTCATGGTTTTCCTGGCCTTGCTGGGCAGCACCCCTTTACAATGGGTGCTGCACACCAGAGTCATGCCAGGGCATGTCCACATGCGGTGCACTGCCACCACCCCCCCGACACTGTCCACCTGTCACCATTGGCTGACTGCTGGCACTGCCCCTCCGGCTGCCGATTGCCAGGGCTCACCGGTGCTGCCACAGTGGCCACAACAGCCCCATCGGCTCGGACACACACCAGTGCTGCCCCACTGGGGCATACAGGCACAGGCTGGGACTGTGTTGTCACGCAGGCCTCCACGGCGGCACCACCCATGGCTACACCCATGCCGTTTCCTGCTGTGGGACCATCCTGCGTCCCACACATATCACTGTCCAGGACGTGTGATCCATCATCATCGGTGCCATGCTGGAGTCCATGGGCGCTGTCACGCTGGGACACAGGCAGGGCCTCGTCCGCACCCGCACTACCATCTTCAGTCCTGACAGACAGGCAGGTATGCACTGGTCCTGTCCCCTGGACACCTGTGGAGGTGAATAGGCATTCCTCCATGTCCAGGGCATCACCCTCGGTGGACTCACCCACCACTGCTGACTCATGTAGATGCTCAGGAGCTGTAAGGGAACACAGTAGCGTTATTGTCTCAGCCCTGCCCTGTGGCATTACCCCCACCACCCACACAGTGACAGCCCAGGACCTACTATGCAGTGATGGGCTGCCACTCATCTGGAAGCCACCACCAGGAATGCCCTCTACGGCACAATGCTGCATGCTGCCAGCCACCCGCTCATCCTGTGGTGTCAGGCGTGGCACATCCATCTGTCCACCACCGGTGGCAGTACGTGCTGCCCTGATGGCAGCCACCTTATGCTTTATCCTCCTCCTGTCCATGTCAACCTTCTTTTTACACTCCTGCACGGACCGCTGGTGGCTGCCATGCTGGTTCACGGCACGTGCAACCTCACCCCATGCCGCAGCATGGGCCTGTGGCATTCCACGCTGTCCACTGAGCAGCAGTTCCCTGTCGAGATAGGCCTCGAACAGGGCATCTGATTCAGCCCGGGTGAAGTTGGACCTCCTCCTTCTCCATCCCTGTTCCTCCTCATCCTTTCGTTCAGTCATGATAGAGCCTGTGGGAATGACAGGTGTTATCTTTGAAAGTGCAGTCCCATTCAGCCCTCACAAACCACAGTCCGCACATCCAAACAGCATGCAACCCACCACAATAGACTGCAATACCAACTATGTCCTCTGCAGCCCCATGTTGCATTTATATAGCACAACGCATGCAAATGAGGCGATATGCAACTTTAAGTGGATGCTAATGCAGTGGTTGCACCATGGAATTGCTGATGAGCTGATTTGCATATGCTGGCTGAATATCACACTGTTGCACCTTGCACAATGATGTTGAGTGTGCTCAGGCAATGGTGCAGCTCTGTGACATGCGCAGTAGGCACCACATGGCACATGCCCGGGGTGCTGATGCTGATGTGTGCTGCACTGATGATGTGCTGTGCACGGGAGGCAGTGCAGGGCATGGCCACCACTGTGCCAGTGCCGCTAGTGTGCTGTTCTCCTATGTGGCACTCATGCCCTGGTACACTGTAGGCGCCATAGAGCCGAAGCGCGGTAGGCCACTGCAGGGAGTCACACACAGGCACCCTACCGTGCTACATGCACAGAGTCCCACTAGCGCTGTGGCACTCCGTGCACGGACAGACCCTTGACCCTGCAGTCGACCTTTGGCCCCTAGGTGCCATGCGTCTGCATGGGTGCACCCCTATCACACAGTTCGGTGACAGCGTGATGGGGAATGGCAGTGCTGTACCACACAGCCTCCGCATGTGAGGGACGTGCGCTACACAGTGCCATTTTGTTATCTGTTCTGACAGAAGGATGTCATGCAGGCGTGCTCAGCAGTGGAGCGCAGTAGGACTGGTGAACCTTGTGGCCATTGTTGAGCCCCAAGCTGGGGCCCTGTTTGGCCAGAACCCACTGAACAGGCCATGCAGTGCCTTGTGGGAGGAGGTTGCAGAGTGCATGGAGGAGGTCACTGGTATTGCCCAGTCCAGTGAGCAGTGTTGCCACCAGTATGGGGACCTCCAGCGAGGGACCCGGACAGACTGGGGTGTCTACAGGCACATGCCCGGTGAGGCGCCATGCCACGGCCAGGTAGGTGCTCCATCCATACACTGGTAGCGTCTGTCTGTCCAGGTATCACGGTGTGCATGTGTCCACCCCACAGGGAGTGGGGGCCATCCAGTGTGGGCAGTGGTGGGGTTGCGGCATGGCTGGGCTGTGTGGGAAAGCACACACCAGGGGGGAGCTTTGCTACTGGTTTGCACTGATGTTCCCCTCTCTATGTTTGCACCCTAGGCCCGGAGGAGCACCCTAGGGTGAGGGAAGCCCGAGCTGAGTGGCAGAGGGCTGGTGCACTGCAGCAGGGACATGGAGGAGGGGCCATTGGCCAGCAGCGCCAAGTAGGCCTGGATGCAGGTGAGTGCCTTTTTTCCCCTCACATCTGTGCATGCTGTGTTGCAGGGTTGGCGGCGGGGCATACCACCAGCATTTGACCCCACCACCGTGCACACCACACGGTGCACTCAGCACTGTCCTGTGGCACTGTATGTGTGGGTGGGCGTCTCTGGTGGTCCATGCATGCACTGGGTACATGGCTGTGCCACTGCTTTTGCACCACATAGCCATGTCACTGTATGGCCACGGTGGTGCTGTGCAGGACATGAGCGGTGGGTGTGTGCAGTGGTCCGCATGGCTGTGGGTGTCTGGGTAGGCGGATCTTGTGGATGCGGTCATTGTGGGTGGTCGCATACCATCACAGGGGTGTGGCCCATGGCTGTATGCCATGCACAATGGGTGGGCTGCAGGGGACTGGACAGTCATGCGTAATGACTCTGCTCCCTTGTCCTAGGTGGACAATGCTAGATGGCACTGGAGAGAGGGGTTCAGGAGCTGCTGCAGCTTGCCAGGGCCACACTGTAAATCCTGTAAAGGATGGAGTGGGATGGGGTACGGCGCCACGGAGGAAGGAGATGGCACAGAAGTGGGGAGGGGCAGGCGATAGACCCTCTATACCCCCTTGTTGAATTCCCCAGGACTCCCTCACACCCTTCTTCCTCTCCCATTTGTTTCACCCTGCCCATGCCCTCCACCTGGTTTGTGGCCCTTCTCCCCCACCCTTGTATATAGTTGTACATATGTTTTGTTGTTGATATTTGTTTAATATATACATTTTCTTATGACAACTGTGCTGGTCTCTGAATTGCAGTGGGCTAATGGTGCTTGGCTGCAGTGGTGTGCATGGCATCGGGGGTGGTGCAGGCCTGGGCGTGTGTGTGTGTCTAGCAGGGACACGCCTATGGTGTGGGTGGTGGACTTGGTCACTGTCTGTGGTATGTGTGTTGTTCCCTGTGCACTGGATGCCTGTGTGCAGTGGTCCCCGGTACATGCACTGTGTCCATGGCACACCTGTCAGACTGTCCATGGCCCGTGCAGCTGACACCCTTGTATGTCTGTGCTATGCATGGTCTGCTGGCATGTCAGTGGTGGCTGTCCATGCTGGCCACCCCCTGGACCTGGCGCAATGGTGGATTGCCTCCCGTCACCGGTATGGTGCACGTCTGCCTTGGGTGGCACTGTGGCCTCTGCTGTTGTCCCCCCCTCCATGTTGTTGCTGGTGTCTGTTGCAGGGTCTGTGCTCTGATGTCTGTCACTTGTGCTCCGGCTGCATGCTGGTGGTGGACGGATTCATGGTGCATGCGCAGGGTGGCTGGTACACCTGTGCCATGGAGGGGTGCTGGCCATGGGTACAAGGCTGCTGTGGTCGCACGCTAGTGGGTTTGTTGCTCTGCTATTGTGTCCCTGTGTTGGGGTGCCCTTGGGTCTGGGTGGGTGTTTGTCCGTGCCCTGTGTTGCATCCTGTGTGGCGCATGCTTCCATGCACCACTGTGGGCATCTGTGCTGGCTGTTGGGGCCACTGCTGGGACAGGGTGTGTGCTTGGGTGGGTGTGCAGGGTGCTGTCCTGCTGGTAGTGGGGTCCAGGGCAGGCCCTGCCACATGTGGGGTACCTCGGGTGCTGCCACAGGGTCGATCTCTCAGCTGTGCCTCGGGGGGTCCATGCAGGGTGGCACTGTGTCTGCAGTTGTTGCATTGGTGGCTGCTGCCACCTGCTGTGGGGTGCTCATTGTGGGGCTGCCAAGCATGGCTCCATGGTGCACTGGGTTGCATTGTCACAGTGGGGGTGGTGGTATGCATACGAAGCCATGCACTGTTGGGTGCTGCTCCTGGGCAGGGTGTCTGGAGATTGCTGTGCAGGGTGTGCTCTGCATTGGTGGGATGGAGTAGCACAGGGTGGCTGGACCTCCTTGTATTATGGTCACAGCTTGCCGGGGGTGTGCTGGGGTACCATGCCCCTGCTGTGGATTTGTTGCTGGTGTCCATGGGCTGGTGGTTCATCCAGCTCACCTCAGGTTGTGTGGTTCATGGGGTGCAGGGGGTGCTGTCTGGTCTGCTGTGTGCTCCTCTGCCCATGTCTTCCATGGGTGGTGCACCCCTGCATCCTGTCCCTGTGCATCCCTGGTTGTGCTACTGTGCTGCTACCCTTCGCCACTGCACATCCCTGGTTGTGCCATGGCACAGTTGGTGAGATATTCAGCTGTGTTGCGTAAGTGCACCTTGGCCTACGCTGTGTTTGAATATCACGTGTGTTGTACATGGGCGCACTGCACTTGCACCTGCTATTGCACTTCTTTGTGGCACAGTTTGAATATCTGGGCCTATATATATATATATATATATTTATAAAATGGGTCAGGAAATTGTTGTCCATTTATTGGATGCCCAGCACCACATGACTGTCTGCGTATATCAGGCGCGACCGCACACCTGCACTTTTACCCCCCTCAAAACAATTTTGACATTTTATAAGATAGATAAACCACTCTGAGGGGTGTCGCGGTGGCGCTCTGATACTCCTTGCGCCTTGGGTGGTTGACACACTGAGCCTCTTGTTTACTCATCGCTACAACACAGACCAAGTGCGTATATCAGAGCACGACCGGCACCTCAGAGTGGTATATCTATTACACATATATATATATATATATATATATATATATATATACACATACAGTACATATACTTTATGTGTACAGTACATAACGTTATATATATATATATATATATATATATATATAGTACATATACATTATAGATATACACAGTGCATATACATTATATATATATATAGTACCTACACATTATACATATACACATATAGTACAAATGCATTATATATACAATGCATATACATTATATATACAGTACATATACATTTTATATATATATGTACATATACATTATATATATTCATACAGTACATATATATTATATATATATATATATACACACACACATTACATATATATTCATTATATACTGACAGATACCACTCTTAGGTGTGCGGTGGCGCTCTGATATCACGCGCTTGGTGTCGTTATGCTATGAGGGCTGCAGGCTGAGAGCATCAACCACCCAAGGCGTGTATATAGAAAGAATAGTGTGACCGCATAATTACAGAGTGGGTTATCTATCTTATAAATGGCAAAATTGTTTTGGGGGTAAAGTGCAGTGTGCACTCTGATATATCGAATGGTCATGTGATGTGTTTATCCAATTAAGGATGCCATTATTGACTGATTTTTCCTACCCATTTTATAAATATATATATATATATATATATATATATATATATATAAAATGGATAAAAGTAAATGCAACAAATCCAAACTTCTGACTGTATAAAACACATCACATGACAGTGTGTATATCAGAGTGTGACGCACACCTACACTTTACCCCCTCCAAAACTATTTTGCCATTTTATAAGATAATATCACTCTAAGATGTGCGTCACGCTCACATATGCACACCTTGGTAGTTGATGCTGAGGCGTAACACACACCAAGGTGTGCGTATATCAGAGCGCGACCACACACCTTAGAGTGGGTTATCTATTACATATAGATAGATAGACAGATAGATAGACAGATAGACAGATACACATACATATGGCATGGTCACTCCTGCATATTAAAGCTGAGTAAGCACTTTAATATTAAACCCAGCTTTTGCACCTTAATAATGTTTCCCTGTTTAACCAGTTTACTTGAAATTTGGAATGCCTGGTGTTTGGGCCAGGATCTCTTGATCCTGAACATTTTATGTACATTGGTTTGGTGGGTGCAAAAAATGTAAGTTACTGTTTTTAAGAACATTTTTTTTTTTTGCTCCCTAATAATTGAAAAAAAAATGAGTATTTTTAAGCCTGAAGCTTTCAGGTTTGACAGAGTTTGGCCCAAGGTGCGTGCTTTTGTCTTTTTCACATTTCACAGTTAAGAATGTTTTTAATTATTTAAGAAAAAACATTCACTTTGTGGGCACGCATAGGTGAAAAACTCAGCATTCTTCAGATAGCTGAATTTTCACAAAAATTGCAGGTTGGACTTTAGGGCACAGCTGTCACTTGTTTCGCAGGCTGCACTATACAAAGCAGCTGCCATTTTGTTATTTGATAAGAAACATGACAGTCTGTTGTATATTTTTCCCTACTGTGCTGTGACTCATTCAACAGAAAGGGGTCTACTGTCACTGTGTAGCCCCACCGTGAATAATGGATTTTGTAATCAATCATGTTCCTGGCAATCTAGCACCCCACAGCCCCGATCCCCTTTTGATATAAAAAAAAAAAGTCACTCTTTCTGCCTTGTGTTGGTTTTAGCCTCTTGCTGCAAAAGATTAACTTCGGCATGTAATACATTAGACCTATCCATCCATTGTACTCAATCCAGTATTTGATCCACTGCATTTCCCAGATGGTTCATGAAGTGCGTTTTCTGTTGTGGCTTGCATACTGTGCCTCTTCTGTTTTACTAGTTGGCTTTGGACTTAACTGTGACTGTGCTTGCATGTTTTATGAGCTAGCCGCCATTCCTTTGGATGCATCAGCTGTTAGGGGCATCCTGTTTGCCTCGAGAAAATCACTTTGTGCTTTTCATTTTACTTGAGCTGATAGTGAAATTTGTGCTCCTTGTGTCAGCTGCAGGCTTTACTGCTACTTGAGGCGCTAAAGATAACTTAATATTTAAAACATTGTTACTTTTCAAGGAGGACAAGGGATACTGCCTTCCAAGTGGGGGTGCTGTCTGAAACATTGGCTCTCCTCCAACCATCACAGTGCTGTATCTGAAACAGCTGCTGTTTTATTTGATAAAAAAATACAACAGTCTGTCCTATATTATGTTGTGCTGTGTTGTGACTTATTCAGCAAGGCAAAGTCTACTATCACTGTGTAGCCCTGCCATGAAGCGTGGATTTTGTAATCAGCCACTTCCTTGGTGGTCTAGTACCCCACAACCCCAATCCCATTGTTATAAAAATAAAAACAAATCACATCCCTGATGGTCTAGCAGACCCACCGCCTGGCCCAATCCCATTTTCGTTAAAGAAAACATATACCTGGTGGTCTAGTGGACCCCTCAGCCCCGATCCCCTTTTTATTAAAAAAACCCACATCCCTAACGGTGTAGCAGAACCCACTCAAGCAGTGTGGGACACTGGGGAGCTCTCCTCTGGTATCCCAAAATTGGTTTATTTTATTTTATTACAATAAATGTTCCTGCAAAAAAGAAAACCATCCCACAATGTCTTTTTTTTGTAATCTTCAATGAAGGAAATGGTCCCTTGCTGTCACTGCCATCCTCACCCTCCATCAGAAACTTCCCACTGAGCACCCATCACCACACACACACACACACACACACACACACACACACACACACACACACACACTCACCTCACTCAATACTTACCTGCCAAGGTTCAATGCCACATTCCTATGTGCACTAGAGACATGTCTTCACTCTTCAATGCCGAACCATTAACTGAGCAATACAGGTAAGTGCTGTATAATGTATTTCAATTGCACTTTAAACTTCTCTTCATAACATAATCATTTTTAGAATTTTTTTCACCAGATTTGCAACATGGCCTTTTTTGTATCCCACATTATGAACACTGCTGGTAAAACTTCATTAATCGGTCCTGAAAGGTGAGTTTGTGGTCGCTGCATAAAATCACCTTTTGAGTCTGATCAACATAATTTCTTTTTTTTTTTAGGTATTTATTCTCCAGATCCATGGTCCTCACATTCTGGGGAGTCCCAGCCCTATCATCCCGGCAGGGGAGAGCCCACTGAGGGCCCATCCCCACTGAGAATGGATCCAGTGTGTTGGTACTATGGCTAGTCAGGGACAGAGCCTGTGAACTCTACCTTCATCCACCATGAGCAATTTCTTACTTTTCTTGTTCTCTTTTGGGAGCAGAGTGTGTAATGATGCCGGCGATGCACACGCTCCTGCGTATGCCCCCATCAGGCGTCTGCCCCGCTGCCAACTCACATATCTGCAGCTTTGGTGCACCATTCCCCAGCCACCACTAGGTGCCAGGCAAGCACCAACCACTGGTCTCCCCCCTACCTGGAGAAGGGGAGCTGTCCAAAGATGCTCAGTCCTTCTCCACCCCCAGCGGCCCATGCTCATTCCCGAACACGGGTCACCGGTGTGGCGTGAGGTGTGGCACCCAGTGCCTCAACCCTCAGTGCCACTGGGCCAGCCTGATTATCATAATTTCACTGGCAAACAAAAGTGAGTACCCAATCCAGGACTAGTGTCAAAGCAATTTATTGAAAATAAAGTGCAAGTGCTAAGTGCAAAATAACTCTTGTTTACAAATCCATTATGATAGCAGGCATGACTACAAACTTTTACATTTTGCCTAGCTGACACCAGGCTTCATCACTGCCAGTGTTCATTAGGTGGGGTCCCACTAAGGCCATGTTGAAAATTTGGTAAAAGAAAATTCTAAAAATGACCAATTTATGAGTGTATGTTGATATTTTTCCACGCACATGCATAACTTTAGTAATTTTCAATATTCTGACCACAGATTTTCAGCATAACCAGTTTTTCTCACCACCTCATAAACATTGCAGCTGTCATGTTTCATATCCTGTCTGAAATGTGTTTTTACACCCATGCCAAGAAGATATTTTGGCCGGGACTTGAAAATTTACGCCTACCTGGTTTATGAGATGGGGTCATAAGAAGACTATGTTGAAAGTCTGAGGTCAAAATATAAAAAAACAAAGAATTTATGAAGTAACATTGTTGACAGGGATGTCTACTACCCCACTAGGGACCACATTGCCTTACCATGATATTGACCTGAGTCAGACCGTTTAATGGCACAAGGCTTGGGGAAGGTGCTGCAGCATGCAGCACCAGCCCAAGTCTGGGAAGGGATGGAGCAGTCTTTTGATGCAGACGCGACACCCTGTGGTGGGTCAGGGAGCCTTTCCTCCACAAAGTACTGACATGAGTGCCAAGGCCTGCTGAGCCCATACAATGGTTCAGGACTGTCTCCAGTATTATACTTATCACATTTTGTGCAGGATACATTTCCACTATCAGAAAAAGAAAAGAAATGCATTGAAAAAAACTAAGTTAATGCCAACATTAGGTTTGAAGAATGCAAAGTGCACAAAGTAGGGAAATGAAAAACCATTAGGGTTTTGGGTCTCTGGAGTATTGCTGAATCAATGGTGGGGTCTTCCTCAGGGTTGTCAACACTAATGCCCACCCCCTCCGCTGAGCAAATAATCTCAGATGTGATGTCTTCATGCAGGACCCGCAGGGCACTACATGAAGAAAGCTACAACAGATTATGTTGGCCATACTGTATCACTGTGAGGCACTAGCTTGGAGCTGTACCTTGTGCTTTGGACAGGAGGCTGGGGGAGGGGTGGGCATTAGTGTTGACAACCCCAAGGAAGCTCCCACCACTGATTCAGCAATACTCTGAAGACCAAAAAACCTTAACAGTTTTTCATTTCCCCACTTTGCACATTTTGTGTTTTTCAATGATAATGTCTGCATTAATGTCATTCTTTTACAATTTGTAGATATATATACATACAACACACACACACACACACACACACACACACACACACACACACACACACATATATACACGCACAACAGGAGTGGAGGTAAAAATGGCAAGATAAAAAGTGACATCAATAACAGCAACATATTAAAAAATATTGTTGTTACTGTTGTCACAATGAATATTTTTAAAGTTATTGTCCTCACAGTGGAATACTGAACCAATCAAAGGGCAGCTTTCACAATGCTGATGATATTATAATACCAAGTGCAGTACTGAAGACAGTTGTTAAAGTCAAAGAAAAACAGCACAATCTTTAAACAAACTGCAGATTTGAAAGCTATAACCTGTAAACTATTGTATATATCAAATATAAATTGGCCTGATTCAAAATAGGCAATTTATCATGCTTTGTGAGAAAGCAGGACTTTTATATCTCACTTGTGGCTCTGCCCTTCGTGGGTTATTGTCCTGCCCCCTCACACTTAAAGATAATATGCATATTTTGAGTCAGCCCATTGCATATCCCATATGCATGTATATATACGAACATACATACGAACATACGAAGAAGCCAGCAGAAGAAGGCCATTTGATCTATCAAGTCTGCTCGAATTGCAGGGTCCAATATATGTATGAGAGAGGTAGATAGGTAGATAGATAGATAGATAGATACAGTAGATAGATAGATACAGTAGATAGATAGATACAGTAGATAGATAAGGTAGATAGATAGATACAGTAGATAGATAGATACAGTAGATAGATAGATAGCTAGGTAGATAGATTAATTGCAAAAAAAACAGTGTTAAGTCTTGATAAATAAGTGGTGAGGTCTTCCTTGTGATTGTGAACACTAATGCTGACCCCTCCACCAAGCCCATGGCCTCCTGTGTGAAGCAGGAGGTACAGCATGAAGCAAATGCCTCATAGTCATGCAGTCTTCAAAGGTAGAGAACCACATGTTGCCACCACAGTTGGTTCTGTATTTCTTCACACAGAGCCTTTGAATAAAAGAGATAATGTCTGAGTTTGTTTGCTCAGGTAAGAGGGTGAGCACAAGGTCAACAACCCCAAGGAAGACCCTACCACTGATTTGCCAAGACCCTGAAGACCCAAAACCCTAATGTTCTTTTCTGTTACTGTTTGGGTGAGGGTGAGAAGCTAGGTTTGGAAACCCTAAAGCGCCACGGCTTGGAGGGACAGGAAGCGAATCCTCAGGATCGTGGGAGCAGCTGCACGATGGAGGGAGCTGGATGTCATTGTCCACCTAGGGACAAATGACCTGGCTAGGAATGGGATCAGAGCAGTGCAAGAGGAGTTTGTAGAGTTGGGGAGGGGCCTTAGACAAGTAGCGCATACGGTAACCTTCTCGGAGGTGCTGCCTGTCTATGGCAAGGGTGATGCTAGGGTACTGCTCACCAGGGAATTCAATTAATGGTTGAAAAACTGGTGTGGAGCTCAGGGTTTTGGCTTCATTGGGGACTGGGAAGCCACCTGGAAGGATGCAGACCTATACTGGTGCGATGGTCTACATCTGTTCGGGGGGAACCAGGATCCTAGGTGAGAGGTTTAAATGCTTCATTGGCAAGCATTTAAACTAGCCAAGGGGGGAAGCACCGAAAAGGAGCGGGGCAATCCCAGTCTCCCCCAACAAAACATGGTAATTAGTGAGGTAAGCACCAAGGTAGAGAATTCATTAGGGAGCAGGACAGAGGTAAATGTAAAAAAAGGCAAAGGCAGTAAGGACAGGGATGGGGCTAAAAGGGGTAAGGCCATCATAAAGTGGAGGGTGATGAGTACCAATGCCTGTAGTCTGTGTAACAAGCTCCCTGAACTAGTGGCCTTGATGGAAGGGGGTTGCCTGGATATTGTGGCAGTCACAGAAACATGGTACACAGAGAACCATGACTGGAATGTCTACCAGGATACACAATCTACAGGAGGAACAGGGAGGGTAAAAGAGGAGGAGGAGGAGTAGCTCTCTATGTAAAGGAAGGGATCAAAGCAACAGAACTAAAGAGTAAACAGGGAGCAGATGAGGCACTCTGGGTCACCCTGGAGATAGGAAATAGCACCACAATCCACATGGGGGTTGTATACAGACTCCCATCTCAGGGGGAAAGGAATGGACAAGGAAATGATAGAAGGCATCCTTAGAGTGGCAGAAAAAGGGGAGATATTGTTGATGGGGGACCTGAATATGCCAGATGTTAACTGGAGCACCTTTGCTGCATGCACATCCAAGAGCAGGGTCATTCTTGATGCCCTACAAGGGGCATGCCTCAGACAGCTAGTACTGGAACCCACTTGGGAGGGAGCAATCTTAGACCTGGTACTCTCAAATGGGGACAGAGAAAGAATCTCAGATTTAGAAGTGGGTAGCCATATAGGGAACAAGCGACCACCAAACAGTGTGGTTCACGATAAACACAGCCATACAATCAAGCCATACAAAAGCAAGAGTATTGGACTTTAGGAAAGCTGACTTTGAGAAAATGAGAGAGTGCCTCAGAAAAGCACAAGCAAACAGGCTAGAAGGAGGGGTGGAGGAACAATGGGGAGTAATCAAAACAGCCATCACAGAGGCAACAAGCCTTTGTATAAAGCAAATCAACAAAAACACAATGAAGGAAAAAACTGCTATGGTTCTCAAAAGAGGTGGCAGGGAAGATTAAGGAGAAAAGAATAGCATTCAGGAAATATAAGGAAACACAGAAGGAGCAGGACAGAGAACTTTATCAGTTAAAGAGGCAGGGAAGGCAGTCAGAATAGCAAAGACCCAAACCGAGGAAAGGATAGCCAACTTTGTTAAGAAGGGGGATAAGACCTTTTATAGGTACATTAGGGAGTGAAGAAAGACCAAAGGAGGGATACTGAGGCTTAATAAAGGGGAAGGAATGTGGGCAGAGGGTGACAGTGAAAAAGCAAGGATACTGAATGAATATTTCTGCTCAGTATTCACAAAGGAAGAGGAGGAGGAGGTACCTAAACCAAACAAGAGAAACACTCTGAAGATGGAGGTCGATACCAGCCCATTTACAGAAGAAAGGGCTCTGAAAGAACTAATAAAATTGAAGGGGGACAAAGCAATGGGGCCTGATGGGATTCACCCAAGAATTCTAAAAGAACTAAGAATAGAACTAGTGATACTGCTGACTACTCTCTTTAAAAAATCATGGGAGGATGGGGTGGTACCTGAGGACTGGAGGAGGGTGGATATGATTCCTCTTCACAAAAGTGGGCGCAGGACAGAGGCAGGAAACTACAGACCAGTTAGTTTTACCTCACTGGTAGGGAAAATGATGGAATCACTTCTGAAGGAAAGAACTGTTGAGTACCTAGAGGCCAGGGGGCACAGGACCCAAGGCAGCATGGATTCACAATAGGAAGGTTGTGTCAGACGAATCTGATAGATTTCTTTGATTGGGTGACCAAAGTAGTAGTACAGAGAGGGGCTGTGGACATGGCCTACCTGGACTTTAGCAAGGCATTTGACATAGTCCCACACAAAAGATTAATATACAAGTTAGCCTGCCTTGGAGTGGGTCCCAAGGTGGTAGCCTGGATAAAAAATTGGCTAGACAACAGGACGCAAAGGGTAGTAGTAAACGGAGTCCACAATGAAGAAAGGAGGGTTACTAGCGGGGTACCACAGGGTTCAGTACTGGGACTGGTCCTTTTTAATGTCTTTATAAGTGACATTGCAGAGGAACTGGAAGAAAAAGTATGTCTCTTTGCAGATGACACAGAGATCTGCAACAAGGTTGATACACAAGATGGCGTGGAAAGGATGAGAAGGGACTTGGCAAGGTTGGAGGAATGGTCAAATGTGTGGCAGCTCAGATTCAATGCAAAGAAGTGCAAGGTAATGCACCTGGGAAACAAAAACCCAGGGGAAGAGTACACAATGAAGGGTGAGATACTGACAACAGAAAAATGGAAAGGGACCTGGGGGTAATTATATCAGATGATCTAAAGGTGGGCAAGCAATGTGAGAAGGCAGTAAGGAAGGTGGGGGATACTAGGATGCATAGGGAGAGCATCAATAGTAGAAAACAGGAAGTTGTTATCCCTCTGTACAGACAGTTGGTGAGATCCCATCTGGAGTACTGTGTGCAGTTCGGAGACCCCATCTCCACAAAGACATAGACAGAGTGGAGGCTGTCCAGAGGAGGGCAACCAAAATGGTGCAGGGTCTGCACCAGAAGACATACGAAGAAAGACTAAAGGAGCTTAATATGTATACCCTTGAGGAAAGAAGGGAGAGAGGGGACATGATAGAAACTTTCAAGTACCTCAAGGGAATCAACAAAGTCCAAGAGGGTAGTATCTTTCAGAAAAAGAGACATGCAAGAACAAGGGGACACAATTTGAAGATGGGGGGATGGCTCAGAGGTAATGTGAGGAAGTATTTTTTCATGGAGAGGGTTATGGATGCATGGAACAGCCTCCCTGTGGAGGTCATAGAGTCAAGAACAGTGGGGGAATTCAAGAATGCATGGGATAGGCATAAGGCAGTCCTAGTGGGGGGCAGGAGGAAGTAAGCTGATGGTTAACTAGGATCTGCAGCTTATCTGTTAGGTAGGAAAATGGGCAGACTAGGTGGGCCAAGCGGTCCTTATCTGCCATCAAGTTCTATGTTTCTAACACCAAATTTCCTGGTTTTGTCACCTTAAACTGAACCCTAACTGATGCATTAATGCAGTTTTTTGCAATGAATTTCATGTCTTTGTGAAATAGTAGAATTGTATCATTATGCATGCAGGTCCCCTCAGAAGCTATGTGGAGACATCTATCTGGCCACAGAAGCATGGGCCCTCCATAGTTGCAGATGCTCATGGCCCTTTGGGCCCTGTGCCACATGTGCAAAGCATCTGGCTACACAAGTGCACTGAGACACCAGTCTTGTTTTATGAGGGCTTGCAAAAGAAGATTGCTGTGCAAGAAAAGAATATTCTTGCAAAATATGTAAGTCAAAAATGTTGTTTTGTGAGGTCACCTTCTTGTTTTGTGATGTTGTTGTGATTTGACAAAAGAAAACACCATGTCAGGAAACAAGAATGTGGAAAAAAATAGATCCCATATCTTGTTTCATGAGAAAGCATCCTTTTTTGTGCCATTTTATGTGAGCTCACGAAAGAAGATGCCTTCTCACAAAAGAATAAGAGAAAGAGAAAGGAAAAGAGTAAGCACAAAATCCTCTTTCATGAGATTTTTATGAGCTCATAAAAGAAGATGCCTTCTCATGGAAGAAGAAAGTGGAAAAAACTAAGTCCAAAATGTATTTATTCATGTTGTTTTTGTTGACCGGGGAAGGAGGACTAGACAATTCTGCCTATTTTCAGCCTCATCCTGGGAGGGGGGGATACAGATGGATGCCAGCTGACATTGAACCAGACTAAGCTGTTGGTAATATTTTTAGCGAATGGGGAAAATTTAGCCAGGACAACAGAGAAATTCCAGTACTCTTTTTGAGAAGTGCCATGGGATCTTTAACGTCCACCTGAACAACCATCAGAACAGGCAGATGGGACCTCGGTTTACTGTCTCTTCTGAAAGATGGAAATCCTCTTGTGAGAAGGCATCCTATTTCATGAGCTCATGAAAGAAAATGCCTTCTCATGAAAGAAAAAGTGTGGAAAAAAACTAAGTCCCAAATCCTCTTTTGTGAGACAGTATTCCTGTTTCATATTGTCCAATTCCTCTACTGTAAGCCTATGAAAGAAGAAAATTGGCTCACAAAAGAAATGGGCAAGAATTTTTCAGATGTCCCAAAAACCCATTTGGGGGTAATTTTTCGAAAGTCAGTCAAGAATCAAGTTAAATGGGTACCGTTTAGCTAGATTTCTGTGTTTGAGTGCCTGCATGGCATCATTTTACATGGTTTTGAAAACAAAGTTTAGAAAAAAATGGAAACAAGATGGCCACCATACAAAAGAATTTTGTCTCATGAAAGAGGATTTTTGCCTCACGAAACAGGAATCCTCTGTCGTATGGCCAAATTCTTATTCTGTTCAAATATCTATCCAAAAGACCCTACTGTGCATGCTTACAACAGAAACACAGATCCCTATAACCTTGGAACAGATTAATGTTTTTTAGCACATTAATGAAAGACACTATTCTAGGGGAAGCCCTTTCTGTCCCGAAAATTTCAGGCAAAATTTCAAACTACTGACAGAAAAACAGGGGAAAAAAACAAAACAAAAAACAATTGGTTTGTAAAATTGCACTATCCATATCTCGGAATCCACACATCAGACCAGAATGAAACTTACCAAATCAAGAGACCTTGGCCCCAAGACTACACATGAAAAATGCTGCCCAATTCCATTGAAGCTATTAAGGTGCAAAGTTAGGAGTTTCACATGAAAACACCTTACTCAACCCCAACTATAGGTGTGCTACTGTGCCACATTAATACTGTCTGTAGATGAGATAGATAGATAGATAGATAGATAGATAGATAGATAGATAGATAGATAGATAGATAGATAGATGGATGGATGGATGGATGGATGGATGGATGGATGGATGGATGGATGGATACTGTCTGTAGATAGACAGACAGATACACAGATAGATACAGTCTGTAGATAGAGACATAGATAGACAGATACAGTCTGTAGATAGAGACATAGATAGACAGACAGACACTGTCTGTAGATAGATCAATAGATAGATACTTACTGTCTGTAGATAGATAGATATATGCTGTCTGCAGATGGACAGATAGATTGATAGATAGATACAGTAGATAGATAGATAGCTAGATAGATAGATAGATAGATAGATAGATAGATACTGTCTATAGATAGATAGCTAGATTCTGTAGATAGATAGATAGCTAGGTATGTAGGTAGGTGGGTGGATGGATGGATGGATAGATACTGTCTGTAGATAGACAGACAGACAGACACTGTCTGTAGATAGATAGATCAATAGATAGATACTTACTGTCTGTAGATAGATATATGCTGTCTGCAGATGGATAGATAGATAGATATAGTAGATAGATAGATACTGTCTGTAGATAGATAGCTAGATTCTGTAGATAGATAGCTAGGTATGTAGGTAGGTGGGTGGATGTAGGGATGGATAGATACTGTCTGTAGATAGACAGACAGACACTGTCTGTAGACAGATAGATAGATAGATAGATACTGTCTGTAGATAGATAGCTAGATAGATACTGTCTGTAGAGGGATAGATAGAGGGATATATAGAGGGCTCGATAGAGGGATAGATACAGGGATTGATAGAGGGATAGATACTGTCTGTAGATAGAGAGATAGATGGGTAGGTAGGTAAATTGATATTGTACAGACAACATAGTACCTGTATGTTAGGGTTGAGTAAGTGTTTGTGTCAAACCGGACTTTGAAACAACTTATATCATGTTGATCGTAGCTACTTGGATTGTGAAATTTGGTGTGCCTCTTCCCAATACTAGAAGTTTATTATATGGCAAGTATGGCAAAATCATTTTGGAGGTTCAAAATGTATTAATTGTTGAAATTACATAAAATGCACCCAATTTAAGGCTGTGCCCTGGTGTTTCAGCAACCCCATGTCATATTCATAACATTTTGTTCAATACACGATGGTCATCTAAACATTTAAACTCCATGACAAAAACTATAGTTGTTTTTAAGTTGCATGGTGAGATGTAACACCTCTTTATAGAAAAAATCTGTAAGGGGTCAGTGGCTTGATGTAGTTATAATGTCAATGTTTTAGGTATTAACATTAGTGTGAAAGAAAAGGTGAAACAAGAACACATCGTTTGTTATGTTGCTTGCTTCATTTTTTCCCACAAATGAAAAATAATGAGTAAATTACCAATACTGTGCCATGCTTTTGAACGTACAGTCCCAAAAATGGAGGAATATTTGTACAGTTTTATGTGTGAACCATTTCAATCCCATATCATTTTCATAAAACGTCCTTGATAGCTGGCTGCACACTCAATGATAGCATCCAAAGATAAGCACCTTCATTTGAGGCTAGAAATGCAGAAAGCCTCCTGAGAACACAATATCTCTGTGTTCTCAGTATGCCAGAGGACAGTGAGAAGCCCAACACCTTGGCATACATGGAGCAGTGGATGCACCAGGAGCTTGGTCTCACAGATCCGGTGACCTTGGAGTAGGTGTACCATATATCACTTCATCGGGTGGTAGCACAATCAGAATTTCACTGGGCTATTTTAATTGCATTCTTTTCTACCAGGGATCAGGATCAAGTGATTCAGATGGCCAAATGGACCACAATAACTGTTGGTGACCAGCATATTTTATATCAGGACTGGTCCTATTCCACCAGGCAGAGATGCAATGCCTTCAATAGAGTAAAATGAGACCTTAAGCAGCTAAAGGTTACTTTTGCACTGCTGTCAGTGTCATAACTTCATGTAACAATCAGCAACAAACGTTATTCCTACAGTGATCCCAGAGATGCAGCATGACTCATACAAAAGCTGAAGGTACCAACTGCAGCAGCAGAGAAATTGACAAGTCCAGGGAGGAAGACACAGTTGGTGGGAGAAGAAGACACATGAATCCCTTACTCAGTTGGGACTAATCTCCTTTATATTGTAAATAGTTGTTTAATTTCTGACCACAGGCATAGTAAGGAGTTCAGTGGAGTAGATGCCAGTATATTGGATAACCAAGTGAACTTGTACATGATGCAGTGGCAGAGTTAGGGGGGGCTGGGGGGGTGGTCACCCCTCTTGGCTGCCCCAGTGTGAGTAGTGGTACCCCACTACCATCTTTATTCACTGTTTAGTGCCCATTGTAGAGCCCATGATTGACTGAATGCCTTCCCCCGGCTCCCAAATGCTCCCAAACCTGGCTCCACCACTGACACAATGGGAATGTTTTGGGGGATATTGTAAGAATTTGATCTCTGAGGAATGATTCATAACATGGTACAGTTACAATACCTTCTGGTGAGCAGTATGGTGGAGTTCATGCCTTCTAACCACTTCCTTTATTTTTAGAACATTATGGACTAGAGATTTACAATAGAGCAACATTAGTCTCATTCACACAGAGACTCTGAAATGTCTATTGATATTGCATGCCTCTTATCTCTATCTAAGCAAGCATTTGTCAATGCTGAACATTCACTGATTGCATTTCTGTTGTACTGAGTCTTGCTTGTACACACTTTTACTACATATTTACACAGGATAGACCAGATTAGATGCAATATCTCATTTTCAGTGATGACCTGCTTTTACACATGTTTAGACTGTGTTTACCCAGGATAGGCCATCTAAGAGGCAATATCTAATTTTCAGTGGGCTCCCACATTTTGACCACAAATTTTCTGCAGTCTTTTTTTTTCGTTAATTTGTTTGTTATTCATTGGTAAACAGGTAAGGCCCACTACACACACGTGCCTGTTTTCATGGGTCACCTGGGAGCACTGGGGAGGTTAACGCAGCTGCTTAGAGTCACACAGTATGCAAGTGGAAGTTGTGGGAATCAAATTCTGGTTTGGAAAAAAGCTCTTAAAAATTCTGTGTTCAAAAAACTAATTCTGACCAGATCCAATACGGCTGCAGCCGAGCGCTTACCAAACTTGTGCATAAATTTGAACTCAGGCTTGTAACTTTGTTATGTTGTAATATTTGTGTCCCACACTGGCAACATTGCCTTCTTATGACCTTCACCTCATCAAGAAGTGCAGAGAAAATGTTTAACTCCTGTCTGGAAGGTGATTTCACTCAGGGACTACGAAATCACCTTTCAGGATGTAAAAAAAACTTTTTGGCCAAGATTTGAAAAATGACAGCTGTCACATTCATGAGGTGCTGTAATGATATGGCTATGTTGTAAATTTGGGGTGAAAATATTGAAAATTACCAAAGTTATGAGTCTGTGCTTGCAAAATTCAATGTAGGCTCATAACTTTGTTGTTTTTAAATATTTGTACATCAAATTTTCAACATATCCTTCTTCTGTCCCCACCTCATGAACAAGGGCAGAGAAAATGTTCAACTCTTGCCTGAATGGTGATTTCATGCTGGAACCATGAAATCACCTTTCAGGACAGATTTGCCTGATGTCAATGCCGTTGTTCATGAGCAAGGTCACAAAAAAGCCATGTTGACAATTTTGGCCAAAAGTATGCAACAATGTCCATGTTATACCATTAAGTTCAAAACACCTTGAAATGCATTGAGTAGCATCCCTATTTCTTCAGTTCATGGTCCGGCTTTGAAGACTGAAGATGTGTCTGTGATCCAGACAGGATTATAGCATTGTACCCCAATGGATAAATAAAGACTTGGGGAGGTGCATGGCGGTGGGTGCTGAGAAGGATGGTCGGCTGTTGCGACAGTAATGGCCGCAAAAGACAGTATCTGTCTGTCTGTCTATCTATGTATCTATTGGGGATCACTGCACGGGTGGGGGGATGGCAGCGCCACCCTACAGGGAATATTACAACAGGGGATCCAGGGGCTGGGGTGTGGGAAGCCCGGGGGGCAGTACATGTACAGGATTGGGGGGCAGTTGGTGTGGGCAGCCCTCTGGTACGTACTGTACTGGGGCTGTAGCAGTAGGGGATGGGGCAGGATTTTTGGTCCTGAGTCCAGGACTGGTTGCGCGGTGCCCTTGGGGCAACAACAGGTGCAGTCTGGCCATGGGGGGGCACATGGACCGGGTTCTACAGAACCCTCGGAGGTGGAATGTAAGTTACACCAGCTAAATGCAGGTGTAACTTACGATGCCAGTTCTCCTCCATGGGTTCTTGTAGAATCCCGATGGTGGGGACTTTGTGGCTGCCCTTCTAGAATGGGGCAGAACTGCTGCTGTAAACCCTCTAGCGCCATGGCACAGGGGGTCTATGTCTTCAACTGCCGGCGTAACTGCTGTTTGGGGCAAGTGAATTGCGCCATGTCGCAGGCCACTTTGAAGAATGGCGAATGTCGTAACTGCTGGTGTAAGTTGCTACATACGCCATTCTACTTGCTGCAATTGCTGTTATGCCAGGCATAACTCTTCTAGAATCTGGCCTACTGTCTGTAGATTGATAGATAGGTGGAGCCATGGAATGTGTTGCCCAGGGGACTGGTGGAGGCAGGGACAGTTGAGGGGTTCAAGAGGGGGTTGGACAGGTACAGGGAAAGGATTCTGGAAGCAAAGTCCTGTGCAGTGACAATATCCGAGACTGGGAAGGGAGAAACCAGAGAGGGTGAGGAGGGCAGCAAGGTCAGCTCCCAGGGTGGGGGCTGACCAAACGAGCAGATACAAAAGACCGTTAGGCCTATTCTGCTGGCATTTTAGTATGTTAGATAGATAGATAGATAGAGATACTGTGGATAGATAGATAGATAGATAGATAGATAGATAGATAGATAGCTAGATAGCTAGCTAGCTAGCTAGCTAGCTAGCTAGACAGACAGATACTGTCTGTAGATAGACAGACAGACAGATAACGTCTATAGATAGATAGATAGATATGTAACCCCCTTGTTACCCGGGGTTACTAGAATCCCAGT
Organism: Neoceratodus forsteri; assembly: GCA_016271365.2. Taxonomy (NCBI): domain Eukaryota; kingdom Metazoa; phylum Chordata; order Ceratodontiformes; family Ceratodontidae; genus Neoceratodus; species Neoceratodus forsteri. The sequence goes on from JADMNL010000022.1 coordinate 217,381,377, forward strand.
AAGACCTAGTGGTAGGCAGGGAAGGCAGCTTGTCAAACTCCAGTTAAATGGATTTCACACTGTCTCACTCTGTTCTCAGTCTCAGCTGAGACTGAGGGATGACATCATCTTAGAACTTTTGCAGCTGCATATGCCACACTGGAATGTTGCAGTTGGAGGTTAGTGTAGAACGTTGGGGGTTTTGAATTCAGTCTGTGTGCAGTCTGAGTGAGAGTCAGTAGTACAGCTGAGTGTGTGCAGGCTCTCAGAGCTTTAAGCTCTGTTTTAGAGCTACTTTTGGAAGGTGTGTTTTTCCACCTGAAGAGGAACACAGGAACTGGTAATTGAAGTGGTGGAGACCGCTTTCAATCGTTCAAGAGCCCCATCCCTGAGGGGATTGGGGGAAGCTTTTTGCCTGTTTTCCAGGGGCAACCTTTCTGTGTCCAGCTAAGGGAAAGAAGCTGCCTATTCAAGTTGTGCTGAGGCACCAGAAGCTCTGAGAGGGAAATTCCTTGTGGAGGAATCACCTGTGGGGCACCTGCAACCAAAGGGTGAGTTCGCTCTGAAAAAGGGCCGAGTGCTTTTCACCTGAACAGTTGGAAAGTGGGGATTGGACTGCTTAACTCAGTGGGGGGGTCTAGAGAAATGGACAATGCCACTTAAAAGTATGTTCAAGTTCAGCACAAATGGGAAGCAAGACAAGTAGATAGAATGTGATATACATTTAGCAAGAATCTACATTGCAAAGTTTTACAGGATGAGGTGTTTACTGTCCAGAGAAATGGCTGGTTATGAATTGTGGGAGCAAGAGGTGGGAGACCCCCCATCAGTAGTAACCAAATTCACCTCTACAGATTTGCTCTGAGACACCTTTTACTTTCTCTCAGGTACTTGGCCAGTGTCTGAGGAAGTACCCAGATGTGGAATTGAAAGGAAGAATTCCCTGATGGAGCCAAGGTGCTCTTAGGTGGTTTAGGGAGCCACCAGAAAATGTTTCCATGAAGTATGGAAGGTGTCCAAGTGGCTGGCAAGGGAGCCGAGCCAGGGAAAACGCAGAACAGTGTACAAGTTCAAGCTGTGTAACCCAAAGCAGTGTGCAAGTCCGGGCTGTGTGCCCGGTGGGTTCAGAGCCTGAGGGCTAAAGTGTTGAGGAAGTGTTCTTGTTTCTTTTAATCTGCATTACCAGGAGTGTAGCCCCATGGGGGTCCATCTATGCTTTGTTTATTCTGTTTGGATGTGAATAAAAAGCCACACTTTAGAATCCCACTTCTGGTATTGGACATTACAGTTACTACTTCCTGTGTTCGGAATTACTTGGGTAGCCCTGTGCAGAGTAGCCAAACCTAGCCTTTGTGCTGAGTGACCTATTCCTCCCCGAACCCAGTCCCACCTGGTATTGCTGTCAGATTCAAACGGCATACTGGCCTGGGGTTACAGACAGACAGACAGACACTGTCTGTAAATAGATAGATAGATCAATAGACAGACAGACAGACAGACAGAGAGCTAGAAAGGTAGGGAGGTAAACAGATCTTATACAGACAACATAGTACTGTACCTGTATGTTAAGGTTGAGTATGTGTTTGTTTCAAACCAGACTTTGAAGCAACTTATGTCAGGTTGATCGTAGCTGCTTGGATTGTGAAATTTGGTGTGCCTCTTCCCAATCTTAGAGGTTTATTATTTGGCAAGTATGGCAAAATCATTTTGGTGGTTCAAAATGTATTAATTATTAAAATTACATAAAATGCACCCAATTTAAGGCTGTGCCCTGTGTTTCAGTAACCCCATGTCAAATTCATAACATTTTGTCCAGTACACGATGGTCATCTAAACATTTAAACTCCATGACATAAACTGTAATTGCTTTTAAGTTGCATGGTGAGATGTAACACCTCTTTATAGAAAAAATCCATAAGGGGTCAGTGGCTTGATGTAGTTATAATGTCAATGTTTTAGGTGTTAACATTAGTGTGAAAGAAAAGGTGAAACAAGGACACATCATTTGTTATGTTGTTTGCTTCATTTTTTCCACAAATGAAAAATAATGAGTAAATTACCAATACTATGCCATGCTTTTGAACATACAGTCCCAAAAATGGAGGAATATTTGTATGGTTTTATGTATGAACCATTTCAATCCCATGTCATTTTCATAAAACTTCCTTGATGGCTGGCTGCACACTCAATGATAGCATCCAAAGATAAGCACCTTCATTTGAGGCTAGAAAAGCAGAAAGCCTCCTGGGAACACAACATCTCTGTGTTCTCAGTATGCCAGAGGACAGTGAGATGCCAAACATCTTGGCAAACATGGAGCAGTGGATGCACCAGGAGCTTGGTCTCACAGATCCACTGACTTTGGAGTAGGCGTACCATATATTGCTTCATCAGGTGTAGCACAATCAGAACTTCACTGGGCTATTTTAATTGCATTTCTTTCTACCAGGGATCAGGAGCAAGTGATTCAGATGGCCAAATGGACCACAGTAACTGTCGGTGACCAGCATATTTTATATCAGGACTGGTCCTATTCCACCAGGCAGAGATGCAGATGCCTTCAATAGAGTAAAGTGAGGCCTTAAGCAGCTAAAGGTTACTTTTGCACTGCTGCCAGTGTCATGACTTCAAGTAACAAACTTTATTCCTAAAGTAATCCCTGAGATGCAGCATGACTCGTACAAAAGGTGAAGGTACCGACTGCAGCAGCAGAGCAACAGACAAGTCCGAGGAGGAAGACACAGTTGGTGGGAGAAGAGGACACATGAACGCCTTACTCAGTTGGGACTCTAATCTCCTTTATATTGTAAATAGTTGTTTAATTTCTGACCACAGGCATGGTAAGGAGTTCAGTGGAGTAGGTACCAGTGTATTGGAGGTAGCACATGAGGTTGGCGCCCGGAAGACGGCGCTGTCCAAAACAGTGACGTGATGTGGGCGAAATCCCGAAAGGTGAGGGGGCGGGGAGGGTGACTGGATGTGGGGTTGTGAGCGACCCTAGCTACAGGATGTCGCTATATGTATATGGTAAGCATGGCCTGGGAGGGGGCGGAGGGGATGTAGGGGGTGGCGCTGCAGTCAGCTGCACCGTGGCATTGGGGGTTGGCTTCCACTTGCGGTGCTGGGGTTCCGGGTTCAGGTCTGGGTCCAGGTGCTACTGCCTTTTTGTTGCACTCAGCCCAAACATTATTTATATTTTGCTTTATCTCCCCCCCCCGTAATGCACCCCCTAGAGTTGAGAATCCTTAAGTAGGGGGGTTCGGGGTTGAATCCCCCTGCGTGGGGGGGTATGGGGGAGGAACAGCCCTCCGACAGAAAGCAAAGTATAGCAGTCCCCAGCGCCATTCTTCCGTGCGCCGAGGATGTCAGGGTGGCAAAATTGTTTTCGCCACCCTGATGTCGCGATAATGCAAGTCGCTGTTTTGCACTCACTATTATCACATAGAACCATATCTGATAACCAAGTGAACTTGTACATGATGCAGTGGCAGAGTTAGGGGGGCTGGGGGGGCGGTCACCCCTCCTGGCTGCTCCAGTGTGAGTAGTAGTGCCCCACTACCATCTTTATTCACTGTTTAGTGCCCATTGTGGAGCCCGTGATTGACTGAATGGCCCCCCCGGCTCCCAAATGCTCCCAAACCTGGCTCCGCCACTGACATGATGGGAATGTTTTGCAGGATGTTGTAAGAATTTGATCTCTGAGGAATGATTCCTAACATGGTACAGTGACAATACCTTCTGGTGGGCAGTATGGTGGAGTTCATGCCTTCTAACCACTTCCTTTTTTTTTTTTAGAACATTATGGACTAGAGATTTACAATAGAACAACATTAGTCTCATTCACACAGAATTTCACTGGTGACCTGCTTTTGTTGTTGTTGAATTTTGTTGACCTGGTAAGCCCACTGGGCCTAGAAGTCCCTTTTTTCAAGTGCGACTGGGGGATACAGATGGTAAGCAACTGAAATTAAACGAGGTTGGTGGTATGTTTAGTGAATGAGGGAAATTTGGCCAGGACACTGGGAATTCCCCTATTCTTTTCGATAAATGCCATGGGATCTTTAACATCCACCTGAACTACCACCAATCCAGGCAGATGAGACTTTGGTTTAACGTCTCATCCAAAAGACGGCACCTCAGAAGTGCAGCACCCCTCTCATACTGCACTACAGTGTCAGTACTGGGGATATTAACCCAAGTGCCAGATGTGGGAAATGAACCCACAGCCCTCTGATCTCCTGGCCTGAGAGGCGAGTGTGCTACCTACTGAGCCACTGACACTGACACATGTTTAGACTGTATTTACCCAGAATATGCCATCTGAGAGGCAATATCTAATTTTCAGTGGGCTCCCACATTTTGACCACAAATTTTCAACGATCTTTTTTTTTTTTGTTAATTTGTTTGTTATTCTTTGGTAACAAAGTAAGGGGTCACTTGGGAGCACTGGGGAGGTTAACGCAGCTGCTCAGAGTCACGCAATATGCAAGTGAAGGTTGTGAGAATCAAATTCTGGTTTGGAAATAAGCCCTTAAAAATTCTGTGTCCAAAAAACAAATTCTGGCCAGATCCAGTACGGCTGCAGTCGAGCGCTTTCCAAACTTAGGAGCCTGTGTGTGTAAATATGAACGCAGGTTTGTAACTTTGTTATGTTGTAATATTTTTGTCTCACACTGGCAATATTGCCTTCTTATGAACCCCACCTCATGAAGAAGTGCAGAGAAAATGTTCAACTCCTGTCTGAAAGGTGATTTCACTCAGGGACTATGAAATCACCTTTTGGGATATAAAAAAAAACATTTTGGTCAAGATTTGAAAAATGACAGCTATCACATTCATGAGGTGCTGTAATGATATTGCTATGTTGTAAATATGGGGTAAAAATATTGTTGTTTTTTAATATTTTTGCATCAAATTTTCAACATAGCCTTCTTCTGTCCCCACCTCATGAACAAGGGCAGAGAAAATGTTCAGCTCCTGCATGAAAGGTGATTTCATGCTGGAACCATGAAATCACCTTTTGGGAAAGATTTGACTGATGTCAATGCAGCTGTTCATAAGGCAGGGTCACAAAAAAAGCCATGCTGAAAATTTTGTCCAGAAGTATGCAACAATGTCCATGTTATACCATTAAGTTCAAAACACCTTGAAATGCATTGAGTAGCATCCCTGTTTCTTCAGTTCATGGTCTGGCTTTGAAGACTAAAGATGTGTCTGTGATCCTGACAGGATTGCAGCATTGGACCCCAATGGGTAAATAAAGGCTTGGGGAGGTGCAGCGTGGTGGGTGGTGAGAGGGATGGTCGGCTGTTGTGATAGAAATGGCCGCAAAAGACATTGATTTTTTTTACAGGGCTTGACATCGATGGACGGTTTTGTTTTTACAGGGTTTAAAAAAAAAGGACTTAGGATTCCTGATAATGACTCTGGGGGATTAGGGACCCCAGTGTCACTGTTATGTCTTGGGGGGTGCTCAGAGTGAGGGTCAGGTGGGCAAGAGGGTTTTAAAAAAAAATAAATAAATAAATGGATCGAGGATTCCTGATCATGACACTGGAATTGGGTGCTACCAAGGTCACTGATATGCTTCTGGGGTGGGGTGGTGGGTGCTGAGAGGAGGGTCGGGTGGGTAGGAGGTATAATAAAATAATAAATAGCCCGGCCGAGGATTCCTGAGATACTGGGGGATTGAGCACCCCCAGTGTCATTGTTATGTTTCTTGGGGGGGTACCAAGAGGTAGGATCAGATGAGAGAGAGAGAGAGAGAGAGAGAAAAGAGAGAGAGAGAGAGATATTACACTCTCAGATAATACCTGTTGAGCTAGAAGCTCTTTGCATAGGTTCTGTCATGTACAATTCAAAAACAAGTTGAATAATGAGAACAGTTACACAGAGAGGTATAGTTAATAGTGGATAAACAACAGGATATGTAGAACATAATAGCCCATCTTGCGAAGTATAAACATGGCAATGATGGGTTACAATATACATAGCGTATCCAGTGCAGGGAGAGTAGTAAGAAGAATAGACATTTGAAAGTTAAGTGCTCAGGGGAACAGGACCCTGATTGTCATATAGGAGGAAGCATAAGTCTGCACCAGAGGGTCAAGGTAGCAGAAAGCAAAGAGATAGAGTGTCCCACTGTGTTTCTAACACTCCTAGCCCATTACTGTGCTGATCTCAGCTTTAAAACAACCTGAATTCTAAATTAAACCCTTTTACAAAGCAGTTTCTCTTTCTCAGTGCTACCTGCAGCAGTTTCTGTTTCTCACTGAACCTATAACTTACTCAATTAGCTTTGCAAAACACACTCACCTGTGTTTCTGACTACCAGTCCATTCAGGACACACACACACATGCACACACACACACACACGCGCACTAACAGCACACACAGAATGAGCAGGAAGCACACAAAAACAGAAAAAATGTCCCCAAAGCTCTCACGCCGTGGTATAAATCGCATACATGATGTGCAGATCATGGGATATGGAAAATATTCTCAGTCCTGCGGTGAGAATATTTTCCATATCCTCTACCATCACATATCCCCTATCTATAGATGGATGGATGGATAGATAGATAGATAGATAGATAGATATGTGTGTGTGGCTAAAAAAATTAGCACAGTCCCATCTGCGGTCTTGCTTGTGGAAGTCACAATGGAACATGGAACAGTCCGTCATTAACAAGATAGCCGCTAAACTCTATTGTGCATGTGCAAATAGTTGCATATGCATAATACAGTTTGGTGGCCATCTTGAACATGGCTGACTGCACCGTGTATGTTCTGCCGTGACCTCTGCAAGCAGAACAAAATATTGTTGTGCAACTGCTGGAGTCAATGGAGAAAGTGAAGTGCTTACAGACCATGGACAAGACTCTGATGGAACCCCACACTGTTCTTCGGTCAGAAGCTAGTGAGTCCTTTTTGATCGCAAGAGGTTCATAGGAATCCACCCATTGCAGCCCTGAAAATTAAGTGAGCATGCTTGGCTACATATAATTTGTTTTATAGGTTTTTTTGTTTCCATCATGCCATTCTTTTAGCCCAAATTTGGGGGACAGGCTACTTATTCCCCCCCCCACCACCACCACCTCATGGCCACCTAAGCAGCAACTTTCACATGTACCCGGTGGATATTTTGCTTCATGTCAGGCTCTGCATGAGACATCCTACATGTCTGGCACTGTGTGCAGTTGGTCTCCTACTTCCCATTTCAAATTGATATACACTGGATTTGGGATGTATGTTAGTTGAACCCAGGCTCCGATTTCATCAAATGTCCAGTTAAAACAGCAAGAAAACAAGTTTGTAAATTATACTCCATAGACTTGAATGGCATGCACCCCACGTTCTCCCTATACAGACATCACAAAATGTTAGAGCAGGGGTGGAGTCAATATAAGAAGTGGACATGATTGCGTGGCTAGCCTCATGGGTGCAAATTACATTCCTTCTCTTACTTGGTCACTTGGTGACAGTATAGAACATATATATAGTACAGTGATGGGTGCTGGAGGGAGGGTCGGGTGGGCAGGAGGGTATAAAAAAATAATAAATAGCCCGGCTGCAGATTCCTGAGACACTGGGGGATTGAGCACCCCCAGTGTCATTGTTATGTTTCTTGGGGGTTGCCGAGAGGTAGGGTCAGATGAGAAGGAGGAAGAACTATAGAGAGATAGCTAGATAGATAGATAGATTTATTTTTATTCATTTTTATTTATTACACTCTCAGATAATACCTGTTGAGCTAGAAGCTCTTTGCATAGGTTCCATGTCATGTACAATACAAAAACAATTTGTATAATTAGAACAGTTACACAGAGAGGTATAGTTAATACTGGATAAACAACAGGATATGTAGAACATAATCGCACATCTTACGAAGTATAAACATAGCATGATGGGTTACAATATACATAGCGTATCCAGTGCAGGAGAGTAGTAAGAAGAATAGACATTTGAAAGTTAAGTGCTCAGGGGAACAGGACCCTGATTGTCATATAGGAGGAAGCATAAGTCTGCACCAGAGGGTCAAGGTAGCAGAAAGCAAAGAGATAGAGTGTCCCACTGTGTTTCTAACACTCCTAGCCCATTACTGTGCTGATCTCAGCTTTAAAACAACCTGAATTCTAAATTAAACCCTTTTACAAAGCAGTTTCTCTTTCTCAGTGCTACCTGCAGCAGTTTCTGTTTCTCACTGAACCTATAACTTACTCAATTAGCTTTGCAAAACACACTCACCTGTGTTTCTGACTACCAGTCCATTCAGGACACACACACACATGCACACACACACACACACGCACACTAACAGCACACACAGAATGAGCAGGAAGCACACAAAAACAGAAAAAATGTCCCCAAAGCTCTCACGCCGTGGTATAAATCGCATACATGATGTGCAGATCATGGGATATGGAAAATATTCTCAGTCCTGCGAGTGAGAATATTTTCCATATCCCACTCCTGCCCATCACATATCCCCTATCTATAGATGGATGGATGGATAGATAGATAGATAGATAGATATGTGTGTGTGGCTAAAAAAATTAGCACAGTCCCATCTGCGGTCTTGCTTGTGGAAGTCACAATGGAACATGGAACAGTCCGTCATTAACAAGATAGCCGCTAAACTCTATTGTGCATGTGCAAATAGTTGCATATGCATAATACAGTTTGGTGGCCCTCTTGAACATGGCTGACTGCACCGTGTATGTTCTGCCGTGACCTCTGCAAGCAGAACAAAATATTGTTGTGCAACTGCTGGAGTCAATGGAGAAAGTGAAGTGCTTCCACAGACCATGGACAAGACTCTGATGGAACCCCACACTGTTCTTCGGTCAGAAGCTAGTGAGTCCTTTTTGATCGCAAGAGGTTCATAGGAATCCACCCATTGCAGCCCTGAAAATTAAGTGAGCATGCTTGGCTACATATAATTTGTTTTATAGGTTTTTTTGTTTCCATCATGCCATTCTTTTAGCCCAAATTTGGGGGACAGGCTACTTATTCCCCCCCCCACCACCACCACCTCATGGCCACCTAAGCAGCAACTTTCACATGTACCCGGTGGATATTTTGCTTCATGTCAGGCTCTGCATGAGACATCCTACATGTCTGGCACTGTGTGCAGTTGGTCTCCTACTTCCCATTTCAAATTGATATACACTGGATTTGGGATGTATGTTAGTTGAACCCAGGCTCCGATTTCATCAAATGTCCAGTTAAAACAGCAAGAAAACAAGTTTGTAAATTATACTCCATAGACTTGAATGGCATGCACCCCCACGTTCTCCCTATACAGACATCACAAAATGTTAGAGCAGGGGGGTGGAGTCAATGATAAGGAAGTGGACATGATTGCGTGGCTAGCCTCATGGGTGCAAATTACATTCCCTTCTCTTACTTGGTCACTTGGTGACAGTATAGAACATATATATAGTACAGTGATGGGTGCTGAGAGGGAGGTCGGGTGGGCAGGAGGGTATAAAAAATAATAAATAGCCCGGCTGCAGATTCCTGAGACACTGGGGATTGAGCACCCCCAGTGTCATTGTTATGTTTCTTGGGGGTTGCCGAGAGGTAGGGTCAGATGAGAAGGAGGAAGAACTATAGAGAGATAGCTAGATAGATAGATAGATTTATTTTTATTCATTTTTATTTATTACACTCTCAGATAATACCTGTTGAGCTAGAAGCTCTTTGCATAGGTTCCATGTCATGTACAATACAAAAACAATTTGTATAATTAGAACAGTTACACAGAGAGGTATAGTTAATACTGGATAAACAACAGGATATGTAGAACATAATCGCACATCTTGCGAAGTATAAACATGGCAATGATGGGTTACAATATACATAGCGTATCCAGTGCAGGGAGAGTAGTAAGAAGAATAGACATTTGAAAGTTAAGTGCCCAGGGGAACAGGACCCTGATTGTCATATAGGAGGAAGCATAAGTCTGCACCAGAGGGTCAAGGTAGCAGAAAGCAAAGAGATAGAGTGTCCCACTGTATTTCTAACACTCCTAGCCCATTACTGTGCTGATCTCAGCTTTAAAACAACCTGAATTCTAAATTAAACCCTTTTACAAAGCAGTTTCTCTTTCTCAGTGCTACATGCAGCAGTTTCTTTCTCACTGAACCTATAACTTACTCAATTAGCTTTGCAAAACACACTCACCTGTGTTTCTGACTCCCAGTCCATTCAGAACACACACACACACACACTGACAGCACACACAGAATGAGCAGGAAACACAAAAACAGAAAACATTTTCCCAAAGCTCTCACCCCATGGTATAAATGACATACATGATGTGCAGATCATGGGATATGGAAAATATTCTCAATCCTGCGAGTGAGACTGTTTTCCATATCCCACTCCTGCCCATCACATATCCCCTATCTATAGATAGATAGATAGATAGATAGATAGATACATACATACATACATACATACATACATGTGTGTGGCTAAAAAAATTAGCACAGTCCCATCCGTGGTCTTGCTTGTGGAAGTCACAATGGAACATGGAACAGTCCGTCATTAACAAGATGGCCGCTAAACTCTATTGCGCATGTGCAAGTAGTTGCGTATGCATAATACAGTCTGGTGGCCATCTTGAACATGGCTGACTGTGCCGTGTATGTTCTGCCGTGATCTCTGCAAGCAGAACAAAATATTGTTGTGCAACTGCTGGAGTCAATGGAGAAAGTGGAGTGCTTCCACAGACCACGGACAAGACTGTGATGGAACCCCACACTGTTCTTCGGCAAGAAGTTAGTGAGTCTTTTTTGATGGCAAGAGGTTCATAGGGATCCACCCACTGCAGCCCTAAAAATTAAGTGAGCATGCTTGGGTACATACAATTTGTTTCATAGGCTTTTTTGTTTCCATCATGCCAATCTTTTAGCCCAAATTTGAGGGACAGGCTACTTACTCCCCCCACCACCACCACCACCTCATGGCCACCTAAGCAGCAACTTTCACATGTACCCGGTGGATATTTTGCTTCATGTCAGGCTCTGCATGAGACATCCTACATGTCTGGCACTGTGTGCAGTTGGTCTCCTACTTTCCATTTCAAACTGATATACACTGGATTTGGGATGTATGTTAGTTGAACCCAGTCTCTGATTTCATCAAATGTCCAGTTAAAGCAGCAAGAAAACAAGTTTGTAAATTATACTCCATAGTCTTGAATGGCATGCACCCCCACACTCTCCCTATACAGACATCACAAAATGTTAGAGCAGGGGGGTGGAGTCAATGATAAGGAAGTGGACATGATTGCGTGGCTAGCCTCAAGGGTGCAAATTACATTCCCTTTCCTTACTTGATGACAGTATAGAAAATGATCAAGGCACCACAGGGGAGCTCTTGCGGAGGTAAGGAAGCATCTTCTTATATGTTACAAGCACCAAGAAAAGTGTTAAGTACCCAGCCAGTTTTCAGCTGGTAAGAAAACAATATTTTAATGGATATTTTGCCTATAATGCTTTCTTAAACATAGTAAACTAAAGTAGCAAAAACAAAGAAATAATAGTATCTTTATTTATTATGCGCCTTTCAATTGTCAAGGTGCATTACAAAACTTAAAACAATGGATAAAACAGCAATAATAAATACACAGTAACATCCATGAATTAACCCTATTAGTCACAGTATACCCTGCTCCATAAATAGGTCTTCAATGCCTGCTTAAACCCTACCCCCCCCCCCACGGTCGTGCACTCCTGAAGCTGACGGGGTAGAGAATTCCAAAGGGCTGGGGCCACGTACATAAATGCACAGGCCCCTAAAGATTTTAAAACTACCCTTGGAATGTCTAGCAAACCCTCATCTGTTGAACGGAACGATTGCTCAGGGCAGTAAGGAAACAGGAGCTCTTTTGGGCCTTGTCCATGCAGGGCTTTATAAATCAGTAATCTGACTTTGACGGTGATCCGCCACTGAACTGGCAGCCAGTGCAGTTTGTGCAGCACCGGTGTGATATAGGAAGTCTGAGGAGTCCCTGTCAACAACCAGGCCCCAGTGTTCTGCACCAGCTGCAGGCGGCGAATATCAACCTCCCGGAAGTCCAAAGTAAAGGGAGTTGCAATAACCAAGGTGCGAGATCACAAAGGTGTGGATCGGTGTGGGAAGATCACTGGACAGAACAAGGTACTTGAACCTAGCGATGTTCCTCAGATGGTAAAAGGATAACTTAACGAAAGCCGACACCTGAAATCGTAGTATCAGCCCACCGTCGAGTATCACCCCTAGGTCCCACACCTGTTCAGAGGCTAGGAGCTGGGAACCCCCCCAGGAAAAGCCCTGTGGGTTAACCAGCCCCCAACCCCCCTATCCGGCAACCTGGATCCACAACCATCACCTCAGTCTTCCCTGGGTTCAACCTCAGCCATCTGGAATTCATCCAATCCTGGATTTCAGCGAGGCAGTTATTAAATACCAAGGGTGCTCCATCCTGGTCAGGTGCAAAAGACAAGTAGAGCTGGGTATAATTAGCATAGCAGTGAAACCTTAGCCCAAGCCATCTTACAATGTCTCCGAGGGGCAACATATACACCGTGAACAACATGAGGGACAACACAGAGCCCTGAGGGGCCCCACATGACAGAGAGAGAGGTTCAGAGGAATAAATCCCTGACACCACCCTCTGAGTTCTGCCACTGAAGAAGGACCTAAACCATCTGGAGACTGAACTAGTCAGGCCACAGATGAACCTCATGCACTCAAGCAGTACCCCATGGTCCACAGTGTCAAAAGCTGATGAGAGATCAAGAAGCACCGAGATGGACTGGTTTTTCTGATCTCTTGCCAGCAGGAGATCACTGAGCACCCGAACCAGTGCAGTCTTGGTACTATGCCTCTTTTGAAATTATTCAAATTATTATTTGAAATCCAGATTGGAGAGGTTCATAGATGCTATGGATGGTCAAGTGGTTCTCCAGCTGTACAGCCACTACCTTTTCAATTACCTTCCCACAAAGGGGAGGTTAGAGATAGATCTGTAGTTTGCCAGACAGTCTGGGTCCAGAGAAGCTTTCTTCAAGAGGGATGTCATCACTGCCACCTTCAGGGAGCTAGGAAACTCAAGGGAGCACCAGACTATTTGTGCCAAGACTGGGACGATGATGTCACAACAACCCATAATCAGGGAAATTGGGCCCAGATCTAAACTACAACACATAGGGTGCATACCCTGGACAATCTACATAACATCCACGATCTCCAGTCGGTTGAAGGTACTCTAGGAGAAGTGAGGGACAGTGGCCAGGTACTGATCACCAACACCTCCCATAGAGTGTGTCGATCGGATCGCTGCCCTGATTTCAGCCATCTTATCAGCAAAAAACCGAGCATGCTCCTCACACTCCAATTGTGAAAAGGCTCTTCGAACCTGCAGGCAAGCTGGGTTGCACAGCCTGTCTACTGTTTGAAAGGGCTGAGCTGGTTGGTCCTGAGCGGCAGCAATCGCCCCGGACAGGAACTCTGCCTTCTTATGGGAAATAGCCTTCGTCCTAGTCGCTGCAGCTCCCTCAAGGTCCCATCAAACCACGGGGACTGAGGGCGGAGGAAGAGGGGATGAACACTGATGGGAGCAACAGAATCCAGTGCTGGCAATGGCCTTATTATAGGCCAGAACCAAAGCCTCTGGGTTCTTGCTTGCCATAGGAAATTCCTATAGATCAAGCACCACTGCAAGGCCATCAGGGCTCAAATCCTGTAAAGGGCGGTACCTGACCATCTCCACAGGGGTAGACCTACAAAGGGGGTGCAAAAATTGAATCTCACAGTGTAGTGATCGGACCATCCAACGGGTTCCGCCCCCACATCAGAGGCTTCGATTCCCAGGAGGAAAACCAAGTCAAGAGAGTGGCCGTGTTTATGAGTAGCAGAGGTAACAATCTGTGTAAGGCCCAGTGATGTCATCAACTGGAGGAAGTGTTGTCCAAACTGCGAGAGTTCGTCATCGATCCAGGCATTGAAGTCGCCCAGGACCATCAGCCTAGGCAACTCAAATGCCAGATCGACCACGAAGTCCACTACTTCCTGGAGGAATAGATTCTCATCCCCGGGTGGGATGCTACTACGGTACACTCAAAAGACTCAGCATCCTTAGCTGGTACACTCATGAGGCCCAACTCGGTCTTGAAACAGACAGCAACCTCCTCCTCCTCTTCTGAGGTCCAATCTCAGATGGTGTATCACCGAATACCTGGCCAGAATCGCAGCCTCAAGTATGGGGCCAGCATTTTCATCTAGCCAGGTTTCAGTGATGCACGCCAGATGTGTTGTCCCAACAAGATCTGCAATAATTGCAGCCTTGTTCTTGATAGATCTGGCATTGCATAAAACTGCTCGATTTGGACAGGACTCCTGGGCCGCCCTAACCACCTGCCCACCAATAGTGGTGGTGCCCTTGGGTATGGAGACTAGACACGGAGGGCCACATTCCAGAATCCATTTTGCCCCAGGGCATCTTCTAGGCTTAACTACTGCAATGCAAGTGCCCTGCTCATCCAACCTCTGCTGTTCACACCCCCCACCCCTACGGGCAATGCCCAGTGCTCAACAGCACTGATAAATAGAAAATAATAAAGGTGGGGGGGGAGGGCAGAGGACATGGAGAGCAGAGGCTGAATAGCGCATGACCTGGGGTGTAGATCTGTAACACATTTCACAGGCCCAAAGACACAGAGCAAGGAAAAACGTATCCCAACAGATAGAATTAAAAAATGTAAATTATATACACAACTTCCACAACTCTCTCACTGAGGGAGAACTAAACATAAAATAACCAAATGAATCAAATCATACCCCCTTATTTCCGAAACTCCCCACTCACTCTCACCAAGAGGGGAGATTCAGATAAAATAAAATAATCAATCTAAACTCCCGGCCAACCTAATAACACTACACTATAACAAATACAAAAGTAAATTAAATTAAAACAAAAAACAAACTCCACAATCTCTAAATAAATACTGTGAGTAATAGTCCAAAAAGGATGTTAAATTACCATAGGGAGTCACTTTCAGGAAGTCCAGGTCGCAAAATAAGATTAAACCAGCATGGGCAAGAACAAAAAAGCTTAAGTACACCTCCTCTCACAAGGAGCACCAATGAACATAAAACAAAATAAATAATGCAGTTTCAGCCTCCAACATAAAATGAAATAAACAGTACAGTTTATTGAACCCCCAGGTCCTCTCACTACCTGGGGGTCTAAAATAACCGGGCACTCTCACTGCCCAGAACACAGTAAAAATAAAAATGTTAAACAGCTTGTTTCCTGAAAGATATTCTTCAACTGGCAAGAAGCGTTCAAAATTAGACTAAATCTTCTTCAAGAGTGCAGAAGTCAGTAACAATCCAGGTCTTAAAGACAGGCCAGGTCCCTTAAAACCCTTCTGTGAGGCCTTGCCACAGGAAATGTCAGCCCCACCACCTCAGCACCTCACTTTATGCCAGTCCACTGGCTGGCCAGTGAGGAGCCTTGAAGAAACCTTGGGCCCACCAGCTGGCTCCCCAGTTGGATCAGGCCCAGACCTCCCAGGCAGAAGCAGACTCCTGTGACTGGCCACCCACAATTTCAGGGTCATTACCCCCAATCTGACGAACTCCACGTATCCCCATCAAACACCAAAGCAACAGGACCAAATCAAACCAGCAAGTCTTAAAAAAAGAATTCATAAGGTTTTCCAAGTCACACAATCTTTGCGCTCTTCTTAGCGCTACAGATCCCTAAATGTGCACACTGCCAGACCCTTGGTTTATTCACACTCCTGGCACAGTCCAAGCAAATTACCAGGTGGTGTCTCTCAGGCAGCAGTCCCCGTGGTGGGCCAACTCCAACAGTTCTCCAAGCAGTCCACACACAGACTCCAGCACTCTGCAAAGTGCCATGGGACTGAAGGCAACAGATAGATGCTCCCAAAAATTTCCAACGCGAGAAAAGCAGCACAAGCTGTCCCAAAATGAGCAGTCTATGGTCCAACAGTCCTCAGCCCTGAGTCAAGGTAAGGGACACACGGCCGCGGTTTTCACTCGCAGTATGCTTGTAAAAAGCAGCACGAGCAGATAAAAAACTACCAAAACTTAAAAAGGGCGGTCTACAGTCCTGCAGCCCTTAGCCTTCAAACAAAGTAGAGGACACATGACTGCGACTTACAGCGCTAATACTATATTTTGGGGCAAGGAAAACCCAAATTTAAAAGATGGCAGATAAAATAATAAACAAATAAATAATAACTAAAAACTACTGTGTTAAATGGATGGTCAGCCCAACGTGGCCGCCATCTTTTCACACTAACAAAATAACTTGTAATCACATTAATGTATTTTATTTGATATTATACTTGCTTTTATGCTTTTCAAAGTGCAGAACTAAAGAAAATAAATGAACAGATCTCAGGATCAATGTTTCCCACTGAAAACATGTTGGCCTGGATAAATGCACAGGCCGCTTATATTCACATTTTTTTCCTGTGCAAAAGTGCTGTTTTAAGTGGGCTCCAGAGTAGGAATGTATAATCAATCTAATACTATGCTACTCTAATCTATTTTATTAAGTGTTCGCTGTTTCACAGGTACAAAAGAAAGGGTTAATAAAAATATATTTTATATTGAATTTGATTGGCACTTGTAGTCCAACCCCAAGCCTCTTAGTTAATTATCCAATCATTTCTTCTAATGCATAAACTCTGTCCAAGTTTGTTCAAAGAGGTCCTATTTTCCTATAGTAAAATGGCTGAGTGTTTTGTTTACAGCCAGTTTTCTATATAGCTCAGCCATTTAGTTTGTGTTGTCACTTCTGGCTACTTCCATTTGGCCAGTGTTAACCTTTTTACTCCCGGTAATGCTGAGAGGTTCCTTACCCACTGACGTTTAGAGAGATGTTTTATTTCTGTGCATACTGCCTGTCTTATTGGGCATGAGTCTAAAAGAAAGACATAATTTAATTTATTTTTCCAAGAAGAGGATGGAAATCTCTCCAAACATGTTCTATAATGGGGCTGTCCCATACTAGGTGTGATAAGTTTGCTTCATGTTTATTACATCTTCAGCAATTACTTGAAAATGAATAAATCCGTTTCTATAAAGAACCCATCTGGCAAGCAACTCAGAGACTACCATACAATAAAAATAAATACAAGAATACAAAATATCAAACAGCCCAACCATGGAAAAGCTATTCCAAGGTCACAGGCAAACATCAGCTTTATACTTTGTGGTATGCTTTTCAATTTCTCATTGTTAAACTTATATCACATTCTCCATTTAATTTATGGCATTTTCTGCTACCATTGTGAACGGCATATTGCATAAAGTTTTACAATGGACACAAACAAAAAAAAGATTTACAGATAAGGCTTGTAGAAAACTGCATCAGAACTCAACAGAAAATTATGTAACAGTCCTGCAGGTCAAATGCTGTCAGTTAACTATGTATGAACTAAGGTACAATCAGTATACCACCCACACTAATTATTGTATTTTAAAATTGCTACTACCTCAGCATCACAGAGCTCACAGAGGACAATTAAAGGCAGAGTTTGTCTTCCAAATTCAATTGCAGGCAGTCAACAGGAATATTTTCAACCTCATTGACAAAGGAGTTTTGAATAGGAAATGATTTACCTTCTCTCATCTTCAGAGAAGGTGTCCGATTTCCAAAAAGAGAGCTAATTTGATAACAAATACTGACCGTTGTTAATTTGCCTGAGGAGACAGCGATGCAATTATTATAAGGGAAAGATTTAATAATAATGAATCAAGAACCATTAACCAGTCACACTGCAGTACTTGAGACTGTCCCATTTGCTTTTTTTAACCATTCTATAATCAGTCACAGAAATGGGACATTTGAATCAATTGGTACATTTCTTTAAATAACTTATTTCCTATATGTATTCTTTGCAAAACAACTTAATTAATGCACCAGTTAGGGTAACATAACACCAAAAAAGTAGGGAACTGTAGAATTAAGGTTTCCAACCCTAATGCTCCACCCCCAACCCCAAGCAGCAAAAGGAAAAAAATATTAGGGTTTGGGGTCTCCAGAATCTTGGTGAATCAGTGGTGGAGTGTTCCTTGGGGTTGTCAGACCTAGTGCTTACCCCTCCACCCACCCGTAGACTCCAGTTCAAACCACAAGGTACAGCTCCAAGCCAGTACCTCATAGTGATACACTCTTCAAAGGCAGAGAAGTATGTCTCATATGTTGCCAACACAATTTGTTTTGTCCCCAAGCTTTCAATAGTCATTTTATGACTGTCACTACAAACAGGACATGTAGCATTTATAGTATACTGGCCGAAATGTCATTTTGCACCAGAAGTGTGGAAAGACATCTCATCCAGGATTTAAAAATATGACACCTATCACATTTACAAGGTGGTGTGGAAAATGGCTCTATTGAATGTGTGCAGCCAAAATATTGAATATTAGTGAAGTTACCAATGAACATGGAAATACTGCAATGTTCATTCATAACCTGGGCATTTTACCATATTTGTACACCAAATTTTCTGCATAGCCTTCTTACTACCATCACCTCATAAACCAGATAGGCGAACATTTTCAAATTCCCACTAAAATGTCATTGGGTGCCACCAATAGGTCATTCTGTGCCACAGTTGTGATAAACCACTTTGGCAAGGATTTGAAAAATGACAGCTGTCACATTCATGAGGTGGTGTGAAAAAATGGCTATGTTGAAAATATTGGGTCAAAATATTTAAAATTATCAAAGTTATGAGTGAGCAAAGAAAAATGTCAATGTACATGCATACTGTTGTCATTGTTATACATTTTGATCCCAAATTCTCAACATAGTCTTCTTATGACCCACCTCATGAACAATAGCAGTGAAAATGTTCAAACTTGCCCCAAAAGTGATTTCACAAGCGACTACAAAATCCCCTTTTGGTCCGATTTGGATAATTCCACTACCTTTGGTCATGAGGTGTTGTCCTAAAAAGGCAATGTTGAAAATTTTGGGTGGAAATATACAAAAATAACAAAGTTCTGCATTAAAGTTCAAAATCCCATTGAAATATATTGAACTAAACTTAACATAGTTTCTCACTGAGTTCCAACAACAAGACGTGTCGTCAGTTGAAGAATGGATCTACACCATGGGACACGTTCAGGTGAGTGAGAGTGTAGGAGATAAAGTGGGGGTGTAGGGTGGTGTATGCTGAGTGAGAGGTCAGGGTGTGGAATCAGATCAGTGAGGGACCATTTTCTTTTCCACAGATTTAAAATATAAACTACATACATATATATATATATATATATATATATATATATATATATATATATATATATATATATATATATATATATGGTAACGGTAGTGCTACCATAGTTAGGGTTGAGTAGCCCTTTTAAGGTTAAAGGGTCAAACTTTGCACCTTAATAACTTTGCCACCATTCAATGGATTTGCCTGAAATTTGGAAAGCACGATCAAGAACCATATATCTTGGGATCTGCCAACTTTTGTAGTGGTTGGATATATGGCTGCAGAGTTATTAGGTGAGATCTGCGTGCACATTTACGTTTTTTGGTGAATTTTTTGCTCGCACCTACAGGTCGCATGGTTTGGACGACTGGTCCAAACACTTCAGGGAGCATGCGGCCAGGATCCTTGATGTGCCTTTTGAAGATTTTGTGAAAAAATATTAAACGGTTCAAAAGTTATTCAACAAACAAGTTCCCATTATAAGTCAATGGAAAAAGTTAACAAAAAGTTCGACAGTGTCGCTAATGCACCTTTTAGTGTCGCAAATGGCCCTAGTAGTGTCGCAAATCCACCATTTTGTTTTCAGTTGGTGATCAGAAAAATGCTTGGCATTAAAAATTGGGACCCTCTAGGAACACAATTATTTTTGTGTTCACCTAGTTGGACCCTCAGGATGCTAGCCATGTCTTTATTTTGGGGTTAAACACCCCAGAAATATGATTTTCAAATTTCTGGAAAAAGTAGTGTCACAAAGTAGTGTCGCACTCATGACACTTTTGTGATTTCATTTGCAAAAGTGTCGTGATTTGTGACACTATTTTGCAACACTATGCCCAAAATAACAGAAATTATTTGCTGCCCTGCTGCAAAAGAACGGTTTGGTCTATTGGGCTGAAATTTGGAGGGAAGACAGCCAACATGCCACAGATGTGCCTTTCAGTGGTTTGTTGAAAAAATATTGGAGGGCTGCAAAGTTACAGCACTCCAAATTTTATGATTTTTCCCATAGGATAACATTACGGCGTCTGCCGCATTACAGGAATTCTTTGCCACCCTGCTGCAAAATAATGCTTTGGTCTTTTGGGCTGAAATTTGGAGGGAAGAAAGCCAGCATCCCACAGATGTGCCTTTTGGTGGTTTGGTGAAAAAATATTATAGGGTGGCACAGTGATGGCACTCCGAAGTTGACACTTTTTCCCATAGGATAACATTACGGCGTCCGTCGCACCTTTTGGGGCCCCTTATCTCAGAAACGGTGTGAGATACGGACTTTTCATCACAAAAATGCTTAGCCCCCCCCAAACAGAGGCTAAGTGCAAAACTAGCCAGGAAAGTCATAATTCATATGAAATTTACATTTGTTTTCCTACATGGTACGGTTCCTGAGATATAAGCAATTTAGTATTCCAATTCCTCATTTTCTGCTCCGAGGCCCATTGTTATGCATACATTCTTTGTTTTCACTGTGTTTTTCAATGCACTTTTTGGGGAAAAGAAGGATGTGCCCTTTTGTTACTATGCCAGTTAGCATTTCCAGTTGCATTTCCGTTACCATTCGCGGCACCATTCCCATCTACGCCATCATGTGCGTTAGCGTTTGTGTTTTCATTTGCTCTTGCATTTGCATTTCCATTTCTGTTTCGTTTGGCGTTATTGTTGCTATTACCATTACCATTTGCATTTGCAATTGTGGTACCATGCCCATGTGCGTTACGGTTTGCGTTTCCGTACATGCTTGTGATTGTGTTTGCATTTCTGTTTCCTTTGGCATTATTGTTGCTGTTACCATTACCATTTGCATTTACAATTCCGGTACCATGACCGTGCACGTAACGGTTTGTGTTTTCGTACATGCTTGCATTTGCGTTTCTGTTTACTTTGGCGTTATTGTTGCTGTTACCGTTACTATTTGCATTTACAATTGCAGTACCATGACCGTGCGCATTACAGTTTGCGTTTCCATATCCGCATCCGCTTGCGTTTGTGTTTCCATTTCTGTTTTCTTTGCCGTTATTGTTGCTGTTACCATTACCATTTGCGTTTCCAATTGTGGTACCGTGACTGTGCGCATTATGGTTTGTGTTTCTGTATGCACTTGCGTTTGCATTTCTGTCTCCTTTGGCATTATTGTTGCTGTTACTGTTAGCATTTGCATTTCCAATTGCAGTACCGTGAACGTGCGCATTACCAGTTGCGTTCCGTATGGGTTTCCGTTTGCGTCTCCATTTCCGTAACTGTTTGCTTTGGCGTCACTTTGCGCTTGCATTTCTATTACTGTTTGCATTACCATTTACATTTGCGTCACCATGTGCATAACCGTTTGCGCTTGCATTTGAGTTGCACTTACTGTTACTATGGCACACAAAATCACGTGGCTTCGGGCCCCGCGCTACCACCACCGCATTCCATTCACTATTTATAGTCCTCATTCTCAAAAAGAAGTGAAATTCATGGCAAAAAAACTCTGTTTATTGCATCAGTTAGGGTTGTTCCACAGTGGCAAAAGCAAGGAAATTCAATGTTAGGGTTGAAAGACCCCCCTGCACCCCACCCACCACACCCCAACCGGCATCAGGGTGTGCGTTGGGTAGTCGATCTAACTCACCCCATTCTCCTATATTTCACCACCTCAGCTTGTTTACATGGAATGGGGTGAGAGTTGGGCTGACAACCCCAACGCACACCCGATGCCAGTTGGGGGCGGTGGGGAGCATGGGGGCTTTCAACCCTAACATCGAAGTTTCTTGCTTTTTCACCGTGGAACAACCCTAACTCATGCATTAAATGGAGTTTTTGCCATGATACAGAGACCACCCTCCCCATGGAGGGAAAGGCGTGGGGCCTGCCAGAAGCCCTCCTGCCCAGAGCACACCGACCAGAGACCACCCCTCCCGTGGAGACCAGAGGTCTGAGAGCCTGCCAGAAGCATGCCGACCCAGAGACCACCCCCCCCGTGAAGACCGGAGGTCATGAGGGCCTGCCCAGAAGCCCTCCCTGCCCAAAAGCATGCCGACCCAGAGACCACTCCCCTCCCCGTGGAGACCGGAGGTCATGAGGGCCTGCTAAGAAGCCCTTCCTGCCCAGAAGCACGCTAACCCAGAGGCCACCCCCTCCCCCGGGGAGACCGGAGGTCATGAGGGCCTGCCCAGAAGCCCTCCCTGCCCAGAAGCACGCCGACCCAGGTAATTCAGCTAACCTGCAACTGGCTATAGCCATGAACCGTTGGCCTCTGGCACCTTTTTTAAATGGCTGCCAGCCCCCAGCCTTGCTGCATGACTCCCCGGCCAAACCTGCTGCCTTGCACCGTGAGTTGCTGCCCAGGCTGAGCCCCACCGAACGCTATGCATTCGGCTCCTCACTTCCCCCACCACCACCCTTGGTCAGCTCTTGAATTTATAGCCTGAGTCAGTCAGATGATAAGGTGAAATAACCTATCAGCCTACTTTTCCAGCTGCAGGTTATACAGATCCAACCCTAGTGGCCACTGTTTCACAACTCACACCGAATACACTCACAATGCATTTCCTCCTTATCACAGCATTGCTGACTTCCAGGTTCACTCTCCTTGCTCTACAACCCCCCCCGGCTCCTTCACCTCATGACCCTATCCTCAACCCTGTTCCCTCAACTATCACAGATAATTACTGGCACAGACCCCCCAACGCCACACACCAATGCCCATTTGTGCTAAAATACTTTTTCTCACACACACCCTCATTAAAACCCTCACTGCACATGGGTAAGTACTGTACCTCAGCTCTTCCCCAACCTACACCCCAACCTCGCTTTACCCACATTAACACAACGTTGGTCCCCCTTGCTGCTACCTCTCCTCTTCCCAGCGTCATCTCAAGTCTCCCAGTACCCACCCACAAAAAAAAAAAAGCAGTCACTCTTTCCATTCCCTGCATGCGTCTCCCAAACTCAGCAGGCTTTCCCTGCTGCGACATACACTACTCCTACTTCTACTATCTGGGCAATATCCACCCAAACCCAGGACCCCATCACAAAAAATCTCCCCAAACAATCTGCAGGGAAGACTGCTGCTAGCATCACTTAATATTTGCAGTCTTCCCAAAAAACACACACTACTACAAGGTTGGATTGCCCAACATGCCCCTGACATCCTAGCCCTCTCTGAAACCCGGCTATCTAAAAAAATCCCCAATGATGATGTCTCCCTAAGTAACTATAACATCTATAGGGCTGATAGGTCCTGTAAGCAAAGTGGTGGCTGCACAATATTCATTAAATCAACACTCAATGCCACTGTCGTTGATACCCCCCTCCTGCAACATGGGGCCCAGACACTAACTGTCAAACTTAGTCTGGACTCTAAAACAATCCACATCATCTAGGCCTATATCCCCCCGAGAAACCAGAAACTCACATTTGAATCTATCCTACACACTATCTCCCACCTTTCCAATATTAATGAAACCATATTAATGGGTGACTTCAATGTAGACTGGTTATCCCCATCTGCATCCAGCTACAAAGACTCAGCTCAAGCTTTGGACTTTACCCAGATAGTCCCTCTCCTACAAGGCATGACACAAGGACTGGGACCTCCACCCTATTAGACCTCATTTTTACCAACATCCCCCAGGCTACAGTGCTCCCTGACTCTATCAATGACCACTCCCCGGTTACCTGCTGGTGGTCAGGTAAACTGCCCCCAGCACCTCCAAAAACCTCTTGGCACAGGAAGCTCAAAAAAGAAGGCCTAAATTGCCTCAAAGAACACCTTTCCAATAGCAACTGGCTGCCCATATACAACACGCAGTCAGTGGATACCACCTTCACCCACTTTATAACAACCTTCAACAAAGCTTGTGATATATTTGCTCCCCTCACAAAGCAAGTTGTGAAAACCAGGACTACCCCCTGGATCACACCCTTCCTCCTAAACCTTATGCAACACAGGGACAACCTTTGGCACAGAGCCATTGACACTCAACGCACCCAGGATAGACAGCTATATAGGGAGGCGCACAATAAATGCATGTGGGCCACATGTCAGGGAAAAGCAGATTACTACCAGCATACCCTCTCCTCCTCCTGGGGAGATGGGAAAAAATTCTGGAACAACATACAAGAAATCAGTGGCAAATCACGTTCCCCCAACCCTACCCAACTCAATTTGAATGGGGATGTAACCCAAGATCCTGCAAAAATCGCTGAAGCCCTCAACGACTCCTTTTCGGACCTCTCACATATCCTCCCACCAAATTTCTTCCACCCTACCAAATCCCCCCCTCCACCCAAAACGACGAGTATAGATCTCCCCCCTTTCTGGCTCCGAGTCATTCCTTGTAAAATGGCCAAACGCTATATCACCAAAGCTGTCGCCAACACCCGCTACAGCAATGACTCCTTGGACCTAAAACTCATTAGGCTTACCCTCAATGTCACACTACCCCACCTCACAAAAATTCTCAGCCTTTCACTGTGTCTCAGCCAGTTTCCCTCAACCTGGAAGAAAGCCTTAATCACTCCTATTCTAAAGAACAGTGACCCCACCCACACCAGCAACTATAGGCCAATCTCAATACTCCCTCCTCTCTCCAAAGCCCTGGAAAAAATAGTCTCAGACCAGCTAACAGAACACCTAACTAAACCCAACCTCCTTAGCAAGGAACAGCATGGGTTCCGATCTGGCCACAGCACCATCACAGCACTCACTGAATTTACCACATTCATCCACGAGGCCCTTGACCAAGGCTCCATAGCAGGGGCCATCTATGTAGACTTGACAAAGGCTTTCGACACGGTCAGTCATGGACTACTCTTCCATGTCCTTCCACAACTCAATGTGGTCCCCGAGGCCGAGGCCTGGTTCAAGGACTACCTCACAGGACGGTCACAGCAAGTAAGGATAAACTCCACCATCTCCACCCCCAAAACTGTTTGCTCAGTGGTTCCACAGGGGTCTATTCTGGGCCCACTGCTCTTCACCCTCTTCCTTAACTCACTCCCCAAAGCACACAGTGGTCATCACTTACTCTATGCTGGTGATGCGGTTCTTTACTGGAAACACCCTCAACCAAACACCCTCCAACTTGCCCTTCAGGGTTTTTTCCGGGAGTTGGAGAATTGGTTCACTGATCACTGCCTGATCATTAACTATTGCAAAACTAAGTCCATGACCTTTGCTCATCACCAAAGCCCACACAGCCAGACGGCACTCCAAATTACGAACTCACTTGGTTCCCTACTGGAACACGTTACCCACTTCAAATACCTGTGTATCACCTTGGATACCTCCCTCTCCTACCACAGACACGTACGTCTCCTCTCGTCTGCGGTCAACTCCAGAGTGGGTACCCTCTACATGCTCAAAAACAGCCTGCCTGCTCAAGCCATGCAGACAGCAGTCACTTCCTCCATCCTCTCCCTAATCGATTACAGGATTGTTATTTATGGCACAGCTGACAACTCCACCCTAAGCAGCATAAACACTGCGATTAATAAAGCCTGACGCCTAGTAACAGGTTGTGACAGACTCACCCATACCTGCGATCTGTACACATGGACTGGTTGGCTTAACTTCCAACAAAGACTCAAATACCATACCTGCATTTAGCAAAAAAGATCCACCTCCAGCTCGCACCTGCCGGTCTACTCCCCATCATCAGTCCAGCCCCCATCAGGTGTAATACAAGACTCACAGCTACATCATCTTTCATGGTTCCCCCTTGTCGAACATCCCTTGGGCAGAGATCCTTCTGCTACCGTGGCCCCCTATGGCTCAACACACTTCCCCCTACTCTCTCCCAGTCCCATAGCATCACACTCTTCAAATCAGGTCTTAAAACCCAACTCATGGAAATCGCTAAATGTGAATGCAAATAGACCTACCCACCCTCCTCTCCTGACACAGGGGTTCCCTAGACCCTACAAAACGACATCCTCCATAGCTCTTTCTAGGGATCGCAGGCATGCCTCCTAATTTGCTAACCCAATAAATAAGCTTCTCAATTACCATGTCAGTACTGTAACTGTAAATAATGCATGTCAAAATTAGTCATATACTGTCTTGTTTCCCTCCACCCCCTGTAACCAATGTGGAGCCTTTGTATAAAAGATTGTTTGTACTGAAATCTGTATATAATTACCTGTTCTGTCTGTCATCTTTGTACTTTGTCTTCCCTCTACCCCCTGTAACCTGACGTGGAGCCTTTGCAAAAGAGTCTGTGACTCAAAGGATTGTAATTCGATTATACTAATAAATAAATAAAATAAAAATAAATATATATATATATATATATATATATATATATATATATATATATATATATATATATATATATATATATATATATATATATATATATATATATATAGATATATATATATATATATATATATATATATATATATATATATATACATATATATATATATATATATATATATATATATATATATATATATATATATATATATATATATATATATATATATATACACACACACAGTATATATTATGGTAGAGTAGCTCTTTTATGGTTAAAGGTCAAACTTTACACCTAAATAACTTTGCCACCATTCAATGGATTTTCCTGAAATTTGGAATGCTCAATCAAGAACCATACGTCTTGGGATCTGCCAACTTTTGTAGTGGTCAGATATACAGCTGCGGAGTTATTAAGTGAGATCTGCACACACATTTATGTTTTTTGTGAATTCTTTGCTCACGTCTACAGGTCGCATGGTTTGCGCGATTAGTCTGAAAACTTCAGGGAACATGTGGTCTGGGTCCCCGATGTGCTTTTTGAAGATTTTGTGAAAAAATATTTAACGGTTCAAAAGTTATTAAAAAAATAAGTTCCTATTATAAGTCAATGGAAAAAGTTAACAAAAAGTTCGACAGTGTCGCAAATGCACTTTTTAGTGTCACAAATGGCCCTAGTAGTGTCACAAATCTGCCATTTTGTTTTCAGTTGATGATCACAAAAATGCTTGGCATTTAAAATTGGGACCATCTAGGGACACAATTCTTTTTTTGTTTACCTGGTCGAGCCCTGAGGATATTAGGCATGTCTTTATTTTGGGGTTGAATACCCCAGAAATATGTTTTTCAATTTTTGTAAAAAGTAGTGTCGTACTCATGACACTTTCGTGATTTCATTTGCGAAAGTGTTGTGATTTGCGACACTATTTTGCGACACTATGCCCAGAATAACAGGAATTCTTTGCCACCCTGCTGCAAAAGAACAGTTTGGTCTATTGGGCTGAAATTTGGAGAGAAGACAGCCAACATGCCACACATGTGCCTTTTTGGGGTTTGGTGAAAAAATATTGAAGGGCTGCAAAGTTACAGCACTCTGAAGTTGACTCTTTTTCCCATAGGATAACATTACGGCATCAGCCACATTACAGGAATTCTTTGCCACCCTGCTGCTAAATAATGCTTTGGTCTTTTGGGATGAAATTTGGAGGGAAGAATGCCAACGTCTCACAGATGTGCCTTTTGGTGGTTTGGTGAAAGAATATTACAGGGTGGCACAGTGACAGCACTCTGAAGTTGACACTTTTTCCCATTGGATAACATTACGGCGTCCGTCGCGCCTTTCGGGGCCCTTATCTCGGAAACGGTGTGAAATACGGACTTTTCGTCACAAAAATGCTTAGCCCCCCCCCAAATGAGGGCTAAGTGCAAAACTAACCAGGAAAGTCATAATTCATATGAAATTTACATTTTTTTTCTACATCGTACAGTTCCTGAGATATAAGCAATTTAGTATTCCAAGTCCTCATTTTCTGCTCCGAGGCCCATTGTTATGTATACATGCTTTGTTTTCACTGTGTTTTTCAATGCAGTTTTTGGGGAAAAGAAGGGTGTGCCCTATCGTTACTATGCCAGTTAGCATTTAAAGTTGCATTTCTGTTACCGTTCCCAGAACCGTTCCTATCTACGCCACCATGTGCGTTACAGTTTGTGTTTTCACTTGTGCTTGCATTTGCATTTCTGTGTCATTTGGTGTTATTGCTACTGTTACCATTACCAGTTGCATTTGCAATTGCGGTACCGTGCCCATGCATTACGGTTTGCGTTTCCATACAAGCTTGCGTTTCTGTTTCCTTTGGCATTATTGTTGCTGTTACTGCTACCATTTGCATTTACAATTGCGGTACCATGACCGTGCATGTAACGGTTTACATTTCTGTACTCACTTGCATTTAAGTTTGCATTTCTCTAGTCCATTGGCGTTATTGTTGCTGTTACCGTTACCATTTGCGTTTACAATTGCGGTTCCGTGACCGTGCGTGTTACGGTTTGTGTTTCTGTACGCGATTCCATTCTTGGTTCTGTTTCTGTTTCCTTTGGCATTATTCTTCATGTTAACTTTACCATTTGCATTTACAATTGCAGTACCATGCCCATGCGTATTACGGTTTGCATTTACGTGCGTGCTTGCGTTTGCGTTCCTGTTCCCTTTGCCGTTCTTTTTGCTCTAACACTTAACATTTGCCATCACAGTGTGCATTACCAGTTGCGTTTTTGTACATGCTTGCATGTCCGTTTGTGTCACTGTTCACTTCCCCATCACTTTGAGCTTGCGTTTCTATTAACGTTTGCTTTAACATTTACGTTTGCATTACCATCTCTGTAACTGTTGGTGCTTGCATTTGCATTTGCATTGCTGTTCCTGTTACTATGTGATAAGACATCATGTGGTTGGGCCCTGCGCTTCTGCCACCGCATTGCATTCATTATTTATTGTCCTCATTCTCAAAAAGAAGGGAAATTAGAGGCAAAAACTCCATTTAATGCATTGGTTAGGGTTGTTCCACAGTAACAAAAGTGAGGAAATTTGGTGTTAGGTTGAAAGCCTCCTTGGACCCCCAGCCCACCCCACAACTGGCATTGGGTTGCATGTTGTGGCTGTCGGTTTTAACTCTCTCCCATTCTCCTACACCTCAGCTTCTTTACATGTGATGGGGTGAGAGTTAGGCGATGACCCCAATGCTCACCCCAATGCCAGTTGGGGGTGGGCTGGGGTAAGGGCTTTCAACCCTAACACCTATTCTCACTTTTGTCGCTGTGGAACAACCCTAACTGATGCATTAAATGGAGTTTTTTGGCTCTAATATATATATTTATTTAGGGAGAGTTTTCTTTATTACAGCTAAGATTCTGACACGAAGGATTGAACACTTCAAGGATTGGGAGCGAGCAACCTGAAGGTGCAGAGAAGCAGTACCGGGGTGGGCACCCCAGTCCGTAGATAGATAGATAGCAAGAGAGAGAGAGAGAGATCTATTGATAGATTGATAGGTAGATAGACAGACAGATGACAGGCAGTAGAGAGACAGAAAAGGAAGGAAGGAAGGAAAGAAAGGGATCAGTTGCTCACTGCTGTCACTGCAACCCACAGCATGCAACTTCCAGCTGTGGCTGCAGAACTCAAGAAAGTCCATCTGTTCTCATATAAAGATTGCAGGTGAACAGCTCCTCTCGCTATAATGAGCACCCTGGATTTTGGGGTGCCCAGCAAAGGTATTTCTGGCAAGCTTTCAAAAAGTGAAACAGCAGAATCTAGTTAATATTTTGGACCACCATTCCAAACCGTCTGGAAGCTAGACGACAAAAAAAAAAAAACACTGAATTTTTATTCCCCCAAAAAACACGGTATACAGATCTCAGACTCTGCACATCTGACTGGAGCAAAATGTGGCATGTCAAGAGAATTTGCCCCCCAGACCATGCAAACAAAATGTTTTGCAAAGCTGTTGGAATAGGGGTGATGCTATTAAAGTGCAAAGTTAGGGGTTTTAACATTAAACAGACTACTCAGCCCTAACTATAGCGGTGCTACCATGTCACTGTAATATGGATACAGCCCAGACAGTTTAGAGATTTTGGTATGACATTTTCAGGCTAGAAAAGGTTTGCCTCAGTATGGTGCCTTGTGTTGATTTGGTTTGAGATATACATATAGATAGATAGATATGTGTGTGTGTGTGTGTGTGTGTGTGTGTGTGTGTGTGTGTGTGTGTGTGTGTGAGATACATATATATCTGTTTCAAAGCTATAAGGATTTGAAATTTTGGTTTTGAGCATACTCAGTAGAGTATCACACATCTATCCAAAAGACCCCACTCAACCCTAACTATAGTGGCACTACTGCACCACTATAACAGACATCTAAAGAACCTTACTTACACATTATAACTCTCACTAATTATTCATGAGCCAAGCAATGTTCCAGGCTGGCTATCAGATCGGTCATTGATGTCTTAGAAATTATCAGTCCCCCTTCTAACTGACACTGTGTGGCAAGCACTGCTCACACCATTCTGCTTAAAACCTTAAATGAGTTAAAAATAAACGAGAAAAGAAAAATGCTATTGTGATTAGACTTATAGTCACAAAAACAACCTTGAAGCTTGGAATAAAGACTGGCTATAGAGAGGTGACCCTTAGATGCACCTCAGGCCACCCACCCCGGCAACTGGTTATTAATCCATTGGAAATGGCTGGCTTCTTGGTTGATATTGCTTAATTAATATGTAACACACTACATACCACCCCCAATCACATGTGTAATACACCCTTTAATAACAGAAGGAACATGCCCCTTAATAATACATATAACACCCAACTTGTTAAGTTCCCTGACAGCTATCTTGAAATGTCTCCAGATTCTACCTATGAAAAAATACCCTATCATACACTAAAAACTCACTCAGTAACTTTCCTCCAATCTCACTCACAAAACAATCATGTCCCTCAAAGTGTCTGGCCTCTCATACTGCTACTGATGCAGGTCTTTCTTGCAGGGCCGAGATGCAGTGCTCACAACTGCAGACATGATACCACTCATCCTGTGGCTTCCCTACAAATGTCACACAATGTACTGCTCCTTCCGCACTCCCACCCACAGACATGATACCACTGGTCCTGTGACTCCTACTCCAAACATCACACCACATGCTGCTCCTTCACCACTCCCAACTGCAGACATAATACCACTCATCCTGTGGCTCCCCTACAAATGTCACACAATGTACTGCTCCTTCCACACTCCCACCCACAGACATGATACCACTGGTCCTGTGCCTCCTACTCCAAACATCACACCACATGCTGCTCCTTCTCCACTCCCAATCACAGACATGATACCACTCATCCTGTGACTCCTACTCCAAACCTCTCACCACAGGCTGCTGCTTCTCCATTCCCAACCACAGATATGATACCACTTATCCTGTGACTCCTACTCCAAACATCACGCCACATGCTGCTTCTTCCTCACTCCTGACCACAGATCTGACACCACTCATCCTGTGGCTCCTACACCAAATGTCATGCCACATGCTGCTCCTTCCCTGCTCCTGACCATAGTTATGACACCACTCATCCTGTGGCTCCTACTCCAAATGTCACACCACATGCTGCTCCTTCTCCACTCCCAATCACAGACATGATACCACTCATCCTGTGACTCCTACTCCAAATGTCACACCACATGTTGCTCCTTCTCTGCTCCCTACCACAGACATGATACTACTAATCCTGTGTCTCATAGTCCAAATGTCACACTACATGCTGCTCCTTCCCTGCTGCTGACTGCAGATATGATACCACTCATCCTGTGCCTCCAACTCCAAACATCATACCACATGCTGCTTCTTCCTCACTCCTGACCTACACCAAATGTCATACCACATGCTACTCCTTCCCTGCTCCTGACCACATATATGACACCACTCATCCTCTGACTCCTACACCAAACATCACACCACGTGCTGCTCTGTCCCCGCTCCCAACCACAGGCATAATACCACTCATCCCCTGGCTCCTTCTCCAAACATCACATAACATGCTGCTCCTTCCCCGTTTCAGACCGCAGACATGACACCACTCATCCTGTAGCTACTACACCAAACATCACAACACGTGCTGCTCCTTCCTCACTCCCAACCACAGACATGATACTGCTCATCTTGTGGCTGCTACTCCAAACATTACACCACATGCTGCTCCTTCCCCACTCCCGACTGTAGACATGATACCACTCATCCTGTGACTCCTACTCCAAATGTCACACCACATGCTGCTCCTTCCCCACTCCTGACCACAGACATAATACCACTCATCCTGTGGATCTTACTCCAAATGTCACACCACATGCTGCTCCTTCCCTGCTCCTGACCACAGACATGATACCACTCATCCTGTGGGTACTACACCTAACATCACACCACATACTGCTCCTTCCCCACTCCCAACTGCAGACATAATACCACTCATCCTGTGACTCCTACTCTAAATGTCACACCACATGCTGCTCCTTCTCTGCTCCCGACCGCAGACATGATACCACTCATCCTGTGCCTCCTACTCCAAACATCAAACCTAATGCTGCTCCTTCCTCACTCCTGACTGCAGACATCATACCACTCATCCTGTGGCTCCTACACCAAATATCACACCACATGCTGCGCCGGCCCCTGCTCCCAACCACAGACATGATATCACTCATCCTCTGGCTCCTTCTCCAAATGTCACACCACATACTTCTCCTCCCCAGCTCCTGACTGCAGACATGATACCACTCATCCTGTGGCTCCTACTCCAAATGTCACACCATGTGCTGCTCCTTCCCCACTCCCAACCACAGACATAATACCACTCATCCTGTGGCTTCTACTCCAAACATCACAACACTTGCTGCTCCTTCCCCTCTCCTGACCACAGACATGACACCACTCATCCTGTAGCTATTACTCCAAACATCACACCACATGCTGCTCCTTCCCCACTCCCGACTGCAGACATGAAACCACTCATCCTGTGACTCCTACTCCAAATGTCACTCCACATGCTGCTCCTTCCCTGCTCCTGACCACAGACATAATACCATTCATCCTGTGGCTCCTACTCCAAACATCACACCACATGCTGCTCCTTCCCTGCTCCTGACCACAGACATGATACCACTCATCCTGTGGATACTACACCTAACATCACACCACATGCTACTCCTTCCCCACTCCCAACCACAGACATAATACCACTCATCCTGTGATTCCAACTCCAAACATCACACTACATGCTGCTCCTTCTCTGCTCCTGACCGTAGACATGATATCACTCATCCTGTGACTCCTACTCCAAATGTCACACCACATGCTACTCCTAACATCACACCACATAATGTTCCTTCCCTACTCTTAACCACAGACGTGATACCACTCATCCTATGACTCCTACGCCAAACGTCACACCGTATGCTGCTCCTTACTGCACGCCACACGGCTCAGCATCCAAACAGTAGGAGAAGACTACAAGAGCCATGCCTCTTTGTAAAGGAGGCCCCTGTACTATGGAAACACTAAAGGGGCAAAATAGGCAGTCCCCAGAAAACTACAGTATACTACACTATACATAATACAGTGCAGAAAAACACTAGCCTAATGAAAGAAAAATTAAGATTTCTATGGAACAGGGTTTCCAGTTAGGATGTGTAGGCCCTACATGAAAAATGATGATTTGTTCAGTACAGGGTTTCCAGTGGGGATGTGCAGAGATTGCATGAGAAATTATGATTTGTTTGGTGCAGGGTTTCCAGTTGGGATGTGTAGACCTTGCATGAGAAATGATGACTTGTATGATACAGGGCTTCCTGGAAGGATAAGCAGACCATGCATAAGAAATAATGATTTGTTCAGTACTGTGTTTTCGGTTGGGATGGTTAGGCCTTAAATGAAAAATGAGGATTAGTACAGTACAGGGATTCTAGCTGGGCTAGGTAGACCTTGCATAAGAAATAATGACTTGTACTGTACAGGGTTCCAGCTGGGATGAGTTGACCTTGTATGAGAAATGATGATGTTGTGTTCGGTACATGGTTTCCAGCTGAGATGGGTAGATCTTCAATGAGAAATTATTATTTTTTTTTATCTCTGTTTATGCAGCCCCCTCAGCTCTGGCTCTGTCACCCGACTGACCCATCTGGCACCCCAAGTGGACCCCGCTTCGTGCCTTGGTTTACTTCCCAGGCAGAGGTGAAGTGGGGAGGGAGCCCTGGACCTCAACCCCGACCACAAACCGTACCTTGAATCTCGTCAGGGTCCATCTTTCAGGCTGAGGCCCTGGTGGGTGAGGGCTGGTATCCACCCTCTCATTGGTGTCATGCTGGGGCCAAGTTTTTTTCTGTTTATGCCCTAGCAGAGGCATGATGTACGCTTGATGCCAAGATGTAAGCCAGCATCAGTCACGCGTCCTCCCTTTTTCAAACTCGGGCAAGCATTTCCTCCAGCCACCACCAGTGACCAGGCTTGCACCAAGTCAGTGCACCCCCCCCCGGAGGAGATGAGCAGTCCCCTGGACGTTCAAGCCTCCTCCCACTGGCTGGCCCTCCAACAACCCAAGCCCATTCCCGAACTCATGTTGCTGGCATCACAAGCGGTAGTGCTACCCCTGCACTGGAGGGCTGGCTTAGAAATGGTTATTTGTATGGCACAGGATT
The DNA here is from genome assembly GCA_016271365.2 of Neoceratodus forsteri. NCBI lineage: Eukaryota > Metazoa > Chordata > Ceratodontiformes > Ceratodontidae > Neoceratodus > Neoceratodus forsteri. The sequence goes on from JADMNL010000022.1 coordinate 217,416,104, forward strand.
TTCAGGTGGGATCAGTAAACCTTGCATAAGAAATGATAATTTCTTTGGTACAAGGTTTCCAGCTCAGACCTAACTCAGCTCCATATCATGACAACTCTTGTAGCTGAGACCTAACTCAGAACCACATAACAGCAACTCTTGTAGCTGAGACCTAACTCAGTCACAAATGATAGAATGGGGCTCTCAAACTCAGATTGGGATAAGGCCGGAATCAAGAAACTGCATCACTTATTTGAACAGGGGTCCAGGACCCTATTATTCCAATAGCTCCGGGAAAGATTTGGTCTTAGAAAACATTGCTTTCATTTTGATTTAGGGTTAAGGAAATTGTTGAAAGATAGCTGTCTAACAGATGACTACTCCCTACCTCAAAATACAGAATGGGAACAACTAATTAAACTCGGGTCACTCAGGAGGGGTGCTAGCCACGTGTACAAGCTGCTCACAAATAGTATTTGGCTTTCTTGTCTGACAATTAAGGCCAAGCTTTCATGGGAAGAAGAACTTGCAGTGTCACTCCCAATGGTTGAGTGGGGATCCACCTGGAGGATGGCTAACAAGGCCTTTAAAGAATTACAGGGTAGGCTCATACAGTTCAAAATACTACATAGATACTACATGAGCTCCAAAAGGCTTTTTACAATAGGGTCATGCAAGAACTCAGAGTGTTGGAAATGTAAGAATACAGAAGCTGATCTCAGGCATATATTTTAGGATTGTCCTAATTTAAAAGGCCTTTGGTCAGAGGTAATTCGCATATGTAGTCAAGTCTTGGGCTGAATCTTCCCCATTCACCATTAATATTAAGTCTAGGGGGGTTTTCCTGACTGTACCGAGCTAAATAAGTTTCAAACAATTCGGATACGTCACGTCTCCCTTAGTGTTAAGAGACTTATTTTAAGACATTGGAAAGACAATGAAGTCCCTTTGATACAAGAATGGTATAATCAAATGGGAATTTACCTTCAACAATGAAAGGGTGCATTATCATTTACAAGCTACATTAGAAGTATATAACAACATCTGGTCACCTTTTATTGCTCTAGAAAATACATAATGCATCTTGGTCCTAGTCAGAACTGAGAACTGGGGAGTCTAAGTATAAACTATCTCCTTAAAATCTTGAGTTTTCATCTATAATACACTAACTTGTTATGAGGAATGAATTTAAGCTAGACAAACAGCTATGTTAAAAATTTGAGACTATTCTGGTTTAATCTGAAGGTTAATGCAAGTAATGTATAATAGCATGACATATTGTTTAATGTTGTTATTTTATCATTACATTGTCACTTTATTATTTTATATTTGAAAACTCTAATAACAATTATTATGGCAAAAAAAGACCTAACTCAGCACCACATAAAGGTAACTCTTGTAGCTGAGACCTAACTCAGTGCCTCATCAAGGCAACTCTTGTAGCTGAGACCTAACTCAGGACCACATCAAGGCAACTCTTGTAGCTGAGACCTAACTCAGGACCACATCAAGGCAACTCTTGTAGCTGAGACCTAACTCAGTGCCACATCAAGGCAGCTCTTGTAGCTCAGACCTAACTCAGCACCACATCAAGGCAACTCTTATACCTGAGACCTAATTCAGCACCACATCAAGACAATTCTTGCAGCTGAGACCTAACTCAGTACCATGTCAAGGCAACTTGCATAGCTGAGATTTAACTCAGCACAACAACAAGGCAACTCGTAGCTAAGACCTAACTCAGCACCATGTCAAGGCAACTCTTGTAGCTGAGACTTAACTCAGCACCACATCAAGGCAATCTTTGGCGCTGAGACCTAACTCAGCACCACATCTCGACAACTCTTGTACATGAAATCTAGCTCAGTGCCACCTCACGACAACTCTTGTAGCTGAGGCCTAACTCAGCACCACATCAAGGCAACTCTTGTAGCTGAGACCTAGTTCAATGCCACATCACGACAACTCTTGTAGCTGAGTCCTAATTCAGCGCCACACCAAGTCAATTCTTGTAGCAGAGACCTAACTCAGCACCACATCAAGGCAACTCTTGTAGCTGAGACCTAGTTCAATGCCGCATCACGACAACTCTCATAGCTGAGTCCTAATTCAGTGCCACACCAAGTCAATTCTTGCAGCTGAGACCTAACTCAGCACCACATCAAGGCAACTCTTGTAGTTGAGACCTTACTTTCACTGTCTGAAATTCTTTTGTTCAAATATAAAATAGGCAAATGTTACAAATAGCAACCACTTAAACAGAGCCTCCTACTGCAGGGTTCTCCCATGTATACAGCATCTCAGAGGGTGATTAAGAAAAACAGATGTAGACCATGGCCATTAAAGGATGCCCATCATGTCCTGGATAATTCCCCTAAAGTTCTTATGAGGAGTGTTGTTAAAGTATGCAGTCAGTTTCACTTGTATGAAATTTGGATGTATGCAATTTTCAGATATATGCACATTTCACTGTATCTGTACCATTACTTTTATTTAAGAATTAAAGCAGCACTGTATGTTAGACATCAAAATGTTTCGGCATATAGTTTATTTTAGCACAAATACATGTCTGACAATATAGACTTGTAGTCCATATCATTTTAATTCACAGAGATATTAAAAAAACAGCTTTTATAATCAATTTTGTTATTAATGATTCTGGTCATTAAAGATATCCACCACTTGAAATATTTAAAGCAGCAGTGCAAAAGAGTCTCCAAAAATTAAACCCAAACTTTCTTTTTTTTTTTTTTACTTTAAAAGATTCCAGGCATCTTCCAGTTTTATTTGGTGGTACAGTTTTCTAAGTCCACCAAAATCTGATTATTTTATAAATATTTTAATAGAGTTTTTTCTCAAGAAACAAAGATGACCACCACGGTTTACATATAGATAGCACTGCAGATCTAGGAAGGGTTAGGAATGAAAAAATAAAAGACTCATGGTGTGCAGTATAGGAGGTACCTAGACAAGTACATTTGATAGATATGCTAATATTTTTATTACCTGTGGCTAAAACTGGATTATTTTTTGGGGAAAAAAACTTTTCATTACACTGCTGATTAGAACATCTCTTCTTTTGAGGCTACCTTTTGACTATAAATGTTGGATCTATACTATGGATATATCATGATGGTGCTTCCTAAGTGTGTCCATGAACCCCAGGTCAAATCATGTGAGCCTGTAGCTCTGTGGTTAGAGCACCAAGATGGTATTCCAAAGACCTGGGTTCAATTCCCACTAGGACACATTATTTCTTTCTTGGGTCCAACCATGTGAGCCTGTAGCTCAGTGATTAGCACACCAGTATGGTATTTCAGGGGGCTGGGCTCAGTTACTAGTAGATCACAATATTTCTTTACCACTGCACTTTGTGATTTAAATTACTTAGCAGTGGTTGGCACTGCACCAAGAAAAACATATAATTGTCAAAATGCAAGGTAAAACTCCTGAAGCCTCAATAACTGAAATGTTAATGGACCATGCCTAAAAAAGTGAGTGATGCAGGATTGTGTACCAGATCTCATTATCACAGCCAAATAAGATTCATTACCTACAGAATCCGAGATATTTCATGTACAGTATATAATCTTTCCATGTAAAATGTATTTAAACAAATGATTTTAAGTAAACAAATCACATTAAAAATGTTTCACTGTGGCCGGCCCAGTGGCGCTGAACATTGAGGCGCTGTACGCCATACCTCGTGCTACACCGGTGACCCAGGTTCGGGAACAGACTCAGGTCACCGGGGGTCGGATGGGAGTAAGGAGGACTGAGCATCCCCACAGATGTTCTCCTCCTCCTCTTGGGGTGGGTTACCAGGGTGTCGCAGCACTCATTGTGTCTATGACTGTGGAAGCATGGGCAATAAGGGCACACAGCTCTCTGGAGTTGGGAAGGGGAGGACACTGTCAGGTGCTTGACAGTGGCATGCATCAGCATGTCATCTGTCTGGAAGGATGTCCTGTGTGCCAGCAGCCTCAGGGGATTAGAGAAAATGGGGGAAAATGCATACACCCTGGTCTCATGAGCACTATGAAACTGGGGGACCTTGGTAAAAACCTGGTGGAAGGAGTAGGAGGGGATACAAGGACCCTCTGAAACCAAGGAGCCGGGCAAATAAAAAAAAAATGTTTCACTGCAATGGCAGTGTTAGTTTCATTGTTGCATTCCTGGCTAGAAAGTTACCAGACAGCTTCAGTGAGGCTCAGTTTATCATGTTCAGCATGCTTATATTCATTAGGGTGTGGCTGTCATTCAACGAGGCTCATTTTATCACGTTTCGCATGCATTAACTATCCATCTAAATTCTGTAGGATAGTTCAAGTCCTATTCTGTCTCCCCTCTCCTCCCTCCCCCTCCAGCTCTCAAAATAAATAACTCCCTAGTTTCTGACCCTGGCTCCGTGGCCAACAAATTTAATGCCTACTACACCTTGTGTGCCACGTCTCTTCTAAATTTCCTCTCCCCCTTTCGGCTTACTAAATTCAGCCCTTCACCTCAGCCAGTTCCTACCCCTCCCCTCTTTTCCTTTTCTACTATCTCCTCTGATGAAGCTCTTAGTGCTCTCTTATCCCTGAACCCCTCTAAAGGCTTCTCACCAGATGGGCTCGATCCTAAACTTCTCTACCTTTCTACTCCAGCAATTGCTTATCCTATCTCTCTAATCCTTAACCTCTCCTTTATTTCTGCCCAAGTACCCTCATCCTGGAAACATGCTGTAGTCCTTCATCTCCCCAAGGGTGGTGACACATCCACTCCTGGCAACTATTGCCCCCATTTCTCTCCTTCCTACCCCTGCCAAACTTTAAGAACATTTAGTTCTTTCTCGGCTATCACCCTTCCTCTCCAATCCCTACTTCTTCACCACCTTCCAATCTGGTTTTTGGAAGAACCACTGAAAAACCACCTCCCTCCTCAGGCTTACTGACTCCATCCTTTCAGGGATGAACGATGGCCTGAACATCTCAGCCATCTTTGTCAAACTAGCTAAAGCTTTCAACACCGTTTCCCATCCCCTTCTTCTTGATTCCCTCTCCTCAACTGGTCTTGCTCCATCAGCCACTAATTGGTTTAAATCCTACCTCATTGGTAGGACCCAATCAGCGGAGAATCCTTGATTCCGTCTTCCCTCCACTCCTCCTCAACACTGGTGTCCCTCAGGGCTCAGTGCTTGGTCCCTTACTCTTCTCCATTTTCCTTAATGATCTTCCAACAGCCCTCTCATCCTAATCTATTCACATGTACGCTGACAATGCTGTCTTATATAGTTCTGGCAAAAACCCTGCTGCTGTGGAAACCAGCTTACAGCATGACTTCAAACAAGTTCAGCTCTGGTTTGCTTCACACCAGCTTTTTCTAAATGCCAAGAAGACAGTCTCAATGACCTTTAGCACTAAGCAGAGACTCTCTAAGCTCCTGGCCCTACCCACATTCCACACCCTTGATGGGACTATCCTGGAGGACACTTCCTCAATTAGATACCTGGGGGTTTGGCTAGACCAGCACCTCAACTTCTCTGTGCATATCGATGCTGTCCTGAAGAAACTGCTCTCCAAGCTTGGTGCTCTGTACTGGAATCATAGTTGCATCCCACTGACTGCAAGGAGTGAAATTGTCCAGAAGATGATACTCCCCATCTTTGACTACTGTGACATAGTCTATGGTACTGCTCCCAAATCTTCCCTGACCAAGTTGGACACTCTCTTTAACTCCTTCTGCCGCTTTGCTCTAGACTCTCCTTCCTGCTCCCACCACTGTGAACTCTATTGCTCTCTAACCTTCCTTCCACTATCTCACAGAAACATCTCACACTGTGCCAAACTAACCTCCAAATTCTGGTTCAGAGTGTTCCTCTCCTATCTCTCATCCTCTCTCTCTCTCTCTCCACTTCACCTCCCCCCACCCATTCTCTCAGATCTAATGACGTCTGCACTTTGACAGTCACTCACCGCTCCACCCTCATAGGTCAGACTGGTTTCGCCCATTGCTTCCCTAAAATCTGGAATTCCCTTCCTCCTGAAATATGACACTCCTCCTCCAACTACTTCCTTACCTCTGCCCTACACAATTACCTCTCCCTCAGCTGTTCCTACTTTAACCCTCCTTAATACCTATCCCCAGTTTCTGCCTTCCTACCCTGACCCCCAACCCCTGGTAGGTTTCTTAACATCTTGAAGGGGGAATCAGGAAATGGCTACCCCTTCTCCTCATATTCAGTTCTTGCCTCTCCCCCTCTCTTCTCCACCTGCCCTTCTGGGTCACCCATGCACACAACCTACCCCATTCTTTTTTCTCCAACAGCACTTGCCTCGAGCCTGCTCCTGGTGAACTTATGTGCTATAATGGTTCTGTTGCATTATTACTGTTTTGTACATTTATATATTCTTTTGTATGATTTTGGACATGTATTGTAATTTACACAATGTTCCACTAGTGTTTATTGTACAATACCTTGTATTCCAACTGTTGCATAATCGTACAATGTTGTATTGTTTTTACTACCCACATACTACTGTGACTGATCATCCTTCACAACCCAATGTAACCCCTTCCCTGCAGGTCACACTGTGAGATGAGCAACTTGTTGTTCAGTGTGCCCTCCTGGTGAAACATTTCAATAAATAAAAAATATTTATTAGCATGTGGCTGTCATTCAACGAGGCTCAGTTGATCACATTTAGCATGCTTATATTTGTTAGTGTGTGACTGTTGTTTATTCCAGCCTATCTTAGGTGCTACATGTTGGAGTGAAATACTGTATGTGTTTCACACTATTAAAGGTACAAGACCAGAGACACTTTTGTGATGCCATCTTCTTAGACCCCCCGTAAAGCCTTGGATACATCTGACCACAGTGTGTTACCACTCAGGCTTTTGAGGGCAGGCATAAGTCACTGGGCTATGGCCTGGTTAGTAAATTATCTTAAAGGTCATCAACAACAGCTGTAAAAACAGCTGTAAATAGAATGCCTTCTTGTGCCTCCTTATGCTCTAAGCTATACAAATGGATTATATAGGGGCTCTGTATTAGCACCCTCACTTTTCATGATCTACTTATATGACCTTAAAACAAATATAAATGAACAACACAGTTGCACATACCCCAATAATGCAAAGCATCATGGGAAGCACATGCAAATCCACATGAACACATTTGGACAGGCTCAACTTTAAGCAGTGGCCAATACCCTCTGGGGTAAACCTTGCCTAAGTGCATTTGCTCTGAGGTTCTTTTGTAGTTCCCTGTTATAAGGCTGCTATACCAACCATAGCCAGGGGAAATCCCACATCCACCCTAATTATAAGGCTCTCTGTTATAAGACTTCTGTATGCTGACCTCAGCCTGGTGAAATCCCATGTCCACCCTTATTATGTTGTCTTGCACATGCAGCGCAAGCAACATTTTGTGACAGCTTGCTGGAGTAGCAGGTTGTGGAGTTGCAGCCGTGTTGTGGCCAATGGCACCATTGTTTTTTTGGGCTGGTCTCTGTGGCACCATTGAATGAGCACTCTGTCTATGACAGCCCTTGAGAAGCATGCTACCAACTTGAAAGAATTTTACCATTGCAGTGAGGGGAGCACCTCATCATTGCAGGGCATGCCTTGCCTGCTGAAACATTTCAATAAACGTGGTGGCTGTCGCTGTCCGCCTCTCACAATCCCCATCAAGCTGACTTCAAGGGTATGACCCCCCTCAAGATTGTGTGGCACACTGGGGGCCCACCCCAGTGTGTCTGCGTGTGTTCTGAAGCTGACTGTATCGGTATGTTCCTTCCCCCACCCCACCCCCACTGTGTACCACACTGGCAGTCGACTCCAGTGTGGCTAACATAAACCCCCCCCAAAGTCATGGGGCACACTGGGAGCCTACCCCAGTGTGCCCAACAGTTGTTTAATTTCACCTGTAAATAAAGAAAACCTTCCCGCGATGTCTATTCCAGGAAATAAGAAAACGGTTTGTCATTGAGTCAAAGTGCCCCCTCCCCCAACCCACACTCACCCTTTGTGCACCCCACCTCCCTGCATACAGAGCCTGGTGCAACAATCTTCAGTGGAGCGGGACACGTCTGAACTCTTGAAAAGCTGACCGCGAACTGAAGAAAATAATGGTAAGCTGTTTAATGACATCAGTGGGGTGGGGTTTAACTTAGGTGGCTGTCTTGCCCATTTTTTGTGACTTTTGGCTCCAAATTTTCAACATGGGGTTCTTGGGACCTCACCTCATGAACTCAGCCACTGTCATTTCATTATTCGATCCTGAAAGGTGATTTCACGGTCACTGCACAGAATCACATTTTGTGACCAATTAACAAAATGACAATGTCACTGTTCATGAGGAGGGTTCCAAAAAAAGTCTATGTTGCAAATTTGGTGAAAAAATTCAGAGAAATGACTGTGTTATGAGCAGGCATTGCACAGTTTCCACGCACACTTATAACTTCGAGAATTTTTAATATTTTCACTCCAGATTTTCAACATTGCCATTTCTTCACACCTCCTTACAGTATGAATTGTACAGCTGCCATTTTTCACATCCTGTCCAAAATGTGTTTTCACACATCCGGTGCAGAATGGCGTGGTCGCTGTGGGAAATCACCATTCAGGATAGATTAACAAAATCACAGTGCCACTGTTCATGAGTGGAGGTCCCAAATGCTTTCATGAGGTGGGGTCACAAAAGCCCATGTTGAAAATTTGGAGTGCAAATACCAACAAATGCCTGGGGTGTTAGGATTTCTAACCATAACGCCCCACCCTGTAGACACTGACAGGCATCAGAGGTGTGACTTTGGATTGTCGGCTGTAATGCTCACGCCATTCCACCCCCACCCTGCAGCCAGCGACAGACATCAAGGTGTGCCTTGGATTCTTCGGACCCAAAGTTCACCCCATTCTCCAATACTGCACCCAACTCAATGTACAGTATTTCCTCATAAGGTCCAATGACCCCAGGGACAATGTGACACTTGTCAGAGTCTGTAGGGTAGGGTGAAGTGAAATGGCATGAGCGTTATGGTTAACAACCCAAAGGCACACCTCAGTGCCTGTCAGTCTCTGCAGGGTGGGGTGGGTTGGCATCAGTTCAATACTTTACTGCCATTGCTATTATGCATCTCTCTAACTCCTCCACTACCAGTGTCAATGCCAGCAAGACATTTGGCATTGACAAATGTTTTTTTTTTTGGCAGCACCTGTCCCATTTTATCAGCCCTATGTCCCTGACCCATAGCCCCCCCCCTTATAACCGATCCCCAATTTGCACTGGTGTACTCCCCAAGGTGGGGCCACTGAGATGACACCACCCCAGGGAGACTGGTCCAGGTTACCAGCCACATCACCGCAATCAGCAGGGCTCCCCTAGGCTTACCTCCCCCAGGTGGGATTGCAGAGGTGGGCCATCCAGTGGAACACAGTCACAGCTGGGGCTGGGTACTTTGGGGGCCACGGTACCAGGAGGCATCATCATCCCTGGGACAGGCAGCATTTGTTTGTGGATGCTAATCCCCTCAGAAGGTGGGAAATGTAGTAATGTCAGTGAGGCGAACCCAACGTCCATCCCACCTCCTTACTTGTCAGGCGCCATTCGCATCAGATCCCCCGGCTTCCGCCAGGGGTCCACACTTTGGCACCAGACACTCAATCACACACACCCTTCCCCAGAAGAGAGAAGCAGTCCATGGGACACTCAGTCCTACCCCCCCAGCCAGCCCTCCAATGACCCAAGTTCAGATTTGAACACAGGTCACTGGAGTCAGAGGCAAAAATCCTACCCCTGTTGAAATGGGCCAGTCTCCACATCCACCCTTATTATAATGCTCCCTGTTATAAGACTGCTGTACGCTGACCCCATCCTTGTGAAATCCCACTTCCACCTTCATTATAAGTCTCTCTGTTATAAGGAAAACACAGTTGCACATAATGCAAAGCATCATGGAAAGCATATGAAAATCCCCATGAAATTTAAAAATGTGGCTATATGGCCAATACCCGCCAGGGTAACCCATGCCTCAGTGCATTTGCTCTGGGGCTCTTTTGTAATTCTAAATATAAATGAAGCTAAGTTATGACATCCCAGAAAAAGACTGGTATTCACCTTTTAAGTGACACTATACAAATGTTATTATTAAAACATAAATACTCGAATAGCAACAAACAGATGACCACATAAAAGCACACCAACGTTTCACATATTTCCAACGCCTTGATAAAGCATTGGAAATACATGAAACATTGGTGTGCTTTTATGTGGTCATCTGTTTGCTGCTATTCTAGTATTTATGTTTTAATAATAAAATTTGTATAATGTCACTTAAAATAAAAAGTGAATACCAGCCTTTTTCTGGGATGCTAGACTTCTTTTTTCTACATTGATTGCTTTTTACATCTGGGCACCAGATAGTTTGCTAGTAGCCACTTTCATGAGCCACAGAAGCTAAGTTATGTTTATATACTGACGATGCTTCTTTTGTACACAGCTAAATCCTTGACAGAATCCACAAACCATGACTTATAGGCTGCATGTGACACACTACAGCTCAGCCTACTCAGCCCTAAACTGCCGCTCATTGACTCTTGAACTATAGTCATGTTTTTCATCCCAAATGACAGACAGCTACTGATCTTCTTTATCTTCCCCATCTCCACTTCGATGACTGATAATGTAGAAAAGGTGATTATATATAATTATCTGGGCCTGCGGACAGACAGCAATCTTTTATTTAGAAACTAGTTGCAGGACATGAGTCAGAGGGTAGTGGTCAGAGTGGGAGGAGTGATTCTTGGGGGCTACAGCAGTCACTAGCAGTGTCTCACAGAGTTCTGTGTTCAGTCTAGTGCCATTTAGTATATTTATTGGTGATATAGCAGATAGAGTAAAGGGTAAGATCTGCCTATTGGTAGATGACACCAAACTCTGCGGAGGGTGAACACGGAGTGTGGAATATAGGATTATAGGAGGGATCTTGCAAGGCTTGATAGGTGGTCAGGTATTTGGCATCTGGGCTTCAATGCCGAGCAGTGAAAAATCATGCACTTTGGGGCAAATAACCCAAAGACCAACTATTGTCTGGGGGTTACAGGTTACCAGGTTAGAAGAGGAGAAAGATTTAGGGGTGATCATCTCAAGTGACCTGAAACAATCTGCAAAGTGCAGGAAGGCATCGGCCAAAGTAAATAGAATGTTGGTCTGCATAGCCAGAGGAATAACTAGCGGAAAGGAGGAGATCATTCTTCCACTGTACAGATCCCTGATGCATCCACACCTGGAGTACAGTGTGCAGTACTGGTGCCCATACCTAAGAAAAATTATCAGTCTTCTCAAACTGGTCCGGAGGAAGGCAACTAAAATGATCCAGGGTCAACAGAGTAGGACATAAGAAGAGAGACTTGGAGACCACAACATGTACTCCTTGGAGGAGAGGAGGGAGTGGGGACCCATGACTGAAACATTTAAATACCTCAGTGGTATAAACAAGGTGAAATCTGAAGGTTCCTTCAGCCTTAGCAGTAACAAATCTGCTAGAGGACACTAGCCAAAGCTTGTGGGAGGACAATTCAAAAGGGAAATGAGACAATTTTTCACCGAGAGGGTGGTGGCTAAGTGGAATGAGTTGCCAGATGAGGTGTTCCTAAAGACAGTGGGCAACTTTAATAGGGGTTGAGGCAAAGTAAAGAGGAGGGTTGTAATTAAAAGTAGAAACATGGGGAGACTCTTGCCAGGGAGGTGGAAACTCTTAATGGGCAGAGGGATGAACCCTTGAGTAATCTCTGAGAGATCTGCATTATGAGCAGAGAAGATGGTCCTTTTGGCCTTTTTCTATTGGTATTTTTCGTACCTGCATATGTAATCTCTACTGATGTCCTGCGGTATCATACCTTATTCAGCAAACTAGCATTCGACTCCCATGCCCCTACTCCCTGGAATAAGTTACAGAATACTTTTCAGCTGGGAATTACAGAACTACTGCACTGCCTAAAAGTAATATTAGTTTTTAAACGCAGCCTGCCATTGCCTTTTATATCTGAGGGTAATATTAGTTCTTAAGAGTGTTCAACCATTATATTTTATATCTGAGGTACTTTTTCTTTTTCTTTTGGTTAATTACAAGATTGTTTACCTGATGGTAGTAGGTGTGATGTGTGGGGCCACAGTCTGCCTGGCAGCTGACATATAAAGCTCTGTTCCCCCCCATTACATCATCAGCATTGTGACCTCACTGACTGTGACATTGCTGCTGCTTAGGAACAGTCACTCAGTGGTTGCTAGGTCAGTCGCCTGTGATGTCACTGTCAGTGAAATCACAATGCTGATGATATAGTGGGGGTGGGGGTGAGAAAGATATGTTAGCTGCTAGGCTGAAAACTGTTCCACACATCCAGCACTATATTATTACCCAGAAAACTTTTTAATGAGCTAAAGAAAAATAAAAAAATACTTCAGAAATAAAAAGTTACAAAAGTGACTGCTTTTTAAAATTTATATTATTTTCTTATCTGCCTGTTTTGGCTACACCAGCTCTTGAAAGGCATTCAGCACAAGTACCTTATATCTAACAACACACTCAAATCATGCGATGATTCCCCCATAATCACACATCATGGCGTGTCTCTCATTGCTTATCTGTTCAATCCATAATCATAGTCTGACCGCACTGACAAATGACTGTACAGTGGCTATCAAGTAAAAATGTCAATACAGTGCAGCAAATTATACTCACAAGACCAAGTGCACCTATGTCTTACAGTCAGTCATCCCTGAAGTGTCTATAAACACCCAAGAGATGTGGAGAAACATGTAACATTTTCTGCAATGCTTCAAAACAGACAACTGTTATTTTTAACAGTTAGGACATAAAGTAGTCACTAATGAGAACATCTTTCAACTGGAATCAAGAGTCTTTTCCAACAACATTTAAAATTCATTTAGCATTTCATTTTCAGTTATTTGAAATGAAATGCTTCCCGTTGAGGTACAGGTCTGCACCTGGTAGCAGACATTTTTGTGAGTATGGTCTCTGTCTCTGTGTGGGGCAGAATGACCAGTAGTTTATAGGCTAGACAGTGTAACTCTAGGGTCTGCTGATTGTTGTGTTGCTTATGATGAGGTCACCACACAGAAACCTAGTAGAGGACTGTAATTACAAATAATTACATGCCTTTTTTTATTTTTTTAGCCAATTAGATTGTGCCAATTGCTATAAATTTGTCGCCATGTTATAAGGTTGAACTATTTTTGTGGCACGATGTTGGCCTTCACAGCACTGGCCTGAATCTAACCGCATTGTGTTCATGTTTTCTGCCTTATTCATACCTATGAATCACTTGTTGCGTTAAAATTATACCATATATCTGTTTTGATTGTCCTGTCTGTTAAGAATGTACAACCATAACAATTATGTAAAGAGTGCTCAGTATTCATTTGTTTTTGTTTTGTTTTTTTTTGGTGATCAGATAGGCCCTCTGAAACAAAGGACCCTTTTTCAGGGGCAACCCAGAATAAGTTACAGATAACAGCACATACTGGGTTCACACATCAAGGAACATTGTACATAATTAGTTACATACTATATGTGGGTACATACCTGGGTGTAAACATGAAGGGATTTTGTGCAAAAACAATTAGTGCAGATTTGTACAATAAAAGAGCTACAATTTCAAGTGCTACAGATCACAGTACATACTGGATTAAAACGCCAAGGAACATTGTACACAAATTAGTTACATATTGTAGGTAAGAAAAAACTGTGTAAACATGAAGAGATTGTGTACAAAAGCAATTAGTGCAAATTAGCACAGCAAGAGAACTACAGTTTCAGCAGTTCAGTAGTAAACATAGAAAGTGACGGCAGATGGGGACCTCTCAATCCATCTAGTCTGCCTGTTTTCCTAAACCGACAGTTTAGTAATAGAAACATATTACAAGGGAGTGAGTGAATGTAGTTAGGTTACAGAAAGCCACTGACCCATTACTTAAGCAGGGTTTCAGCAGTTGGATTTATTGATGTAATTGTGGCTGTCATAACCAGGACCTCCTTGTAAATGAGCATCTCTCACTGGAGCCTCTTCTAAAACAAATAAATACAATAAGACAAAGGAGAAGGAGGTGGAACATTGCAGTTCCTCATAAAATAGACCAATCTGGAATCAAAATTCAGGAAAGGTTGGAAAATGTTTTTCTAAAATGCTTTCAGAAACCACCTTTTGTTTTTATATACTGATATGTGTAAGATATAACAACATACTATACAGTGGATACAGATTGGTTTGACTCTAGCTATGCAATTCATTTTGGTATTGGAGGAGGCAGGACTATAATTCACAAGTGGCATGTAAGTTTCCTAAATCCTCCTCCCCCTCACAAGTGATGATAAGTAATATATTCTGAGCCATGTCATTGTGTGCCCAGTTTATGCAATTTATTTTAAAGAGCAACTCTGCACTTCAGCATATAAGCTCATAAACATGCTGTTTTAGCTACTGTATACCAATTTACTAGAGAATACATTTTTTAATTTTTTAGATTTCCTTTCTAGTCTTTATAACACATGTTAGTAGTCTATCCAAAAACCCTGTACATAAAGCATTGGCCTGTGCCCTAGTGATCACATGGTGCCTTTGTTTATGACATCATGAGGTTCACCAGTGCTACAGATGGTGATGTCACAAGCAGCAGTGGAGAGGTCATTGGGAAACAGAGGATTTTTGAAAGACTTAGTGAAATATGTACAGCATTATACGAACTCTTTAGCAGATTGAGGACAAAATAAAGTAAAACAAAACTCGAAAACCATAATGTTAACCATAAGTAATAGCTCAAGCTGACAGTTTTATATGCTTGTTGGATGTATTTGATTGTCATGACTGCTAGTATCACTGTTGCCACTGCATCTGTGCTGTTCGTGAAGCGTATTGCTTTGAAAATCTAATAACTTTTCTAGACAGAGGCAAAACAAACAGAAAGACTCAGTCAAATATGCACAGCATTTCCTGAATTTCTTTTTTTTCATCCATTGGTAACCAGGTAAGGCCAACTAGGCAGAAATGCCTGTTGTCATTGGTGATCTAGGAGCGCTGGGGAGGTTAAGTGACTTGCTCAGAGTCACACAGTATGCAAGTGGAGGTTTGGGAAATCAAAACACCCAGGTCTGCTGGATGTACCAAGCTCATTCACAGCTTGTAACTTTTAGGCTATACTGCCAGCCCAAAATATTTATGGGGGGAGAGATACTTGCAATGACCAAGCAGGAAAGGGACCTGGGGTAATCATATTGGACAACCTAAAGGTGGCCAGACAATGTGGCAAGGCAATCAGGACAGCTAGTGAGTTGTTTGGATTTGTAGGTAGGGCTATCACCAGAAGGAAGAGGGAAGTGGTGTTGCCCCTATATAGGTCTTTGGTAAGACCCCACCTGGAGTACTGTGTCCGGTTTTGGACACCACATATCAGGAAGAACATAGACAAAGTACAGGCAGTCCAGAGGAGGGCTACCAAGATGGTGCAGGGTCTGCATGAAAAGCCTTATGAGGAGAGGCTAAAGGGGCTCAATATGTATACCCTGGAGGAGAGGAGGGAGAGGGGGATATGATTGAGACCTTCAAACACCTCACAGGTGTGAATAACGTTCAGGTGGGAGGTATTTGCTCTAGAAAAAAGGGGTCATCATATGAAGATGGAGGGGGGGTAGGCTCATGGGAGATGTGAGAAAATAAATCTTCACAGAAAGGGTGGAGGATGCCTGGAACAGGCTTCCAGCAAAGCCAGTAGGATCGAAAACAGTAATGGGATTAAAAAAAGCCTGGGATAAACACAAGGGAATCATAAAGGAAAGGAAGGGGTGAAAGAGACTGATTTGGCTAGTATGGCTCTATCGCCCCCTCCCATAATCCCAAATAACAACCTTTATACAAACCTGGATTAAAATGGCCACAGCCATGTGATATCGACAAGGTATGGAGCCCTCAACGTAGAAAGGACATTGACAGGGTGATGGTTGTGCAGAGGAGGACAACCAGGATGATGCAGGGCAGCAGGGGAAGCCCCATGAGGAAAGGCTGAAGGGCCTCAACATGTACTGCTTAAAGAACAGGGGAGCCAAGGAAAACATGATTGGAACCTTTAATTACCTCTGAGGAAAAAACAGGGTGGAGTGTGGGACTGTTTTAAACTGAGCACAGCTATGGTTGCAAGAGGGAACACCATGAAGTTAGTAAGGGAGGTAAGAATCAAGAGGGAGTTGAGGAAGCATTTCTTCATGGAAAGGGTGGTTGATAAATGGAAGAGTTTCCCAAGGGAAGTGGTGGAGGCAGAGACAATGGCAGGATTCAAGTATATGAGGGACAGGCACACTGGTATCAACTAAAATGAAGAAATCTCCCAGAAAGTGTGAGGGAAGCTGAGGGCTGCATAGGACCCCTTGCCACCACATAGGGTAAGGTAAGTAGGGTCAGAGCAGACTGGATGGGCATTTGCTCCTTTTCTGTTGACAATCTCTATGTTTCTATGTCTCTATCACCAATGTTACAGATTTTTAGGTGCGACCTGTGCAGCTGGAGGGTTTTCCGATCTGCACACATTCCTTAACTAGCACACTCTAACCATTGCATTTCTCACACAATTTAATTCACATTTCTGCAGTGGAGTGCCACTGGTTTGAGGCATGTAGCAAACAAACAGAATCCATTGCACAACCCCACACACACACACACACACACACACACACACACACACACACACACACACACACACACATCACCACCACTACCATGGCAAATCTGAGAAGTAAAACATTTAAATTGCCTGAATTGGCTATGTGCTTACTTTTAACTCCATGAAAAAGGGATCCTCTTAGTTATCAAACCGGAATTCCAATGTGAGCAAGCCAAGCCATCAAACCCCAAGGGAACCCCACAGTTTGGTCCTAACTCTGAAATGCCTGTAGCGGCTACTCTTAAACAGAGTAGATTGCCTTAATTGGTTCTTTAAACTAAAGTACTTCCACCCAGGTAGCTTCACAGGTGATCAAAGGGAGAATGCTGAAAGGAGTATCAAAAGCTCCCAAACTCTTAACATATCCCAAAACTAGCACTTCCTAACATTTGCTTTGCTCACAAAATTCAATTCACATTTCTGCTGAGGGGTGCTAGTGCTTTGTGACAATAGCTCCACAGGTTAAAAGTAAGAACATAGCCAATTCAGGCAGTTTAAATGTTTTACTTCTCAGATTTACCATGGTTGGGGGTGGGCATTGTGGACTCGATTCTGTTTATTTGTTTGTTACATGCCACAGATCAGTAGCACCCCTCTGCAGAGATGTGAATTGAATTTTGTGAGCAATGCAAAGGTTAGAATGTGCTAGTTTTGGAATATGTTGTGAGTTTGGGACCTTGTGGTACTCCTTTTAGCATGCTTCCTTCCCCTGGGTGGAAGTACCGTACCTTAGTTTAAAGGAGCCAGTTCAGGCATGCACTCTATTTAAGAGTAGCCACTATAGGCATTTCAGAGTTAGGATCAAACCGTGGGGTTCCACCTTGGTGTTTGGTGGTTTGGCTTGTTCACACTCGAATTCCAATCTGAAAACTAAGCGGATCCCTTCTTCATGGAGTTAAAACTAAGAAAATAGCCAATTCAGGCAATTTAAATGTTTTATTTCTCAGATTTGCCATGGTTGGAGGGAAGTTAGACATTATTTATTAAACAAATAAAAAAAAAAAAGTTGTGCATTGGATTCTGTTTGCTTGTTTCTGATCTGCATACCTGACACAGAATGGGCACTCATCAGGAAGAAGGGGCAGGACAAGCTCCCCTCGCTACGCCACCTTTTTCTCTTTATTCTGGAGGACATCAACCCCTCAGGGAAGGGCTCATTTTGGCAGTAATAATGGTTGCTTGCCTGGGCAGTGCCCTCCCAATCCTACACCACAGGGATCACAACAGATCCATCCGGGTCCCAAACTGGGACTGGACTTATGACATAAACACTGGCACCCAAGTCCAGAACTAGGAGGGTCCTGTACTGTCAGGGTGTGCATCCTTCTGATGAGACATTAAAACCAAGGTCCCTTCTACCTATCTCTGGTGCTGTCCCAGCAGGTGTCCAGCTTGAATTAAAAAAAAACAAGGCACTTCTCATAAGAGTAGAGGATTATCCCCTGTGTCCTGGCCAGCATTCTCCTTTCTATAAAACCAGTTCATGCAGTTGTCCATGAGTATGAGAGTGTGTGTGTGTGTGTTAATGTGTGAAATGGCTGCCACTACACATTTACTGTGACTTCAATACCAGTCTCTCACTGCATGTAAAGTGCTTTGGGATACAATTTGGGATACAATGTGCATGAAAAGAGATAAATAAATGCTGATCATTCTTCTTCCTCTTTTTCAATGTAATCTAATCTTCAACTTTGCTAAACTCCATCTTTTTGCATAAGGCATCACTGCAGTTACAACAGTGCCACTGACCAGCCCTGTAGCAAACAGCATCCATGTCTAATGCATAGGATATTACATTGAGCTAACAGATAGAAGATGAAGCATAATGTCCTATGCATGGGATATTGCATTGAGCTGACAGGTAGAAGATGAAGCATCCTAGAGGATTCTGGCCACCTCTGGGAGGAAGGCCTGTGACCTTTGCTGCACTACCACAGGCCGGGTGACCCAAGTTGACTGGGCAGACTGGAGAGCAAGTATGGATGGAAGAATGCAAAATACTGGGGCATCTGCCAAAGGGGCAACAGAGGTATCCCTGTATAATTGTTAATGCAGTTTCAGGGGAAGGAAGACCATAAAATGACAGGTCACTGGGAAGGTTTCTCAGGCTCTTCGTTTCCACCTCTGGGAATGGCCTATTGGTTTCTCTACTCCCATTGCTGGCAACTGGATCTTGAGAGTGGCCTACACTGAAGCTAAATCCAAGGGACCCATCCCAGGGGCATGACAGGAGGTGACGTTCTGATAGCTCAAGGAGCAGCTTCATGGGGTCCCCTGGAACACTGGAAGGGAGTGGTTTCTAAGAAATGCAAGAGGCCTGACTAAAGAAGAAGTTAGTCCTACCCAACAGTCCAAAAACAGATTAAAAAAAACGTTTTTTTTTTTTAATTGCTGCACTTATCAAAACTAGGCCCTAGTTACTTTTATTTCCTGCAGTAAACCTTTCCATGTGCTAAGTACATATCTTTGAAAGTCTTACATCATCTTCAACAACTGTCAAAAAGGAGGGTTAAATAGTGATTACAGAAATACTACTATCCCTTTCCAGAACTCGCTAACAGATGTAAACCCACATCCTGCGTGGCACTGTATCTTGAGATTTATCAAAATAGTATTATTACTATAATCAAATCTGTTTTGCACATTCTATATCGAAGTCTATAATTTTTCACAACAAGGATAAAAATACATTATTTCCCCTTGAGCTGAGCATTCCTAAAGGGAATTTTAGCAAATTATAAATCAACTAGCATAATAACAATAATCCTATCAGGCATTTGGCATAGACTTGGAAATATGCAAGTGTCCTATTCTAGACTCAGTTTTATATTTAATGCAAATGATGCCTGTTATGTAGCAATGAGTGACAGAGTGGACAGAGTGAAGGCTAGGATAGAAAATCAGCTGTAATACGAGTAAACAGTTATCTTTATTTGTAATCTTTATAACAGTAGTTATTTCCTAATATCTCGCTATCAGGAGGTATATCCTTTACAGCTGTGGATAGTTTGTACTTATAGGTGATAATATGACCAATATATGCAGGTCTAGCTGAGCAGCACTCTACAATAAAGGTTTAGTAAAAGAAATATTTTATATCACACAGAATGCTATATCGGACAGTAATTCTTCTCACTTGCTATTGTTTTTTTGGTGAGACCACGCGAGCAAGCTGTCAGCTGTGAAGCCAGAACATTGAAGGATACATGAGAGATGGAGAAATAATGCTTGGGGGGATCTTTCCTGTCCATTATGCAAAGGCTCCCCCTGAGCGTAGCTTTACAGAGCTCCTGAATTCAGCCCAGTGTGAAATGTGAGAAAAGCAAGCTATTTCATTCTTGCAGTCAGCC
Organism: Neoceratodus forsteri; assembly: GCA_016271365.2. Taxonomy (NCBI): domain Eukaryota; kingdom Metazoa; phylum Chordata; order Ceratodontiformes; family Ceratodontidae; genus Neoceratodus; species Neoceratodus forsteri. Next base: position 217,436,144 of record JADMNL010000022.1, read on the forward strand.
GTATATAGTTAGGTATATCTGGGTTTATGCCATAAGTAGTGTGGAGTAAAAATTAACTTGAATTTCCATCCTTCCTCAACAATTACTTAAAACATATACCAATAATATACAAGTTCATAGTTTACTATATTAACAGATTCTGTTCAATAACTCAGTATGAAGTTAGAACCATCCATTGCTTAACCTGATACAAAATGGCCATCCAGGTGAAAATGAGTTTCTAATGGTTGGTGTTGCTCAGTGATTTTCTTTAAGAACAAAGGAGGCAGCTTAACAGCTCTGCTCTGCAGAACTAAGAACTCATTACCTCCTATAGCCAGAATGTTTTTTCTTTACTGTCTCCTACTCTATCTACATAGAAGGAGGTATTTGCTTTACATATTTGCTGTAGGGGCCTAAAAAGCGTTTGCAATACCTTAACAATATCATCGTTCATGCAGGCAACATACATATCTTCAAAATCAGCATTAAAGTTGTACTTGTGACCTGAAAGCCTTCCCTGGTTCAAGTAATTCCATAATACCATTTCTTCACTCTTTCCTGACTGCAGCACAACTGATGTACATGTCACTGTTTTTATTGCCAATACCACCTCACAGCACACATTGTCCTGTTAATTTCCTACTGTTTATATCGCCATGAATTGTTTATTTTGCCTGCTCTTCTTTACTGAATATTTTGTCTGGACCTGCCTACTGTATACTATGATGCTTGGTCATTCATTTTGCCAATACACTGTTTTGTTAAAACTGACTGCACTTTCCCGCCAAATGTACAGTATGTGTCTCTCTGTCCCTCCCTAGTTCGCACCTGGAAATGAGACTTGGTTTAGAGTGCCGTTCCCCATTACTATTTTTCAATAAACGTTGAACTCAGTAAATAACCCTTTTAAACACTCTAAGTGACAAATCTAACTTTAACTGTGTGACCTAATTGAATGTGCCAGCGTTGACACTATCCAGTATGACCCCTTGTATCCATGACTACATAGCAGTAAATGTCCTCGCATGTGAAGCACGAGTACATTTCATTTAATACATGCAATATATAATGTAGTGTAGGTAATTCTGTTAGCAACACACTGCAAATGTAGCTGAAAATGGCCCAATATCACCCCGTAAGTCTCTTTGTCAAACAGTAAGTAAATATATTTTGGGTTTTTAGTCTCGGATATGTTTATTACTTACATTTATCTATGCTTGATTTAACAGGTTTCGATTTGGTATATACCAGTCTGTTCAAGCAATGATATTTGCAATTGAAAGAGATCAATGACAACCCGAACCTTCTACCGAACATCACCCTTGGGTTTGGGGTTTATGACACTTGTGCAGTGGCCTCAAGAGCTATTGAGGGCACCATGTGGCTGCTGACAGAGTTGAACCAGCAGGTCCCGAATTACCGGTGTGAGACACGGAAACCCCTGGCTGCTATAATAGGGGATGCTGCATCACGGAACTCGATTCCTGTAGCCCAGTTGTTGGGACTTTATAGATACCCTCAGGTAAGGAATTGTAAGTCATTTCTAAATTAATTTTAATCCCCACAAAACATAGCAAATGGATGCATTTAAGCAGTTAGGGGCAAAAAAAAAAAATAAACAAACAGAGGAAAGAGTAAGTATTCCAAACAACAGTTAAGGGACCAGAAATAAGACATGATGGGAGTGGTGCAGTGCAGTGGCTGTGGAGCAGCAGTCTTCCAGGAGATGTTCTGGAGAATGTGGTGTTGTCCCATCTGCAGGCACCTCTCTGGGCTGAGGGAGGAGGTTGCTCATCTCCAGGCTGAGTTGGCCAGAGGAAGATTACACAATGGGGGGAGGTAGTAACAACAACAAAAAAGGAAAGGGACCTGTGGGTAATCATATCAGATGACCTTAAAGTTAGCAAGCAATGTGAGAAGGCAGTAGGGAGGGCTGGGGGTATACTGGGATGCATAGGGAGAGGCATCACTAGCAGAAAACAGGAAGTTGTTATCCCTCTGTACAGACAGTTGGGGAGACCCCATATGAGGAGAGACTAAATGAGCTTACTATGTATACCTTTGAGGAAAGAAGGGAGAGGGGGGACATGATAGAAACATTTAAGTACCTCAGTGGAATCAACAAAGTCCAAAAGGGTAGCATCTTTCAGAAAAAGAGATGTGCAAGAACAAGGGGACACAATTTAAAGATAGAGGGGGGCAGTTCAGGGGCAATGTGAGGAAGTATTTTTTCACAGAGAGGGTAGTGGATGCATGGAACAGCCTTTCTGAGGAGGTTGTGGGGTCTAAAACTGTGGGAGAATTCAAGAATGCATGGGACAGGCATAAGGTAATTCTTGTTGGGGTAAGGAAGAAATAGGCTGTTGGTTAACTAGGATCTGCGGCCTATCTGGTAGGTAGGGAAATGGGCAGACTAGGTGGGCCAAGTGGTCCTTATCTGCCATCAAAGTCTATGAGTGCCTTAGAAAAGCACTAGCAAACAGGCTAGAAGGAGGGGTGGAGCAACAATGGGGAAATATCAAAACTGCCATCACAGAGGCAACAAGTCTTTGTGTGAAGCAAATAAACAAATCAAAATGAAAGAAAAAGCCACTATGGTTCTCAAAAGAAGTGGCGGTGAAGAGTAGGGAGAAAAAGATAGCATTTAGGATAGTATAAGGAAACACAGAAGGAGCAGGAAAGAGGACTGTACCAGTTAAGGCAGAAGGAAGCAGGGAGGGTAGTCAGAATAGCAAAGGCACAAACTGAGGAAAAGATAGCCAACTCGGTTAAGAAGGGGGATAAAACCTTTTATAGGCATATCAGGGAGCATAGAAAGACAAAGGGAGGGATAGTGAGGCTGAATAGAATGGATGGTGGGTGGGCAGAGAGTGACAGTGAAAAGGCAGGGATAGTGAATGGATACTTCTGTTCAGTATTCACAAAAGAGGAAGTGGGGGAGGTGCCTAATCCAATTAACAGAAGCACTCTGGAGAGGGGAGTCGATCCCAGTCCTTTCACAGAAGAAAGGGTTCTGAAAGAACTCCTAAAACTGAAGGTGGACAAAGCAATGGGGCCAGATAGAATTCATCCCAGAATTCTAAAAGAATTAAGCAGAGAACTAGTGACACCACTGACTACCCTTTATAACAAATCATGGGAGGATGGTGTGGTACCTGAGGACTGGAAGAAGGCTGATGTGATTCCCCTTTACAAAAGTGGGAGCAAGACAGAGGCAGGAAACTACAGACCTGTCAGTTTGACCTCTGTGGTAGGGAAAGTGATGGAATCACTTCTGAAAGAAAGAAAGAATAGTTGAGTACCTAGAGGCCAGTGGGGCACAGGATCCAAAGCAGCATGGGTTCACAGCGGGAAGGTCATGTCAGACAAATCTAATTGATTTCTTTGACTGGGCGACCAAAGTAGTCGACCAGGGAGGGGCTGTGGACATGGCCTACCTAGGCTTTAGCAAGGCATTTGACACAGTCCCACACAAAAGATTAGTAGTCAAATTAACCAGCCTTGGAGTGGGTCCAAGGGTGGCAGCCTGGGTAAGACATTGGCTGAACAACAGGACACAGAAGGTAATTGTAAATGAAGTCCACTCTGAAGAAAGAGGGGTTACTAGTGGGGTACCGCAGGGTTCAGTACTGGGTCCAATCCTTTTTAATGTCTTTATAAGTGACATTGCAGAGGGACTGGAAGGAAAAGTATGCCTCTTTGCAGATGACACAAAGATCTGCAACAGGGTTGATACACAAGGAGGCATTGAAAGGATGAGAAGGGACTTGGCAAGGTTGGAGGAATGGTCAGAAGTATGGCAGCTTGGATTCAATGCAAAGAAGTGCAAAGTGATGCACCTAGGAAACAAAAACCCAGGGGAAGATTACACAATGGGGGGGGGGGTAGTAACAACAACAAAAATGGAAAGGGCCCTGGGGGTAATCATATCAGATGACCTTAAGGTTGGCAAGCAATGTGAGAAGGCAGTAGGGAGGGCTGGGGGGATACTGGGATGTACATGGAAAGGCATCACCAGCAGAAAACAGGAAGTTTTTATCCCCCCTGTACAGACATTTGGTGAGACCCCATCTGGAGTACTGCGTCCAGTTCTGGAGACCCCACCTCCACAAGGACATAGACAGGATGGAGGCAGTTCAGAGGAGGGCAACTAAAATGGTGCAGGGTCTGTAAGAGAAGCCATACAAGGAGAAGCTAAAGGAACTTAATATGTATACCCTTGAGGAAAGGAGGGAGAGGAGGGACATGATAGAAACGTTCAAGTACCTCAGTAGAATCAACAAAGTCCAAGAGGTTAGCATCTTTCAGAAAAAGAGATGTGCAAAAACAAGGGGACACAATTTGAAGATAGAAGGAGGGACAGCTCAGGGGCAATGTGAGGAAGTATTTTTTCACAGACAGGGTGGTGGACGCATGGAACAGCCTTCCTGAGGAGGTTGTTGGGTCAAACTGTGGGAGAATTCAAGAATGTATGGGACAGACAAAGTAATTTTTGTGGGGGGTAGGAAGAAATTGTCTGTTGCTTAAATAGGATCTGCAGCTTATCCTCTAGGTAGGGAAATGGGCAGACTAGGTTGGCTAAGCGGTCCTTATCTACCATCAAAGTCTATGTTTCTATGTTTAAAATCCAGCACCCCATGACTGAAAAATCACCTTGCATGCTCACACAAATAGCCTCAGTATTTTCCATGAACCATCTCAAAATGGGAGAACAAAACTATAGACTCTATGCAAAATGAATACAAAATAAATATATAACAGAGATCTCTTGGAATTTGTGTGGGGTTTCCTACAGTTGTAAATTCATCTATAGTATAGCAATTATGAATGTTGTAACTCACAAAACAAGCAAAAACTTAGCTGTGTGCGTGCATGTGTGTGTGTTTGTTTGTCTCTCTAAATTCCCAACTACTATTTAATTCCTTTGTGAATTTAAGCAAGTCATGTCACCTCTCTGTACTCAACCCATTCTCTCTAGCTCATTCTTTCTGGTGATAATGTCCCTGTGCTTTTCTCAACCTCCCTTAATCTCACACAGTCAAACCCAATAAATAAATACTCTTTAACCTTGGTGTATATGGCTGACGCCCATTGTTTCAAGGATTGTAAAACACATTCAGACACAGTATGTAAGAGAAGTGCAGTATGAAGCCAAATTCCTTTCCTTTGTACAATCATTCCATATAACTAACCATGGAGGCAACTTGACATCTGCCCCCAAATCCAGGGTCCAGTATGCTGACTATAAATATTCCTCCAGCTGTACAATTTTCTGAGCTCATTCTGGATAATTAAATGAACCTGGTCAAAAAATAATCCCATGGAAAAGTAACCATATTCTTGCCAAAATGTATTATTTATTTATTTTATTTAAATTTTGGTAACCGGGTAGGCCCACTGAGACCTTGATGGTCCCTTTTTCATGGGCGACCCAAATGTTCGTATGTTCATATGTATAAGATTGTTAGCATTGCAACCAATGTGATATTCATCAGCAGTGGTGGATTACAGAGAGCTTGCTATAAAAAAGATGTAGGGACACTTGTAGGGGGGAGGGGTATCATTGGGAAGTATGGGACGTTCAACAAACGTTGCCTCAAAAATTCAGCCTCACAAATGTCAAAGAATATCACAATTATTTTAAAGAAAATCCTTAGCTCTTCCATGTTATACACAACTGCATGTTTGTGAAACTTGTGGGAAAAGGTTGTCCCCATGCAAGAAAACCAGAAAAATATCATGGCGGGGACAATGCCTGTCTCCTCATAATGTTGGAGTTATTTGTTGTTACATGATGGAATCGATCAAAATTGATCTACGTTTATTAAAAGAATCCTCAAGGACATGAACCCTTTGAGGGTCCCTGTGAGACATTTACTTTTATGGAGTAGTCTACCTGTTCTATACAGTCATCAACTCCTATTTTTATCATCTAAGGAACATCGCCAGGGTCAAGCACCTAGTTCCATCCGGTGACCTTCCTATGTTGGTCCATGCCTTTGTGACATTGCTCCTTGATTACTCCAACTCCCTCTACCTAGGGCTTCTGGGTGTTGATATCTGCTGCTTGCAGCTAGTGCAGATTGCTGTGGCCCGGTTGTTGATGGGGACCCCTCCGGCATGCCACATCACACTGGTGCTGCGCAAACTGCACTGGCTGACTATTCAGTGGTGGTTCACCTTCAAGGTCTGGCTTCTGACCTACAAAGCCCTACATGGAAAGGGTCTAGACTATCTGAAAGAGCTTCTGTCCCCCTACTGCCCCGGGCAACTGCTCTGCTCAGCTAACAAGGGGTTGCTAGAGATTCCCAGGGTATCCTTGAAGACATCGGGGGCCCTTGCTTTTATGTATGTGGCCCCAATCCTGTGGAATTCTCTACCCCATCAGATACAAGAGTGCATGACCGTGGAGGGCTTTAAGAAGGCTCTAAAGACCTACTTGTGGATCCAGGCTTACCCAAACAGACTTTTACTCTGTATTTATTTATTTATTTTTACCGTAGATTTTATGGTTTTTTACTTGTTCTTATTGTTCAGTGTCTTCATAATTGAAAGGCACTCTATAAAGATTATTATTATTATTATTATTATACAGACACAGGCCAATATCACAACCAGAATTGGGTACATTAGGTATTCAGAGATGGTCTTATGGTGCTAGACGTGTAAAATATGCTGTGATGTCACAAGATGCAATCATTTATGTTATTTTAGGGCTAGTACTGGACTCTGATTTTAAATGACCATCAAAAAGTTTGAGTTTTAGCTGCTGCACCAGGGGTGAAATATTTTCTTTTGTGAAATTGGAAAACAAAGTCTCAACAATAGAGAAATGAGTTATACAGTGAACAGTAAAAGAATCAGTTACATGGTTTTCAACATATCAGACCTTTCTGATTCCATTTGGTCTCTATTATTACCACTTAACTCCTTCCCTGAAGCAAATTTTCTCCTTTTCCCAGTCTTTTTCTGTATAACCAGCTAAAACTCAGATATGACAGAAGAATGGTTTTATACATACTGTATTTACTTATTCAGCGATTGTATTTAAAAACAGAGTATTGTTCTAACATTTATGTAAGTGTATTTTATCTATGTGAAACTGTTTACATATTCTGACCTTGCAGATGAAAATATTTTACAGGCCATTTGCCAGAGTACAGCGTTAACATTCTTCCCTTGCTTTATTATCTTAGGACACTTTTGCTGGTGAAGCCTTCAAAAGCAAAGAAGGGTAGGGACTGCTAGAGGGAAGACTGAAATGTTTGCAATGGCTGTGATTTACAAATGCCTACACGATATGTAAGGGCAACGCATAGGCATTCCCCAGACCTAATGCCGTGTGGCAGTGCCCTGCACACACCCTGCAGCATTCACCTTCAGGCACATTAGCACCCGGCACAATGGATCCCTGGCTGGACATGCGGCTCCACGCCAGGGGTGGGATGGGGGCATGCCAGGAGAGTGCCTTGTTCAGCACCCATGCACAATGGCACTGTGTGCCATTCTGGGCTGCATCAACAACCTGGGAGGACACACACATAGCCATTGTGTCCCCCTCCCTCTCCCGGTGCTGCCACTGGCCACAGCAAAGCATTGCTGGACCCTTCTCCATGCTACCCCAGCCATGTTGACCACAGGGGCCTTGGGGTGGACACCTGGGCACTGGTTTGGTGCCCCTGCATAGACCCAGTCTGCAGGTCTGAAGAACCTTCACACCACATGAAGCCAGGGATCCACTAGTGGACTGGGCATGGGCATCCCATTAGCTGCCTGCCCATGTCCATTGATCTGCCCCATGAACTAGTGTGCCTGGTGGGAGATTCAGTGGATGGGAGGTGCGCAGTGGTAAGCGATCGTAAAAGATGGCCACCGCGTACCCGTCCATGGGTGAGAGCTGTGAGGGTGGATTACACCCATTTCATGAGGGTAACCCACCCTTTTGTGAATCACGGTCAGTGACTAGCTCCTTAAGTGCTCCTGGATGTACACTGTATCTCCTGGACTTTATCGTGATGCTTCTGACTCATTTTGGCACTTTTTAATACAGAATTGGTTATTGTGCATCCATAGGACAACATATAACATGATTATAATGACAAATCAGAAATTCTGTACAAGAGAAACAGATTAAATTCGTAAAACATGTCTACAATTATAGTCAATGTGATTTCTTTTTTTTTTAATTTATATTTTATGAATTTTTTCACCTGTTTTTTCCCACCCCATGTCTCAGCCTCATGTGCGTATCTGGAAGCATGCACATGTAGCGGTTCCAAAACACCCTCCCTCTGATTTTGCCACCCACCCATCTGCACTGTCCTCAGACCTCCCCCTGGGGGCAGTGGAACTACAATGGACACAGGGTTCCTCCCTGGGAAAGGAGAGCTGCCTTTTGGCTGCTCAATCCTGCTCCCTTCCTCTGGGGGTTGGGGTTCAGCCAACTCCCAATGACCCTAGCTCATGCCCTAACCCTAGTCATCGTGTGATTTATTTTAAATGGGAAGGAAGCAATGGCCAAAAGATGGCACTGGGGGATAAGGAATGAAATTGGTCCTTTACACTCTAAAGTAAGAAATCAAGAACTGCTGAAACTTTATTCACCTATATTTAAGGAAATATTTCTAGAACACTCTCCTTGTCAGTGAAGGGGCTACAGTCATAAGGTGAAGAAAAATGAAGTTGCAAACAACACAATTACTAATGAAATAATATATAAGGTTACCAAAAATTCAGAAAAAGTTAAAAAAAAATTTTTTTTTTTTTTTTTAAAACCATTATGCAATGAACAGTGCTGATGCTAAAAAAATAGTGTTGACATAGACTATAAACATTTAAAAAAACTTGCTGAAATACTATATATTTCAATTTTAAAGGGATACTGTCAGCTTTTGTGGGCATTTTTTTACATGTTTCAAACTGGTATCTTTTGGCATCTGTATTACCAGTGATGATATGTATGGTCAACAATTTCAGCATAATTGGTAAAAATAGTTTTTTATTTAAATGCCCTTTCTGTTCAGCCTGATTTTACGCCAATGACCATCCACTTCTGCGCATCCCCACGTACCACTGGCAATCCAGCACAGTCGTGCATATTCAGAGACTATTTTTTAAGCCTCATCACACACACACACACACACACACACACACACACACACACACACACACACACACACATATATATATATATATATATATATATATATATATAAATTTGAATCTACCTTTCCCAGTGATCTCTGCAAAGTACTGTCAGGAGGTCTAAACCTCACTCTCAGGTTCTTGGCAATATTGGGAATGCAAGGAATCACAAAGACATTGCATAAGGGTAATAAGCTTGTTTATTACTACCAGAAGGATAAATCACAGTTGCCCTAAGCAGTTCTTACCAATATGAACTGGGAGTCAATGCTAAGCATTGCCCTTACCTCGAGGTTTCTTCATGTCTTTTGGGGTCTCCGAGGTATAAGACTTAGTGTCTCACATTATATACCTATGATAATAACTATGGTTACTGTAAGATAGAAAATTTCTAGTTACAGAAATGAGCCCTATTGGCTAAATTAGAGGTGGCTTCATGATTCAAGATAACATACAATTTTGTAGTAGTCATCAGTTTGTGAAACAAAAGAGTACATTATATAGAGTCTTACATAACTCAGTGTAGTAATACGAATCACCAAAAGGTGGCATTGCCGACTTATATATCATAATCATTCCAAGGGCGCAGATGTCCTAACATCTTATGAGTAAGAAACACACAGAAAATACATAGAAAAAATATATGTATTAGCAAGTAATCTGTATTACAATAATATGCATACATATCCTGACATCTACTCTTATACAGTACATGCCCTTAGCCCTATATGTTTGTATAACATATGCCTTATCACTAGCTGTCTAGGTGTGCCTCTGGGGGTGCCCTCAGGGTGCAGGGACCTCGTGTAACGTTCTCTCCCTTGTTGCCTCCAAGGACAATACAGGCAAACCTAGAGAAAGGTCAGGGAGCAGGGGTCATTTACAAACCCGAAGCTCGAGCTTTGTAAAGGAACTCCTGCTGCTCACAGTGTTGGTGCAGTGTGCGCCATAGGCAGCATAGCATAATAATCAAGAAAAAGATCAAAAATGCTTGTATAATAACAAAACCTTTAAAAATAATCTCCAACCAGGTGTTAGTTAATGCATCATTCATATCACCATCATTAACTAATTAAAGGATAGCTTCATTAGCTTTGGTCATGTTATTGCTGATGTGGATGAGGTGTGTGTCTTTTCTTTCTAAAAGTGATTTCAACGTAAGTGATAGTGGATCTATGTGTGCATGAAAATATGGTAGATATTCAGAAAGTGTGAGCAGATAATCAGGGTTACCATCAATGATGTCCACATCCACTAGGGGGACGGAGGTAATAACGGTATGTCCAATGACAGACTTTTGATGGGGGACAAAACAGAAATTGGGGTAATCAATAACACAAGTCTCACTTCCATAAGTGTAGCTCTTGTAATTTGTAACTACACAGTATTTCCCATCAGAATTATACTACATCTTTACAGTAGGAAGGCGCCACTTTTGGAACTGTACTGGGCAGGCGTAGGTTGTCTTGGAAATCCGTGTTGACAGGCGATGAACCTCCTCTCGATAAGATTGGAGAAGTTTATCTGGAGCCAAGGTTGAGTCCGAAAAAGCAGTGTCGTTCGTGCTGATGTCATCGTCCATGGAAAAAGTCCAGTCTATACTATCTGGAGAATAACCACATACAGGTTTAATAACATCAAATACATCACATCGACACAAGCAAATATACTGTTTCTTCGCACAGCAGTCAGTGTGCAGAGTGACCCAGGTGTCCAGGAAAGGATGGTAGGCCAGTAGAGGAGGTAAGTCCAAGCATCCTCTGTAGATTTCGACATCAAGGTGCCCAATCAAATGTACAGCAGCAAGCTTGTCAAACAAAGCTGTATTGGAATCAAAGTGTGGTAAAGAGACAGTAAAAGAAACAAACATTGTATCTCTGATAAAACATTTATTAGAAGTAAAACATGGACCAGTATTAGGGTGCCTGGTCACAAAACCCAGATTTCTAGCTGAAGATAGAGGAATAGTTAAAGATTGTTGCATACACATAGCAATACAGCCAGGGGTTTTACATTGTGGACAATACCATTTGGAAATACGTCTGTCATGTATTATATCAGGGATTCTTCCAGATTCTAGATTGCGGAAGAGATTGTTAATGGTAGTAATGATGTATGAGCCATAGGCTGAGCAGAGAATTTCTCTAGCAATGTATTGTTTATCTGCTTCTTTGTTATTTTGTGCAACAAGTGCATTCATTTTTTCTTTAGAATCAGTAAATGCCTTATCAATGTCGTGCATATTATAAACAGTGTATCTTTCTTCCTGACTAAGGCCATCAACACCATGCAATAATTGGGGTAGTATATTATTTAACAAACCAGCCTGAAATTTGTCTGAATGAGATTTGATAGCAGCAATGTCTGCCTTATTCCAGATAGACATAGCCATACCAAAGAGACCTGTGACAGTACCTGTTGCACCAGTGTCATCAGAACTGTCAACCTCACGTGTATTACGTTTATGACTCTGATCATCAGGATTGGGTTTTCTCCTGAAGTTACCTCTATGCTCAGTGGTGTATACCCCAGCAATAGGGTCTTGAGTGCAAATCTGAAATGCTGCCAGACTATCAAGCAATAACGTACTATAAAATGCTGAAGTGTTAGTATTGTGACACATACCAAATTCTTTCATATTCCAGTAAGTAAGATTAAACAAGACAGGTATATGCATAAATTGTAAATTGTTAATGAGTGAACCAGGTAAGGCAGTGGCTGTTAGACCACTACGGGGACAAGGGGTGTGCTTTGGACATTCCAAAAGCTGTTTATCAGTGGGTGGTAGTACAGAGAGGTACATGACAGCAGAGGCCATACTGTGTACAGCACAACATTTTTGAGCAGAGTCCTTAGACAAAGAATTACAATACAAAGGATCAATTAAAGCAGTAATATTGTATAAACCAGAATGTCTAAGAGAAGTTTTTAGCAAGGACAAAGAACCATTTGGGGATAATTTAGCATTAGACCAACCCTGGAATGTTCCCTTGGAGAGTTTGGCCACAGGGAGAATTTGTCCTTGCGATGTGGTTTGCCACTCAATTTGTAGGGTAGATTTATGAGGAGCAACAACAGAGGCAGTAAGGTAAGCATCAGAACCTTCCTGGACAGTAATCAAACTATCAGGTATTTTGATGGATACTCCCTCTGGAGGAGATGCCAGATGATCAAGGTGTGGTAGGAGGTTCGTTACCGTGCCTTGGATGCAGGGGATAACTCCTGAGATGAGGAGAAAATGTAACAAGATAGCCATCTTGTCAGTGTATCTGAAAAGCAAAATCAAACATTAGTAGGTTAGTACTATTCCACCCAATGGGGTGAGGAAAAGTAATTAAGCTTCTTTGTACAGTTTTAATTGGTTTGCATGTAACCATTTGTCATTCAGTTTATTGTTTTGCAGGAGTCTAACTTGATAGACTGCAGGACTGAGCTTGTTGATAATGGGGTAAGGGCCTTCCCATTTATTAGAGAAAGAGTATGTGGAATGTGCAAATCGAAGGACCATTACTTGATCTCCAACCTGCCAATCCACTTCTTGTGCATGCTTGTCAAACTGTATCTTGGACTGTTGCTGGACCTTGCCCATGCAGTTAGCAGCATACAAGTGTGTGTGTATGAGGTATTTTCTGAGTTTTTCCACATATTGGTCTACAGGCACATGGTTGGCAGTGGCGGTGTGTAGGTCAAACAACAGGTGCTCAGGTAATCTCATCTGTCTTCCAGTTATCACCTCAAAGGGTGTCAACTGGGTAGTGGCCGGTGTGCACCTTATTGCCATAAGGAGTAATGGCAATAGGGAATCCCAGGTCTTGGGATTGTCCTCAATAAAATTGGAAAACATTTGTTTAATCCTTCTGTTGGCTCTCTCTACTTGACCTGAGGACTGGGAATGGTAAGGTATGTGGAACTTCTGTTGAACTCCAAGGAGTTCAAGGGATTCTTTCAACTCACCAGTAAAACTGGTTCTTTTGTCCGAGTCTACCTTGAGAGGTAGGCCCCACCAGAAGAAAATTTGTTCAACCAGGATTTTGGCAGTGGTTTTAGCAGTACATGTCTTGGTGGAGAAAGCTTCAACCCACTTAGAGAAAAGATCAGTCACCACAAGAGAATACTTATTATTTCTGCTAATGTTGGTCAGAGGACCAATGAAATCAATCTGTATGGCATGCCAAGGGCCAGAGTGTCTTTGTGGTAAGAGTTTGGCATTTAGTTTTTGATAATGGTTTTGAAAATAGTTTTTACCTCTATGCTATTTAAGACCTGCTCTGTCTTCTTCTCTCTAGCTGCTTGTCCCTGAACAGGGCTTCTCCAGTTCACCCACGGTTGGCTGGCACCCAGCCAGCCACTGACCAAGACCAGGACACCCGCCTGCAGCTCCTTGGAAGGTACGGGACAGTGCAGCCAATCAGAACACGGGTGCTTCCAGCAAACCCACTCTGACTGGCAGGAGTTTTCCCCTGCTATAGACACCTGGCACTTTGTTAGACTTTCCATAGAACTAAGCACATTTCAACTGTGTTATTAGGAGTTTTTCAACTGTATTAGCTGGATTGTAATTTCTACTACTGTTTTAAAGTGCTTACACCTCTTCTGTCTGACTGCTCTTCCTGCAGCCCCCATCCAAGCACTCTGCCTTGGTGCGATAGAATCTAACTACCTTTTTTTTTGGCTAGTTTTCCATTAGCAGGTTATACAGACCTGCCACTAGAGGGATTCTTGGTCTTCTATATAAATCACTGTATTCATTCGTGGGCAATATGGCCTGCATTATCATTCTACTTCTTTCCCGGTTCTGCTACAAGGGGACTTGAGTCTGAAGGGTGGATGGCCACTAACTGCTGCTCCTGCTCTCCTTGTTCCCCTTTCTGCTGTATTTTCTCATCTAGGTTTTAAGTGAGTACCTAGGAGGGCAAATTTCTTGCCTAGAAAATATTGCACTAATACAAATCATGAGACCACTCAATCTGGGACCATGGCTCTCCTTATTGTGTTTTTATTGCTCCTTGGTTAGCTTTAAACTTGCTGAAGCAATTCTAATCTTCTGCCTACTGTCTACCACTGCCACTGTAGCCTTCATGCTTCTCATAACGTAGCCTCAGGACTTATAACTGAAGCCTGTGGTAAATATTACATAATAATTTAGCTCTGTATTAGCTGCCTAAATGTTAGTCATTGATATTGCTGACCCTACACATTCTAGGTGGTACTGTGTTGTAAGTTCTAATCCTGCTTTTTCTGTGACAAGACAAAGTGCTGCCATAGGTTGCAAAGCAACCCAGCCACCAAGTGTCTCCTGCCAGTTTTGCTCTCCCCGAGGCAGGAATTGCTTGTTGTACCCTGGTGGTGGCCTGACTTAGTTGTTTCTTCACCTAATGACCTACGGCTAATACTTTATTTCTGGGATCCTGTTAATTGGGGTGCGAACTGCTCTTGCTTTTAGTTGCTCTATGAATCAGACTGCGAACTTGCTTCTGCGCACTAACAGTGGAAGTGCGGTGCTGAGGAATTTGACATGGCTCTATCGCCTGTAACTAACCCTTGGCCTCCAGGCCCTGCTCTTGCTATCAAGGCAAAAGCACAGATAAGCACGTCATGCCTCCTCCCTACTGGAACAGGGGCATTATCCTGGCAACAATTTACATACTGGGGCAACTGGGACTGACTCCCTCGCTAAAACTGCCTTCTGCCCCACGACACCCATGGGGTCGAGAGGAGAGGATCGGACACTGCGTGTCCCTCCCCAAGGTGCAATTTCCTTCTCCTGGCAGCACATGAATTCTCTAGAAAGGGGTCCTCTACAGGGTCCTTCTCTTCAGTAGGAGCCCAACCCTAGTCAGGTCATCCTGTCCATACCCCTTCCAACCTCACTCTCCTGAGCTCACTAGCTGCCCTTCTACTAATGGCAGGAGATATCCAACCAAACCCTGGCCCAGAGACAGCAAATGTCTCTATCTCCTCCCCCCTTGATAAGGCTTGGGATGGAGCCAAGGGTCTGAGGTTGGTGCATATGAATATCTGCAGCCTGAGACCGAAGATCTCAGAGGTACAGGCATGGCTGGCAGTCTATAATCTGGATCTATTAGCGGTCTCAGAGACTTGGCTAAAACCCCACATTCTGGATCATGAAGTAGCAATCTCCAGATATGTCTTTTTCAGAAAGGATAGACCCTCCAAAAGAGGGGGCGGTGTGCTAATTTATGTTAAGGACAATATCTCTTCTTCCCTCGTCAGGCAGCCCCTTGATCTGTCCCTGAATGCTGAAGCTATGTTCGTTCGGCTCAAAATAGGTTGGGCTAAACATCTCACTATTGGCTGCGTATACAGCCCACCATCCAATGCTCTCAGCTCTCTGGATGAGCTCCAGAAGAGCTCAGTGGTTGACACTGCATCCGAAACTATCCTTCTAGGTGACTTCAATTTAAACTGGAGACAGGAAGGGAAGTCTGCCATCAAAGAAACCCTACACGACTCCCATCTCGCTCAAATTATTACCCTACCAACCAGAATGAACCATAAATCAGGTAGGCACTCTATAATAGACTGGGTCCTGACCTCATCCCCTAGTAATGCAAAGCTGGCCGGGATCCTGGGAGATGCCTTGAGCGACTATTCGCCTATATTTGTCATTTGGAAGAATAATTCTATTAAAGTCCCTCCTAGATCTTTTACTACCAGAGACTACTCCAAATTCCACCTGACCAGTTCATAGGCTACCTAAATAGCACTGACTGGAACCCCATTAGACACCTACCTAACCTGGAGGAAGCTGAAAATTTTCCAAACCACCCTCATTAAAGTCACTGACCTCGTTGCCCCTATGAAAACCTATAGGGTCAAAGGTAGCTGTTATAAGTGGATCTCCTCCCCCAAAAGCCCTGATGTCTACTCTGGACAAAGCGTGGAAAAAGTTCAGGAAATCTAAGTTTCCAGTGGACTTTGCTAGCTACAGGGCCCTCAGAAACCAATGCAAACTGGCCATAAAAGCCAAGAAGGAATATATCACCAATCTCCAAAAGCTAACCTGGGAAACCCTAGATACTTCTGGTCACACATTAATGAACTCCTAAAAGGAGGTATGAAATCAACAACCAGCCCTATCCTAGTGAACAGGCAAGTACTCGAAGAGGCGCCTCTCATCGCAGAGGCCCTAAACGGTTTCTTCACAAACCTGGATGCGTACAAGGTGAGTCCCTTAGATAACAAGAACGAACCTAATAGGCACCTGCCCCTTGAACTAGACTGCCCTCTGTTTCATCTGTGGCTGGTTAGGGAAAGGGAGGTTCTGCTCATCCTTAAATCCCTGCGGGTGAGAGGCACCGGGGGCCCTGATGGGATCCAGACTCGAATCCTCAGGAGGTGCCCCATCTTTAGCCAAGCCCCTAACCTGGCTGATAAACCAGTCCTTTATGGAGGTCTATCCTGACCATGGAAGCAGGCCTAGTGATCCCCATTCACAAGGAGGTCCACCTAGCCTATTGGGAACTACAGGCCTATCTCCCGGTTGTCCGCAATAGCGAAATTACAAGATAAGCTTGTATACTCTCAACTACACGAATATCTGGAAACACCAGATAATCTCTTCATTGCAGCACGGCTTCAGAGCCAAGCATGGGATGGACACTGCACTAACCAAATTTTCGACTGATATCCTGGGCAATAATGACTCAGGGGTCAGCACAGGCGCGGTCTTCATGGACCTGTCTAAAGCGTTTGACCTGGTAAACCACAACCTCCTTTTACAAAAAATGTGCGCTCTTGGCATGGACTCACATGCCTAGGATGGTTTGCTAATTACCTTACGGGCCGGACAGAGGGTCAAGTGGAGGACTATGTCTCCCAGTCTGCACCGCTCAAAGTAGGAGTACCTCAGGGGTCAATACTTGGTCCCTTCTCTTCACTTTGTTTATAAACTATCTGCACTTACATTGCAGGAGCAGCAGCGTCATCAATATCCGAGACGATGCTGTCATTTCCGAAGACCTCCCTAACTTAGGAGACTGGGAATGCCCTCAAGAGGACATTCTTCAGATGGAGGACTAGTTCACTTGGAATAAAATGGTATTAAATACCAGTAAAACTAAAGTGATGTTGTTCGGGCCCAGATCCTTGGAACCGAGAGGTTGCCTGCTCCTTCAGCTGCAGTCTAGAGGGGGTGATAAACCTGAGGTGGTTACCTCCACTAAATACCTAGGGCTAACCTTGGACCAAGGCTTCACCCTAAAAATCATGTTGACCAACTCACCAAAGCCATACATGGAAAACTCAGTATCCTCTACAGAATAAAGGACCAGATTATCCCTGAAGCCAGAGTTGCCATCGCAACTAGTGTCCTTCTCCCCCAAGCTCACTTATGTGGCACCTGTTCTTCAGGCGTGGCCTCTATGGAACTTAGCAGGCTCCAGACCTTATACAATAAGATTGTCCGATTTGCAACATTATCACACCTAGGACACACCACTCGAGGCTCAATCCAAGCTCAGCTGGCCGTCATTGGAAGCCCACCTCATCTACCCCCACACTATGTCTCGCTTTTAAGCTTCTGGGCCCTTACCTCCCCTAGTCTCAAAGGACTAGTTAGTGTCAAAACCAACCTGAGGAGTCTCCGTTCCTCAGGACAAAACCTCCTTGTGGTCCCAAAACAAGACTAAAGCTGGGTCCAGGTCCTTTGCTTTACTGCACCTTCCCACTGGAACAAACTCCCACTGGAGTACAGGAAGCAGGGTCGAGCCCTGCTTCGGTCTAACTCAAGCACACCTGCTCGCCAGGAGCACTTGCCAATGCATAAGGAACTGACCTTATGTCACGGCCCCTCCTCCCTCTCCACCTTCCGTATTGTAAATGCCATTAAGTCTTTCAGTTATACAGTATGGAATTTGCCTTATGTGTGTTATCACTGTTAAACCATTTGATATTTATGCAAGTTTACAGCTCTGCTTACCTACTTGTACTGTCTGTTTAACTGTATGTTATTTTTACAGCTCTGCTTTACCTGCTTTTACTGTTCTGTTTACCTGTATGTTATTTTTTACCCCCGGGTCGCCCCTGAAAAAGGGACCTCTGGGGCCCAGTGGGCCTACCCAGTCAACAAAATTCAATAAATAAATAAATAAATAAATAAGTTTGGTGGGGATGGGGTTGTTTTGCACACAAACAAGTCAGTTATCTATGTACTGTTTGACATCTTTGATGACACCAGGCCACCAGGTGGTGGTCTTGAGCCTCTGGAGGGTGTTTTCCACTCCCTGGTGGCCACCAGTAGGTGTATCATGTACTTGGTCCAAGAATTCAGACCTAAGGTGTTTGGGGACCACCCACAACTTGGTGATGGAATCATCTGGTTGGTACCAGATGAGCTTGTCATTTGGTGACAAGTGTAACTTACCTTCATGCCTGCAGTAGGGGTTACAGTATGTGTGGGAAGTTTCTTTTCAGTACCTTTGTCAAGGAATCTGAACAGTTCTTTGAGTTCAGTATCAACATGTTGGGGTGCTGAGAGGTCCAAGGGGGAAAAGGGTTCAGGTTTTTCCTGACTGCTGCAATGTGTACAGCTGCATTGGTCTCTGGATGGTCCATCAGCCATGTGCCCCCTCCTCAGGCCCCTTGCTTGGCAAGGGTGCCTGCTGTGTCCTTGAAGGCATGATAGGGGTCATTCAGGGAATGAGATTTGACTTTGGGTACATAGAGTTTGTGTGCAAATCTCTGTGCCAGTGAATGTATATATATTACCAATTCTTTGTACTTCACTGGACTGCCATCAGAAGAGAGGAAGGAATGTATTTATTTATTTGCTTTTGTTCTACCAGAAGGGAAGAAATTCTGTAAGAGAACAACAAACCCAGTTAGAGTCTGTGAAAATGATGGTATCCTCGGTTCCATGCTGGATGAACTCAAGAGCACAGGCTACCACTGCCATATCTGCATACTGTGATGATGCTACACTACAGTGCTTAGAAATTTTAGCAGTGTTACCATAGGGGTAAATTACTAAGATACCCATCCCTGCAATTTGTTCTCCCTGATAGTAGGAAGCTGAACCATCAGTAAAAATACAACACAAAGAAGAGTTCTCAAGTATGTGTGGCATAGCAGGGAGGAATGGACCTGGATCTGGAAGATCAGGTGACTGTAGTGTACAGTCATAGGGTTCTCCTTGGAAAAGGAGTCCATCTGCCAGTATAGATGGAATCTTGGTTGGGTGTACCTGTATGTCTCTATCCTAGAGATGAAGTGACCAGTGCATCAGTCTGGTGTTAGAGACCAAACCATCCTTCACTCTATCTGATAGTAGAAAGGTAGTTGGATGTGGTTAGTATTTATAATCAGTGGAGAGTACCCAATGATATGCAGAATGTGCTTGACAGCCCAGTAGGTGGCCAGAAGGTTCCTTTCAAAAAGGCTGTACTTCTGTTCTACTGGGGCAAGAGCTGTGAAGCATAAGCAATGGGTCTCAAGGTGTCATGAACCTTTTGGGCCAGCACTGCTGACATGGCAATGTCAGAGGTGGCACATTCCAGCTGGAATGGTAGTGTTGGATTGGGGTTGACCAGAGCTGGGGCAGAGGCTAAGGCCTGCTTCAATGATGTCACAGCCTGAGTGTATAGGGCCCCAATTCCAAGGAATGTCCTTTTTCAGTAGCTCATACAGAGGAGCAGCCTTCTGAGCAAAGTCACAGATGAAATCTCTAGAGTAATTTACCATACCCAGAAACCTTCTGAGAGTTGCCACACTGGTGGGCAGTGGCAAGTCTTGCAATCCTTGTATCTTTTTCCAGGTAGGGCTGCAGCCTCGGTCTGTTATTTTTAGACCCAGAAAAAGTACCTCTTTCTGACATGGCTGTGCTTTTGCTGGGTTACATTTGAGGCCTGCTCTCTGGATGAGAGTCAATAGTTTGGCCAGGAGATCCAAGTGTTGTTCCTGCATGGCAGTTGCTAACAGCAGGTCATCCACATATTGCAAGAGACATTGGGGAGTAGAGAAACTCTCAAGGGCATCCATCATGTGCAGATGGAACAGGGATGGGCTGTTATGGAATCCCTGTGGTAAGCAGGTCCACGTGTACTGTCTACCTTCAGAGGTGAAGGCGAACTTATATTGACTTTTAGGAGCCAATGGAAAGGACCAGAAACCATTGGAAATGTCCAGGGCCCTGAACCATTTTAAGTCAGGGGTCAAGAGCCGTAGCACATCAGGTACAGATGCCACAGTTGGAGCACAACTGGGGGTGAACTGGTTCAGTTTCCTGTAGTCAATAGTAAGTCTCCAGGCACCCGTGGGTTTTTTCACGGGTCACACTAGGGAGTTGGCAGTAGAGACACATGTTCCAATTACCCCTTGGTTAAGGAGTGATTTTATTATTTCTCTGAGAGAAGGCAAGGCCTCAGATGGAAAAGGATATTGCCTTTGCTTCTCATGTGCTGGCCTGGCACTTCGATGACAGTGTGCATTCTGCCACAGTCATGCTTGTTGATAGCAAATGCTTCCAAATTCCTTTGCAGAATGGGTAGGTGCTTCAGAAAAAGCTCATGATTCTTGAACAAATCTGTGACGTCATACTCCTTGTTGTTGGCAGATATTGTTGCCACAATGTGTGAGTCAGGGATCAAGATAGTGTGATGTTGGCCCTGAATTTGTATCAGTAGC
Organism: Neoceratodus forsteri; assembly: GCA_016271365.2. Lineage (NCBI taxonomy): Eukaryota > Metazoa > Chordata > Ceratodontiformes > Ceratodontidae > Neoceratodus > Neoceratodus forsteri. The sequence goes on from JADMNL010000022.1 coordinate 217,456,913, forward strand.
ATATTAGCTAAATCCACCACACAGCCGTGTGGTGCAAGGAAGTCGATTCCAATGATACTAGGATGATCATGTAATACCATTAGTTGAAAGGTATGTGAGGCTTTTAAATGGCCCAGCTCTACCAGTAGAGGGAGAGAGCGGTATACAGGTAACCTAGTGCCATCTACTCCTGATATGTTGGTCCTCAATCTGGTGGACAAAGGAGAAATATCCGGATGGTCATCATGTAATAGAGACACAGCAGCGCCTGTATCCAATAACACTGTAAGTAGGTGGCCCCCGACCTCAGCCTCAGTGCAGGGCCTTTCCTTTGTATCCAAGACCAGCTTGTTTACAATCCAGACTGGGGCCTGTAATTGTCAATCTGTATTGGAGGGAGCATGGAGAGGTTGGGCCTGGCTCTTCTGAACCACTTCACCATGCTGCACTGATGCTATATAGGAAGGTGCTTCTGGGTTCAGGCCTGTATGGGCCTGAGGGCCTGTACTTCTGGTGTCACCATGGCCCATTGAGGCCTGGGTTTCTGGTTGTATGGCTGCAAGGAACTGAGCAGGAACAGCATCTGCTACAGAGCGCACTTGCCCCAGGAGTTCTCTAAACTTCCGATTCTCTTCAGCTATCTCCCTATATGAGGGGCCTGGTCTTTGTTGTTGTTTATCCTTGTTCTTATGCTTTTTGGTTTTATGATAGTTCCGGTTCCCACCCCATTGTTGCTGCTGTTGTGGTTGTTGTTGTTGGGCCTGCTGTGTGTGCTGGTTATCTGCGGGGAGGGGCTGTTTGTGTTGGGCCTGCCCTTCCACCGTGTAGTGCATTGTGGCTTCTTGAGTAGGCTCCACAGTGGCTACTTTCTTGGAACTGGAGTCCAGATCATGGATGTAGAGTTGATAAACTCTCGGTTTTCTGAAGAATGTCAGCAAACCTTTCCGTGGAGGGATAAGTGGTTGGCTTTACTTTTTCTTTCACTGCAGGAATCATGTTACTAAGGAACAGGGTCTTATACTCAATAAGGTCCACATCTGAAGCTTCTTGGGCAAGGTGTTTTCCTGCTCGGTAGGCCATCCAAAGCCTCTGGTAGTAAGTCGCTGGACTTTCCTTTGCATTCTGTTTTACAGGATATGCAAGCATCACTTCTACTACACCTGGGCTGTGTGTAGAAATAAGTTCAGCTGCAACCTCATCAAAGGTGGCATTACCATCCTGGCAGATGGCATGGGGGAGTTTGGCCCACAAGCCAGGCTCGATAGTTTGGCATAGTATTTAGACTTGATATTCTACAGTGAGGCTAAGCATCTCACATTTGGAACGTACCTTTTCTAAGTGGCAGCTGAGGTTGTCGGACGGGCTCATCCGACTGATACTGTCAGCAATCTGTTGAACAGAGTAGGCCACTTGTAGGGGATTATTGGGCCGATCAGGCAGAGGTAGGTTGCCTCGGGCGCAATCCAGGGTGGCCCGGGCTGCAGCCTCAGCTGCCATATGAACTATGTCTTCCTGAGTGCCAGTCTTTTGTAGAAGCTGCCTAATTTGGTTTTTAATGGTCCATTTGCTTCTCTCAGGAATAGGTACATTACCCACTGCATTTTCAATCATCATTTCTATCTCCTGCCTGTCTTCCACATTAATAATGGCTATTGGTAGTGTTGTTGGGACCAGGCTTGGGCATGCTCCCCCCCCATCAAAGGGGCCACTATGTTGGCATCTCCCATGATGTGTGTTACGACGTTGACAACGTATAACATGGTGTGGGTGGAGTGGGGATCCGCAATGTTGTGAATGGCTGGGTGGGGTCTCTGGGCCATAGTAGGGGTGTGACTGGGCATTGTATTGAGAAATGTCATCAACTGAGACCTCCCCTTCAGATGACGTATGCAAGACAGGGGCTATGCCTCCCATCACCTTAACACGTCCAGCCAGAACCTCTCGCTTGATGGCGCAATTTTGCCATTTTGGATTCACATTCAGCATGACTCACATTTGCAACATCCATATCAACCTCATCCTGCATTTGCTTCTGCAACACTCTATATGCTTCGCTTAATTCGCGATTGTCCCTAGTAGCCACTTGTAAGTCATTACTCATTACGTACCTGGTTTATCTCGTCCTGTAGCTCTTCCATGTCCTCACTCAACTGTTCATTTGCTGTACTTAACAAGTCATTCATATGCAAAGGCTGCCCCTTATCCTGTCTCAAACTTTCACACTCCTGCTTCAACATACAGATTTCTTGCTCACCAGCCTGTGCTGAATGATGCAAAAGTGAATCCTTTTCATTGTGCAAAGTCTAGAGTTCTGACTCCAAATTCTGCTGCAGTCTAACACATTCCATTTCCTGCAAACCCATCTCTTGCTTAAGAGACGCGATCTGCGGATCAAGGGTTCAAAACCTCACTTTGGAAACTTCCAGAGCAGCATAGAGAGCCATGACCAACAGCCCTTTGGCATGATGCTTATTGGCTGCTTGTCTCATCTCACAATACTGGGTTGAGATCCCCAGTATAGGGTTTTTGGAATGACCTGCATCCCACACAAAGTCAGCCCATCCTCCATGGGAGGCAAGGAAGTTAGAGACATCGAGTCTCAGTTCTGTGCAGATATTTGATACGGTGGCCATAGTGTGGGAGGCAACAAAAAAAAATCAAACTGTGAAAAAGGCGCTGTCCTATGTATCGATCCACAGCAGGCACACTTTACACACAGTTGTGCTACTGCAGAATTTATAGGCTTACAATTCAAAGCTGCTGTGGAGTGGGTCAAGTCGGCATTGACCACACCCAACAAGAAGCAGCCAGACTTTGCAAGTGACTACAAAGTGGTCTGTAAACAGGAGAGGTGTCGCGGAAAGGCACACCTACTGTCCCCGTTGGGAAGGGAAAAGTTTTAAGCAACAAGTGAAAGCTTACAAACACCAAATATTACCTGCACACAGTCACCAATGGTCAGGAGGTCTAAACCTCACTCTCAGGTTCTTGGCAATGTTGGGAATGCAAGGAATCACAAAGATGTTGCTTAAGAGTAATAAGCTTATTTATTACTACCAGAAGGATAAATCACAGTTGCCCTAAGCAGTTCTTATCAATGCGAACTGGGAGCCAATGCTAAGCATTCCCTATACCTCAAGGTTTCTTCATGTCTCTTGGGGTCTCCGAGGTGTAAGACTTATTGTCTCACATTATATACCTATGATAATCACTATGGTTACTGTAAGATAGAAACATTTCTAGTTACAGAGATGAGCCCTATTGGCTAAATTAGAGGTGGCTCCATGGTCCAAGTTAACATTATACAATTTTGTAGTAGTCATCAGTTTGTGAAACAAGAGAGTACATTATACAGAGTCTTACATAACTCAGTGTAGTAGTACAAATCACCAAAAGGTGGCAATGCCGACTTATATATCATAATCATTCCAAAGACACAGATATCCTAACATCTTATGAGTAAGAAATACACAGAAAATACATAGAAAAAATATATGTATTAGCAAGCAAAGTGTATTACAATAATATGCGTACATATCTTGACATCTACTCTTATACGGTAGATGCCCTTAGCCCTATATGTTAGTATAACATATGCCTTATCACTAGCTGCCTACGGTGTACCACTGGGGGTACCAATCAGGGTGCAGGGACCATGTGTAACAGTACATGGGTTCCAAAATTGAGGAGTATTTCATGTAGCAATGGAATTTTGAAAAATAAAGTCATGACTTTGAAAATGCGCATTGACAACTGAATGACTATTTACAGGTACAAACTGGAAGAATACAAAAAAAGTCACTGTTGTGAAACACTGAGGTGGGAGAATCTCATACACATTACAATGCATAAACAACAAGGACAAAACAGATAACTTAAAATGAAACATGAACAAAATTTATGTTATAAGTGTTCCGCTAACATATCTATTGTAATAAAGATACAAATGGTTGGAGTTATAATAAACATTGAATATAGACCAAATATACAAAACAAAAAATATATATTAAGATACAAAAGAGTATGTCTGGTACCAGTAGGGAAACTGGGGAAAGCCCTGAAGCCAGCAGTGAGGAAGCAGAAAGAATAAGTATGGTTAACAAGGTTAAAACAAAATGCAGGTACAGTTGAAGGCAGGGGATACGTACATGTTGTGTATAAGACATTCAAATGTTTCCTATGCATGTATATGCTTCTTACAGCCCTTGTTGCATTGTGAGAATGGAGACACACTTATCCCTTATGTTATGATATGACACCTAATTGTGTATATGATTTGTACAAGCTTGCTGCATTGATGCAGCCTGAAGTTGAAACCCTGGGTAGAATATTCAGAGCACAGTGTGACCCAGTAAATTCCATGATTAATAATATACTTTTATTTATTTATTTATTAGCTTTTGGTAACCAGGTAGGTGCATTAGGCAAAAGACCTGCCTATTTTCAAGCACAACCCAGGAGTGTACAAACAATAATGGAGACAATATTACAGAGGACAAGACAGGTATAACCAAAAAAAAAAAAAAACACAGGACCCCTTGCAGGGAGGTCAGACATGGTTACAGATAAGTAAACAACCACGTATGAGTGAGTAACAACAACAGGCCAAGCAATATACAGAGCATCAGTATTTTGTTTCTATATTACAAAACATATGGTATTAGTGTAGATTAATCAAAGACTTGGAGCTTCTGAATCAAATTAATGACTGAAGGCAACCTATAAAAAGCATTTGGGATGGGAGAAGCTTGTGTGGTCCATCAAGGCATACCCCCTTGGATAATCAAAAGCCAGTGTCCATTTGCACTTCATAAATGAGAGAAATGGCCAATAATAGCTCCCTTAATTTCTGGAAAAGAAACCAGTCATAAAATAGCAAATTAAGTGGCCATGTTAACCAAGACACAGTTGGCGATAAGTTGCCCTTGATCATTCATAAGCTCACACTTTGTAGGAAGGTCACACTCTTGCCAGTTGTACAGCACTGTATTGCATTTGTCCCCTATACCCCTTATGTAATAATATAATTTCCCGCAGGAATTGTCATTCCGAGATTGTGGATGTCATTTTAATTATTGAGGTGTATCACAAAAGGCATTCTACACACATCTTGAAAAGTAATTTTCCCTTCCAGGTCAGTTATGGTTCAACGGTAGCACTGCTGAGCAACAAGCAACACTTCCCTTCATTTCTCCGCACTGCTCCCAGTGACAAGTTCCAGTCTCTTGGTGTAGCCCACCTGTTGACAAGTAAGTAACTAAGTAAAACTTAGTTTTTCAAGCATCAATTCCTAGGGGCACAGAGTGCTGTACAAATTATCATTTACACCAACATAACATAGACATAAATAACATTATCAGAATTAATACAGATTAAAGTTAATAAAAGATAATAAATAACTATGTTCCATAAACATATTAAAATTAATTTAAATAATAATAATAAATAGTTATACATTCCATAAACGTAGGTTTTGACTGGACCTGGGTTGGAATCCTAGCAGAGGAAAGTGACTACGGACAGCAGGGCAGCCAAGTTGTTAAAGAAGAACTTCTCAGGTCAGGAGTTTGCATTGCTTTCTCTGAATCGATCCCTGTGGTTTATGATGAGAAAAAAAAACAAAGGATCATTGAAATCCTCAGACAATCATCTGCAATTGTTACACTTGCCTTTTCTAATGAAAACAGTACGAGTCCTGTGCTGGAAAGCATCATCAAGAATAATATAACTGGCAAAATCTGGATTGCTTCTGATGGATGGTGTTTCTCCCAATTCTTTTCAAAAATTAGTTTCCATAAAACATTAAATGGTACTATTGGGTTTATGACTCACAAGGGCAAGATACCTGGCTTTAAAGAACACCTTGTTAGCATTAGTCCTACAAAATACCCCGATATATTTCTGAGCCAGTTTTGGGAGGCAGCATTTGGCTGTATGTGGCAAAGTCATAACCAAAGTCTAGTAACAAAGGCTGTACCAAGCGATGAAGTCAAGCTGTGCTCAGGGGAAGAAAACTTAAAGGAACTTGACATTCCCTTCTTAGATGTCTCTTCTTTAACAATACCGTATAATGCATACCAAGCTGTCTATGTAACTGCACATGCTTTGCAGGATATGTCTTCATGCTCCCCAGGAAATTTGCTGTCAAAAAATGAATCATGCTCAAGTGCACATAACTTCAAGCCTTGGCAGGTAAGATCAATACATGCAATAAATAAGTATGCTTTTATGCCATAGCTCAATATGGATCATCAATAAAACTGAACTGATAGCATGGACATGTTTTATTCAAGTGAGTTTTTTGACAGATTTCCCCAGTCCCATGCTGACCACCTCCACTATGGTAATACACTGACAATCTGCTTAGAAAAAAAAATAGATGGGTAAAACCTTAGCATTCAAAGTATTGAGGATATCCAATAATACTGAATACCACATGTCAGATATTATGACAGGGTTGAATAAGGCACTGTCCCATTTGTTATTCAGAAACAACTTAAACACAAGGATTTATTCCATCCTCTACTCTGTTTTTTTGTGTGTCTGGTTGTGCAACCAAATGTCCTCATGAGACCTAGGAAGTGATCACTATAATGGTCTTGCAATTCTCCACCTCCTCGCTATCTCTCTATCTTCACTTGCTGTTTGTCTTGTCTTCCCCCTTGCATATCTGTGATTATAAAAATATATGTGAATCTTTGTGTGAAAATGTAAGTGATACTGGGGTCCCTTTGTTTGAATCTGTATATAGTTATACTGTTGAAATTATTGCAAAAAGCTATTTAGAACTTGAGAGATTAACCTTGAGATGTAGCATAAACTCTTTTGGAGAGCTGTCAATAGGAGGTCAGTTCTGGGGCACCATAATCTATTTTGTTGCACCTGCAAGGAAATTGACAAAGTTCTAATACATTTTGTGCAAACTGGAGACACTGGCAGGTTGCAGCAACCCTTTCAAAGTTGTCAGGTATGCTTCAATATCATCCAAGGGACACAACTTTGTAAGTATAATGTCTTTAAAGTTGCTTATATCATGATGCTCTGCTGGACATGTGCCAGGTCCTCCAGCTTTGATAGCTTGCAAAGCTTCCATCCATCACTGCTCCTGTCCCCGCAGTTCTTCTTTTCTCTGCTTCTCAAGTTGCTGCCTCTCTTCTTTTCTCTGTTTCTCCATCTCTTTTTGGTGTACTGTGTAACCAATCATTTGAAAAAGGCAGTCAGACTTTCAGGTTATGCCACTGCCTGTTCTTTTTTTCCCCCATCGCTGGTGCTGGTTGTACAGTCTCAGCTTGAACTTCTGTCTCTTCTAGTTTGACTGCCATCCTTCTGGTAATCACTCCTGGGCTCGCTGCTGCAGAATCCAAACCCTTCCTGCTATTCTTCCTTGGCACCAGGTCTAGTACTCACACACAAAACTCTTGACTTAGAGCATGGATGGCATACATCCCGCTACTGGCACCATCTGTCTTCTAGGCTTAGGTCAGGAAACATGCAGACCAGGAGAAGTTATAAAATTTGCAAGTGGCATTTTATTACTATCAATAACAATAAAAGAAAAATAAAACAAAGTACAGAATGGTTTCAAATATAGGCAGTCCAAACATAAGTCAACTTTCTGAGCTAAAAAACAAAACCCAAACTGAAAATTAAATCATCCAGCTCCCTCTCTCCTTTAGTATAGCGCAGTGGTCTAAGGCTCTGAGCTGCAAAATCTGGTGACATCTAGCAGACTAGACCTGGGTTTGAATCCCACAGCTTCCACTTGCATACTGTGTGACCCTGAGCAAGTCATTTAACCTCCTTGTGCTCCCAGGTCGCTCCTGTAAAAAAGCTTTCAGCTTAGTGTGCTATACTTGGTTAAACAACTAAATAAAAAAAAATCACCTCTTTTAGCAGCTTAATTGGTACATCCTTGCTGCATTAGACAGTGTGTCCAGGTTGTACAAAATGTATTAGAATGTAGTCAATTTCCTTGCAGGTGCAACAAAATAGAATATGGTGTCTCAGAACTGACCGCCTGTTGACAGCTCTCCAAAAGAGTTTGTGCTCATCACAAGGTTAACCCCTTGAGTTCCAAATAGATTTTTGCAATCATTTCAGGTTCTGGGTGGTCAGGGTTACTGGCATCAGGGTGACAGCAATCAGAGTGCCAGTGGGGCATCACCAGCAGGCACAGTTGCAGACCAGAAAGCCACAGGGAACCGGAAGCACCAACCAACACAGTACAGCTGGGCTGTGCCACACACCGCACACCCACAGACCCACCCACCAAAAGCCTATGGGGCTAAAGGAGATGCAGCAACACCAAGGAGCGTTACTGCATTTAGTGCACCACAGACAACTTCCCCACAGACCCAATGCACATGGGACCAGGGCACCATGCACAGGACCACATGGCATAGCCACCATCCCACATGCCCAGTGCCACAGTAATGCTGCACTCAACACTGATTGCCATCGACAGTAGAGCTGACCACACCACAGCCAGGAGAAACACATGGATAACAGGCCATCATGTGGGGTGCCTCCAAGGAATGTGTTGCCAGCCATGGTGGTGGTGGGCAGGGGCAACATAACAACAGGGAGTGCGGTGCCTCATTGTGCTCCAGAGCGCTGGGTGCCCTGTAACACAGGTGCTCTGTTTGCGGGGGTGCCCTTGCTATTTTCACCCTCTCATCAGTGCTACAACTGCAGTGCCCTGACCACCTGGAAACATCATTTCAACAGTATAACTATATACAGTCTGAAATAAACGGATCCCAGTATCACTTACAGTTTCACTCAAAGATTCACATATATGTTCATAACCACAGATAAGCAAGGGAAAGAAAGAAAGAAAGAAAGAAAGAAAGAAAGAAAGAAAGAAAGAAAGAAAGAAAGATTAAAGGTAGAGAGATAGCGAGAGGCGGAAAATCGCGAGACAGTCAGCGTGATCAGGTCCTATGTCTCACAAGAACATTCAGTCATGCAACCAGACAGATTAAAGACAGAAAAGGAGAGGATAAAACTAATCTTTATGTTTAAACTCTTTCTAAATAACACATGAAACAGGGCCTTATTCAACCCTGTCACAGAAATCAGCTGCATTCCATGTGCTAATGAATATTACAATAATGTAGTTTTCTTTTTTACTTTTATGTCTTATATCATTTTGAAGATTTTGTATACACAGGGATTAAATTGAAAGAATACAATAAAATATAATCCATTCTTATGTGCAATCAGGTTTATGGATAAGGAAAGAAGTTAATATTCATTACCAGAAAGAGAGAGCTGGCCCAGTGGCATGGAGGGCTGAGGCATCCTGCTTTACCTCCTGCCACACTGGTGACCAATGTTCACGGTGCGAGCAAGTCACCGAGGGTTGGCCGGGGAGGAGAAGGATTGAGAATCCCAGGAACAGCTCTCCTTCTCCGGAATGTATGTCTGGCCCTTAGAGGAGGTTGGGGGCTGGCACACCAATACTGTCAACAAGTGGTCAGAGGCATGGCATGACAGACGCTTGAAGGGACATGCATGGGAGCATGCATGTACCATCGCTGGAGTCATTGCACATTTCCCCCCGAGGGAGAAAACAGGTGGAAAAAGAAGCTCCCAGCTAGATGACAGAGGAAGCTCACAGGTCCCACCCCTAAATAGCCACAGCACTGACCAATACTGGATCTGGTCTTCAGTGGAGCTTTGGAGGTACCCCCACCAACCCCGCCAGGAGTGGCAATTCCTGGGGGTAGGTGGTTGGCATCACCTGATGGACACTGAGGGACAGGACTGGGGCTTCCCCTGATCGAGGGCTGTGGAGCAAGGGAATAAAATGGTAGCCAAAAAAAAAAAAAAAGACTCCAGAAAGAGAAAAACTAGGAAACATCAATTACAGCTCAAAATAATCTTATTAACAGCTTTGCCCATCAATATGGTGGGGGAATACAAGTCTCTGCATTCATTAATATATTAGGTATGGCTAAACTTGGCAGTATACAGTAATAAAATAAAAAGAAAGACACAAGCTTCAGTAAGTGTTACTAGTGATATGTGGGTATTAAAGCATAGATTACATTTTGTTACAAAAAATAATTAGTTTGAAAAATTCCATTTGCATTAATGATCATAAAGTCTCAAGTCTACCAGTTTTTTTTAAAGAAACATTGCATTTTTCCCTGTCAAGGTTCGACTGTTAAACAATTCAGTTTTTAAAATTCTAAGTCTCCAGTGTGGTTAGATAAACATTTGTTTTAGGCAGCACAAGCCCTAGAGATAGCATGCACTTCAGAACACTTCTGATTTGAAAAAGAAACCCCAAAAAATTCCGTCCCTGGAATTTAACATAATTCTTTCAGGGATGAAAATGAGGAAAGACACCAATGCCCAGATCTAGGAGTTCTCTATTGCACTGCATCCATTTATATCTTGCGTATCCCACCGAGTTGTCATGCTGTCAGTGGATACAAGGCAGTATTCCTACAGTGGCATAATGCCTAGTGATGAAGTCCTCTGAGGGAGATAACTAGCTTGAGACAATGACTTTGAGAGTAACATTTTGGAAATACAGTATACACTTGCATTTATTTTCATGCCTAACAGGCCTAAACTAGAAATAATTTATTTCGATGTT